>OY740765.1:169734855-169883685 GCA_963513935.1 Aphrophora alni | reverse complement strand
AAGAAGGTTGAGTAACTTTAATCATTGTAAATTTTGCCCACCAAGTGGGGCGGGTAACTTCATGTACAGCTTTTTGGGCAGTGACACTGACCAGTATAACACCCATCAACTTATTTTATTAGAATAACTAAAACTTTAAAAAAACACCAACATGTACAGTATACCTCATAAGGGTGTTAGTATCATATCCAAAAATCTTGTAAAGATGGATAAAAAGTGATTGTCGCACATTATTTGAAGAACTTAGGAGTTTGTTGTAGTATACCATGTTCAAAAGGTTGACTAAATTTTAGTTTAAACAGATATAAAGAGAGAGGATAGAAAAAAAGGGTTTTCCCCGATGAGTGAAAAATTTTATGAATAATTTGATTTTATTACTGTATCATTTTGTAATATTTTTGTATTTTGGAATACTGAGTTCGAATATGACATTAATTTGGATGTATCAGAGCTCTAAATATACATAATATCCTAAAAAATATAAAAGTTTGTTACATTTAACCATAGTTTTTTTACATAAGTCTAATATAAACAGATTTAAAAATAAATATTTTCTTTTTTGATATGCATTTCAATTTTGTTTTTACGGAACCGAGTCACAATTAAATAATATAAATAAGAATTACCTTAGTAGGTCCGTCTTGTGACTTCAATTTATATCTGGTTTTGCTATGACATGTTTCAAAGTTCAAGACTTCATCATCAGATACATGTAGATTAATTAATTCATTCACACGATGAATGCGTCACACATCAAATGTTAAAACACAAAACACAAACACAAACACAATTAAAATAAATATTCCCGTTCGGCAACGGTGCGCATTATCCTATGTCTGGTGGAACACTGTCGTTGCTAGGAATAAACCCTCTGATAGTTATCTCTATTGAGTCTAGATAAATGCTTGAGAGCTGTGTCGTATAGATAGTGTGAGTTGAAAGATAACTGGTCGTTTAAAATTTCATCTGGTTTATTTTTGAACGCTTTATATATCTCAAACTCTTCTTGAGCGTTCATTAATCTTCCCTTTGTACACACTTGCAATGCCTCCACACTGGAATGGAAATTATCTGGGATGTGTTTGTTTTCGAACAAATGGCTAGCAAAATTAGAGCTTGTAATATTGCTTTTATTAGTTGGAAGGTGCTCTTTGTATCGACAAAGGAACGTTCTCCCTGTTTGGCCAATGTAGAATTTGTTACAATCAGGGCAGGTTATTTTATAAACACCAGATTTATTTTCTAAAGGAATCTTATTTCTGCGTTTAAGAAATGAGGAGATATTGTTGCTTGTGCGGAAGGCGAGGGTGATGTTAAGTTTTTTAAAAATATTGCGTAAAACATTGGGTAGAAGGTTGGTGTACTCAGATGGAATAAATTTGTTGGTTTTGGTTAAGCCTGTTTCTAGATTGTTTCTATTTTTCTGTGTCTTATTATACCTCTCAATCATTTTATCAATTAAAGAACTTTTATAGCCATTGCTTACAGCTATGTGTTTTATTATGTTTACTTCGTCATGATAATCAATTGTATTCAAAGGGACAGTGTTAAGTCTATGTATAAAGCAATTAAAAGCTGCCATTTTTTGGGAATACGGATGGTACGATTTGGCGTTGATGGTGACATCAGTTGTAGTAGGCTTTCGATAGATTTTATAGTCAAGCTTGTCATGACCCTTTCTTATGGTTAGATCTAAGAAATTCAGTTGGTCATTACTTTCCATTTCTAGCGTAAACTGGATCTTAGTGTTAATGCTGTTCATGTACTTCAATAGTCCAGCAGCTTGTCTATTGGAACCATTAAAAATAACAAATGTGTCATCCACATATCTATTGTAGAATATGATGTTTTTTCTATACTTGTTTTTATTTGACATTATGTGTTCATTTTCAAAATGATTCAAGTATATGTCTGCTAGTAACCCGGATAGTGGTGAACCCATTGCTAAGCCGTCTGTTTGTAAGTAGAAATTGTTATTGAATACGAAGTAATTTTGTTCCAACACAGTTTGTAGTAGCCGCATAAGTTCATTTATTTCATCATTATGCAATTTATTAGTGGTATTGAGGTAATCACTAAGTACATTTAGCATTTCTGCCACTGGGATGTTGGTATACATGTTAATCACATCAAAAGAAACGAGTTTATAGCTTTAATAATTGGAGCCATAATGGCCTTACTTCTATACTTGATTGGTTGATAGGGAATTGATTCTTATTCCCGAAACGTCGTGTTTTGATTTTTAACACACAAATGATGGCAAATGTCCGAAAAATGTATAATAATAAAATTGAACTTCCATCATTAACAAATAACTTCAAACGTTATTGTTAGTTGTCTTCATATAGTTTTCATTTATTTTAGTTACAAGTGCACGCTGTTTTTGAGAAATTATAGCTGGAGGGACAAAACATTGCCCGAAAGAAAATATTTTTCGAATTAAAAGTTTCGAAAATTTATTTTCAATTCCAGAGGATTACTTTTCGTGATGCAGAGCGGGAAATTAAATTGTCGAGGAGGAAGCACTATGTTAGTTGTACCAGTATTTGAATTTTAAAACCTCGTGTATATTTAATACAGTGGTGAATAAACTTTAAATGTTTAATACAAAGGGTAAAGTTTCTCTTTGATAGCGCTTAAAGTCTCTAAAGTTTGTTAGTAGGCCCTACTTAACCCATGCATATATTGATTGTAAGGAAAAACCAATAGTGTTTCATATGTTTGTGTGCGCGCGCTACCATTATAATATCTTCGATAGGCCTAAGACTATGCAATTCAATTAGTAAATTTACATTGTTATTTCTTTCAATTATTACAAAAATGTTCCTAATTTGCAAGGCATGCAATTAAATATCAAAATTTTCAGAGAACAATTTATTCCCCAAATGAAAGACAACTATATTATCTTTGATCTTATAAAACAAATCCGTGCGGCAATAAATGTACACCGATTACCGAACTGTTTTCTTTTATAAAGATATCAGAAAGAAAAAAAAATTGGGTAAAAATGGTTTTTGTGCAGAAATTAATTTCAGTTAAAATCAATTTTGAATCAACCGGACAACAGGTTATTGGACCGGTTTGGAAGTCAACGTCAAACAACCAATAAATTATACACGGAGAATGTTGCAAAATCACCACTACCGATTTCGATAAAAGTTTGATGAAATGTGAAGGATTATGAAACATTAATTTCCCTAAATAGATCTAAAATACAAACTAAATTGTACCTTAGTCGCAACGATCAAATATTCCAATAGGATCAAATGTATTGCCTGCTAGTTAAGTTTGATAATGAAAAATCTATAGACGTTAGGTTATGTTATGTTAGGTTAGGTTAGGTTAGGTTCAGTAACGATTTTGAAGAAACTAAAATGTACCTTGGTACCTATGCTACAAACATTAATACGATCAAATATAATTTACACGTTTGTTGTTTAATTTGTATCTTGTTTATTGAGGTTCTATGTAACCGCTTTCAATAGAAAAGATGAAAGAGACTTACCTGATACTTTATGTAAAAGTTTTTGTTGTAATTTGCAACCTTCCGGTACAACAATAGAACAGTAGTGTTCAAAACAAAACAATGATAACCCTACAGCGGCCATTATAATCTGACTGGAAAGCTTTCACAATTTGTGATTGAGTGGATTAAATAATTTCATTATATGGTTTTATTTCGTTTGTAGAACCGTATTATCTCGGTGACTGACGCTTTAAACTTTTGTTCATAATAAAAAAGCAATATATTTTATGGTCTATATCTGCCCAATAGCTGAAAACTAATTGCCATAGAATGTTTTGTGGTTGAACAAATTATGTTGGATATTTCATTAACAAATGCGACCCATTTACTAAACCACGTATGGAATTCTGTAATATTCTATTTGAAATGATAATTTGATAACAGTAACTAAGGAGAAATCCGTCCACACCAACTAAACCCCCTTACAAAATATACTGTACTTTTCTATTTAACGTGCTAATTTGATAACAGTTGATAACAATAAACCGATCTATATAAACTAAGCCTCCGTAAGAAATATGGTATTTTTTAAAATATTACATGATAATTTGATAAGGAGGAACTCCTAGTATTGCTTGAAATATACGTGAAGAAGCGGCCGGCTGGATCCGCAGACGTAAGGGAGGTCTGTGCGCATGTGCCGCCAGCGACATCAGCTTCAGTCTAGTGGGAGTACTCGGTGTGTGCTGTCGGTATCAATATTTCCAAAAAACATTTTATTTGTTTATCTGTTTGATGTAGTATCCATTGTTGTTGTTATTATTGTGGAAGAAGGGAATTTTTATACATATATTTTTTAAAATATTTGAAGTAAATGTCTAACCGGCCGAATGTAAGCAAGCAGGCTAGTAGCATAGAAGAAGGAATTAGAATAAGAAAGTCACAGCCCATGTTAAACAGCGTGATACAAAATATCCTTAGTTTGGCTACTGGACAACAGAAAGCGCTAGCAGCATCGGGACAAAAAGGCTTGGCTACTGTATCACAAGCCCTGTTGGCTACTAGCGCTTTCTGTTATCCAGTAGCCAAACTAAGGATATTTTGTATCACGCTGTTTAACATGGGCTGTGACTTTCTTATTATAATTCCTTCTTCTATGTTAGTAGCGAACTAATAGCTGTACCTCTCCCTATCCCACCAAGTGACCCACTCCTCTACCTATGGGTCGCAGCAAATTCTCAAGCTTGCAACGGATGTGATGCATGCTGCTCACCGGTGCTTTTAGAAGAGTCAAGAGGTTTTGTTAAGCTTCCCGAATGCGTATAAGCTTTACAGGTGTGGCGAATGGAGAGAGAGCTTCAATGAGTTGGGGCATTTCGATATGGTCTTGAAGTACTCGATGCCAGAGATGGTTTGCAACAAGACTGGAAACTAGGCGAGCTACCGGTATATCCAGAACAGCGTGTTTGCTTCACAGAGGGATCATTGCGTGATAAACATTTTGGGTACGGCTGATACTGTTAAACTACTGAAGTTAGCTTACGTAAGCTGAGATTTGCGCAATCTCGAATGCATACATCGTGGATGAGAAGAATGCTTTGAAGGTAAGGGAATTCAAATACTTTCAGACAGCCAAGCGGCACCCAAAGTCTCTTCAAAGCTGCTTCTCTCCGATCCCTATTTCCACTGACAACTGTTAATATGGTGCATCCAAGATGGGTGCCTGGGCATTATGTGATCAAGGCAAATGAGAGGGCGGATCTGTTGGTCATTGGGAGCTGCTACTAGCCTTGTGGAACTTACTGTGTTAGTCGATCGATAACAGAAACCCGGTGAGAAAATGGGCTAGGAAACAGCACGTCAATCAATGGAGACACATTCCTGGTTAGAGATTGGAAAAACGATTTCTCTAGAGACTAGACATAAATATAACATAACGTGATCTAAATTAACGTTACGTAACCTATAACCTAATATAACGTTATACTTTTATTTCTTTCTTGTTTTCAAATCACCTTGGGTGATTTAAATTACTTTAATACATAACATAACCTTATTTTCTACCTTTGTTTCTTTCTTTACAATTATCTTTGACTTGATATCACATCGTAAGCAATGAAATTGATAATACAATTCAATTACCTTCGTCTGTGACATCAGTTTATGATTAGGAAACACAAAAATCCTAATCTTGTCTTTAAAAGATTGGAGTAACTACAGTGTCTAGACCGTCTCATCAGTAATATACCAAATGTTCGAAACTAAGAGTAACTAGGACACTGTGATTTTACTTTGTATCCTCGAAATTCGAAAACATGGCGGACCAAATATATAGCAATGTATTTCAACACATGCACAAGATCAACACTTAGACAGTATTGGTAATAGTTTAATATATCAGGACTACCCTGAAATAAGGATACTCGAAGCCTCTCTACCAAAAGATGACTGTAGAAAATAAAATAAATTAAAAATCGTTAAAATACAAATCGTTAGGGACAATTTTGAAATTGTTCTAAAGTAATAGAAAAGAAATGTTAACGTGTAAGCCTAATATCCTAATGAACTTGAAAAATTGTGTTGTATACCTAAAGATGGTTCTGTATGACCGAAACGTTTCCCTAAACGCTTGTTTCCTTTGTCATACTGACTTTGAAATTAACTTATTAGAGATATTGTTGTACATAAAAGTATTATGATTTGTTTAACCATTTTTTTTTGTGGTAATTCTTTTTTGCAAGTACTTATTTTTATAAATACTTTAATAAAAGCCGACTTATAAATTATTTTACATGTACAAATGAATTATAAGCAGAAAGGATATAAGCAGAATGAGATAAAGAGAAGGGACGGGATTTTTAAGCATATTTTCGCGAAGCAGAAGAGATTAATTTATAGCAGACAAACCATAAAAGCCAGCTCAGTTATAAAGGCTCTTTGATGGATCGACAAAATTTAAGCACAGGGTTTGCTTAATAATCTCTGAATAAAGATTATTTTAAAATTATTCATATTTGAGTAGGATTTTAAAATCTAATTATTCTGAACAGATTTTAATGAAACTCAACGGCTCTTTGATGTGTTATCTTCAGTTTACATCTAATTATGACTGAAATCAAAATGTATCAGCCATAGAAAACTGCAAATACTTCCCAAAGGTGAATGATAGTTTATTTTTAAAAAATTGACTACAGTGTATACAAATTATTTTATGAAATTTTGTATTATCTATTTCTATGATAATTTAACATCAATTTAATATCCAATCTATTTATTTTCCGTTTGATTTAAAACGAGACTGCAATCATGGTTACACAATTATAGTAAAATTTGTACAATCTTATATGTAAAGGGAAAACGTAAATAAATATATCTTAAAATGTGACTATTATAGGGGGTACCTGTCAAATGTTAGCGAAGTGTGAAAGTACAGTGTCCTTAGCATTGTCCTCATTTTGGGCGGTTTGTGACAAAAAGCAAACTGAGGTTGTGTCTTGTATTGGACATGTGAGAAGTAACACGTGGTTTATCACACTTGTATTTATAACAGAAATTAGTGTTGCATTGAAGTCGAAGTGGGTGAGAGTATATTAGAGTACAATCAAAGTTATAACCCCCCTGGGATAGGAGTGTGTTGGGAAGGTTACAAAAGAAAAATATCCCCCCTGGGATATGAGGGTGTTGGGAATGTTACAAAAGAAAAATATCCCCCTCTGGAATAGGAGTGTGTTGGAATATTACAAAAGAAAACATTCCTCCCCCTGGATAGGAGTGTGTTAGGAATGTTACGAAATAGAACAATACCTCCTGGGATAGGAGTGTGTTAGGAAGGTTACAAAAGAAAACATTCCTCCCCCCCTGGATAGGAGTGTGTTAGGAATGTTACGAAATAGAACAATACCTCTTGGGATAGGAGTGTGTTAGGAAGGTTACAAAAGAAAACATTCCCCCCCTGGATAGGAGTGTGTTAGGAATGTTACGAAATAGAACAATACCTCCTGGGATAGGAGTGTGTTAGGAAGGTTACAAAAAAAAACATTCCTCCCCCCCTGGATAGGAGTGTGTTAGGAATGTTACGAAATAGAACAATACCTCTTGGGATAGGAGTGTGTTAGGAAGGTTTCAAAAGAATACATTCCCCCCCTGGATAGGAGTGTGTTAGGAAGGTTACAAAAGAAAAATATCCCCCCTGGGATATGAGGGTGTTGGGAATGTTACAAAAGAAAAATATCCCCCTCTGGAATAGGAGTGTGTTGGAATATTACAAAAGAAAACATTCCTCCCCCTGGATAGGAGTGTGTTAGGAATGTTACGAAAAAGAACAATACCTCCTGGGATAGGAGTGTGTTAGGAAGGTTACAAAAGAAAACATTCCTCCCCCCCTGGATAGGAGTGTGTTAGGAATGTTACGAAATAGAACAATACCTCTTGGGATAGGAGTGTGTTAGGAAGGTTACAAAAGAAAACATTCCCCCCCTGGATAGGAGTGTGTTAGGAATGTTACGAAATAGAACAATACCTCCTGGGATAGGAGTGTGTTAGGAAGGTTACAAAAAAAAACATTCCTCCCCCCCTGGATAGGAGTGTGTTAGGAATGTTACGAAATAGAACAATACCTCTTGGGATAGGAGTGTGTTAGGAAGGTTTCAAAAGAATACATTCCCCCCCTGGATAGGAGTGTGTTAGGAATGTTACGAAATAGAACAATACCTCTTGGGATAGGAGTGTGTTAGGAAGGTTACAAAAGAAAACAACCCTCCCCCCCTTGGGATAGGAGTGTGTTAGGAAGGTTACAAAAGAAAACAACCCTCCCCCCCTTGGGATAGGAGTGTGTTAGGAAGGTTACAAAAGAAAACATTCCCCCCCCCCTGGATAGGAGTGTGTTAGGAATGTTACGAAATAGAACAATACCTCCTGGGATAGGAGTGTGTTAGGAAGGTTACAAAAGAAAACAACCCTCCCCCCCCTGGATAGGAGTGTGTTAGGAATGTTACAAAAGAAAGTTACAGAATTACAATCAAATAAAACCAGAACAAAATGCTTAAAACTGTTTGGAAGAAAGTTATTTAAATTCTATCTATTATAAAATAGCTGTAATAGATGTGTTAATATTTTGTATCTGTATTGTTTCTCGAGAGAAAAAGAAATATATCTATATATATATTGCACTCGACTCCCCCTAACCTTCGTTTCACGAAAAAATATTTTTTTACTTATTACATTTTTTCAAAAAGCATTATTGCTATGGTTATGAAACTTGTCACACACGTTAGGTTAGGTCAGGTCTATGAAAAGGTTGAATGTGTTATTAAAGTTGGTAACTATATCGATTGTTTCTTAGAAAATATTAATCAGGTTTACAGTTTAATTTAATAATTTTGTGGAATCAATAAAACACATCCCATAAAAAAATACATTGGAATTTATTTTAATGCATTATTATTGATTTACTTACCTAGTTTACGAATTAAAGTCAATTTTCATGTTCTTTTATAATTATAACGTTTCATTAACATTTAAGATGCTGTCACAAAAATTACCAGACTTGTTTTCTTTGACATTATTAACAAAATAAAATTCGGCTGCATAAAAGTAACAATTATTAACTTTACTCTACATACAAAGATTTTAAAATACTTTTTATGGAGTTTTTAAAACTAAAATGTAATAATTGCTTTTTTGTTAAAAGACCTCAAAAGAAAAAAAAAAGACCAATCACCTGGCTTGTTTTGTACTGAATGTAAGAAAAAGTAGAAGGAAAACGAATCACATTTTCGGAACACCCTGTGCGGGTTGGCAATTTCGTCACGTCCTGCGGTAAAAAGTTTTCCAAGGACACGTCGAGTTGAGCGATTGCTGATGTCACCAAGAAACTGAGATAGGAAAATAAAAGTGGTAATAAACTTGAGTTCACAATGTATAAAATAAATTGTTGGGAAAAAGGAGTGTGTGAGAAATTACGTCAAAAACAATCTTCATTATCATAACTTTTAAGCATTTTACAACTTTTGAGGGAATCATTGTGTTTTGGGGCTACCTGTACTTCTTTGAGGCAATCTAAAGACCTCCATCTATCCTCTCTGTGGGTCCTTCCATATATTTAATATATATTTTTTTATAAATCCTCATTACTAATTCTATCCAATATTGTTCAACCTTTTATTCTAAGAAACCTCATTTCCTGAGCTTGTGTTGGGATTTCTTGCCTCTTTGTGATCGTCCAATACGAAAATAGAGGTACTTACAATGGTTTTGAAGAATTTCTTTTGTTTGCCTTTTCTCGTTTTATCGATTTTACAAAGAATTCAATTAAAATTATGTATTTGATTGTGTCCTTCACCTGTGGCGTTGTTGTGTTCATTTAAAGTTTCTGTACTTTTGTAATCTTTTAGTTTAAGTGCGCGGCATGCAATTGATATGCTCACAAGGTGGTTTTATTTTTTATTATTTTAAATAAAATCCCTACGTAGCAAATTTTAACAAAATCGTAAAGGAGTTTAGCTTCAAAGTATTGTCTTTACTACTTTACAGAATCTTCAACGAAATAGATCAAAATGCATTGCTTTTGTTTACGAATGTTTAAGTAAACTGTATTCATTTAAATCAAAAGTATATTACTTGAAATTTCACAATTCTTTAATTATAATTTAGAATTGTCTCTTACACCAGGTACACTCAATTTTTGAGTAGATCAAAAACAACAAACAGCATCATAAAATTTCCACAAACTATAAAAATTGGATCAGAAGAGGTCCACTCCTTTAGGCAGCACAAGACTGAACAAATGACAAACAGTTTTTTGGAGCCTAGAGGACCTCATGACTTTCACCTTTTGAGAGACATTTTTGTAAGAAAGCACAGTAACACATTTCTTAACTAAAACTATCTTTAAACGTTTTAACAACCCATACTGCTGTGTTTTGTTTTTCTCCTTTATTTAATTAAACATGTCCTTGCATAATTTATAATTCTTGTTGTAGACAATACCATACAGAAGACTGCATAAGCTGATTTGTTGTCAAAACATGAAACACTAGCTGATGGTCCAAGTTTCACCGGGGGATAGTTGAGATAGTTTTGTAAAGAAATTTTTTTTTTAACACAAACCTAATGGTGGTGCTATGGAAATAAATTATGCCCAGTTTTGATCAAAATCAACCCATAAATAACAAATATATGATACTAGACATTAAGGTTGCATAAGCTGATTCCTTCATTTATTTATAAATTCAATCATTATAGTTCTTTCACAAATCCTCATTCCTAATACTCTTCAACATGGTGTATTCTTCTAATAAACCTCATTTCCTGCGCTTGTTCGGGTTTCTTGTTTCTTTGTGCTCTTCAACACGTCAATTTATTATAAATTATCACGCGGCTGATACGCCGAAATGATAGAACGCGAATTTATTTATCTTTAACATAAATACGATAAATAAACGTTATGCTACGTTCAAATAATACGTTTTGTGAATAGATTTGTTTTGAGGACTTCTTGCAAATTGAAAACAGCAATTTTTGCAAGTTTTATTTTTGCAATTAAAAAATCTATATATTTTAAAAATTGTAGGGGATATTTAAAAAAATGTAGGGTTATTTTAAAAATTGTAGGGTATGTTTTTAAAATTGTAGGAGATATTTTAAAAATTACAGAGGTTATTTTAAAACTTGTAGGGATATTTTAAAAATTGTAGGGGATATTTTAAAAATTGTAGGGGATATTTTATAAATTACAAAGGTTATTTTAAAACTTGTAGAGATATTTTTATAATTGTAGGGGATGTTTTAAAAATTATAGGAGATATTTTATAAATTACAGAGGTTATTTTAAAACTTGTAGAGATATTTTTATAATTGTAGGGGATGTTTTAAAAATTATAGGAGATATTTTATAAATTACAGAGGTTATTTTAAAACTTGTAGGGATATTTTAAAAATTGTAGGGATATTTTAAAAATTGTAGGGGATATTTTAAAAATTACAGAGGTTATTTTAAAACTTGTAGGGAAACTTTTAAAATTGTAGGGGATGTTTTTAAAATTGTAGGAGATATTTTATAAATTACAGAGGTTATTTTAAAACTTGTAGGGATATTTTTAAAATTGTAGGAGATATTTTAAAAATTTATTAACCAAATAGTCAAACATAAAGACAAGTCAAAAAACGGAGATCGAAATTTTTAACAATTACCAAACTTATCCTTACTTCAACTACTGGATGAATGGAAATATTTCTTGTAGACAGGAAAACTTTTGAAGGACAAGGGATATTTATAAAGTCGTTACATTTTCCTGGTGCCACGTGTACTGGAGTTTATTAAAGTGTTACTTCAAGGTTCTGTGAGGTGGGGAAAACTACTGAAAGCCTGTGATAGGAAAAGCTTTACAAATTGTGGATAAATGCATCTTAACTTAAGTCGAAATGATTATCTTGAGTGGCTTTGTCCAATGTGTTCCAAGACTACTAAATATTTAACCGTTTTAGTAGGTGTTGATAAATGTTGTTAATATTTTTAGTGTCTTGTGTTTGTAAAGTGTAGCTTGATAATGCCGTCTGTGTAACGGCGAAACATGTCGCACAAAAAATAAGGATTGTTTGACAAACAAGGTATTTATAACCATTCATATATAAATATAACAATCCATTAGGCTACAATGAATTCTATAAATTTTATTTATATTCTTCAAGACAGATAGAACATTGAAAGGACAGATTAGAGGAAATCTACAGAAATTGGTTGAGTTGTAACGCCATATCTGTAGGTGCTGATAAAATGTTCCGTACTCTCCGCGATGAACGTCGGACTTCGTCGACATAGTGGAGATATTAAATCTACTAGAGGATGATCATTTCCCTTAATGGAAGAAAAACCCAACAAAGAACGAAGGACTACTCTGAAAGGAAGAAGGGACACCTCACTTTCACCACTAGAACAACCTGGTAGAATTGTGGCCCAGCCAAGGAGCCCACCAAATATAAACTATAATAAGTATAAATTAGGATGTAAAGGAATTCTAATTAATAAAATATGAATTGGCACTTGCGATTTTGTTGATCAGTGCAATATCACGTAGAAGGGGGAGAGACGAGGAGTGGAGGGCTTGAACTAGCGAGCCGAGCGAGAGTCTGTTCCGAGAGCCGCGAGAAGGAAGACCGCAACGGGACGAGGTCAGTCCATTTTCGGCCACGTGCTATATAATTAATAGGTATGATTTTCGGCCACTATTAAGGCTTTATCTAGCCGTTATGTCTTTTTTATAAATCATAAATATATCTGTACTCTTCTAATTCCGCGCTAAAATAAAAGAGAACATTAAATTTCACTTGCGTAGCTTGCGTTCATTAGCGTCCTAACCCGACTCCTTGGCCCATCCTGACAAGATTCGGCAAAAGTGTACGCGGTCTCCAGCCAGCCGGAGCTTCCAGCTGGTCAAAAGAAGTGGAGACGGTCACATAATAGATAACCCACTGAGAAGAGGCTGAGTTGCCAAGTAGTGTGAGGGTAACTTACCAGAGGAAACAATTACAAAAGTATTGGAGCGAAAGAAATCATAATGAAACGTCTGTAAACTTTGTAAAGAGGTCACGTGATATGTCAGTATTTTGTGTGGAAATGACACGTCTAACTTACATCGACAAGTATCGTGGGTGGAACATTATCTCACAAACTATTTTGAAGTTTTTTTCCACATATCATATCTTACTTATGCCCTTTCAAACTCAATTATCTTTCATAAATTCTCTCCGTGTGTCCTCCTATTTATTTATAAACACTTTTATAAAGGGGGACTAGATAAATCATGCCTCTGAATAAACCAGAGACTAATAGAGTGTTAAATCCCCACCCACGGCTGTAGAGAATTACTCTAACAAAAATCATAGTGTCAATTATCCCCATGAATATCCGCAGAAGAATGAGTTGCATTCCAAAACTCGCATACAATTAAATCGAAATTGATTTTTTCTAATCACAAACATTCATAGAATTAGAAGTCAAATGATTAATTAATAATAAATGCAGATTTTAGTAGTTGTTTTGTATAATGATTATTATAAATTTCAATGCAAATCAAATTACATGCTCAAAGAAACCCCATTACCTAGCTACAATAGAGTTCTTTAGGGTTTAAACTTCTAAGTCGATTTCTGCCGGAGAGTATTAAAGAAGCAATTTGTTTAAACTTCTATTATTAACAATACTATAAAGTCAGGGAGACTATGAACTGTGCATTGACCTTGCCTAAAGGAGTAATTTTAATTAGTTTAGCAGACTAAAAGTACAGGGTTGGACAAAAGTATTTCTTATCTTCGCTTCTACTTAACATCGAATAATGTTTAGAGGGCTTTGTACAGGATTTGAATAAACTGCATTCAAAAATACAGAGTGTTCCGTAAATTAACGAATTGTAATTTCTAGTACTGATTACATCTGTTCTTTTGTGTAAATAGGTTACCAAGTATATGAAGTATGGAATAAGTTTGGTTAGGTTAGGTGTGCACCTCTCCTCCATAGTTCTTATAATATGTGGCCGCAAAAATTAGACAGGAACATGATGAATTTTTATATAGGCCTAGTGGGCTATAGTGTGATAGTGTAAATGAAACGTGAAAAGTAAGGTAATTTTAGTCAGTTTTCAGCTCATGTCTCAACTTGTAAGTCAATTAATTAGATAAACATTTATTTCGGATTTAAATTCTGGGTCTTATGATACCAACATTACAAAGAAGAAAAATAACCAAATTATTGTAAATCATGTAATTTCGAATCCTGACCACCCATGAACATTTTCATTCGGTTATGGTGGTCGAGTATCAACACGAATGGAGGCTTCTTCACATATGTAGAGATTCGAGGCCAGGAGGATCTACACGGTGACACGAAGTCTTTCCAATAAGAACGTTTTAAGGGTCGTTACTTTATTGACGTTCACAAATATTTACGAGGTTCAAAAACCTGTGTAATTAATGTTGTAAACCAACATACACTATTCGTATAAATCAATATAATTTAACATTTTCTAAGATAACCAACAATATTCAAGAGATTAACTTGGTGACATTATATTCAGAGATACTGCTTGTAACAAATTATTGTATGATGAGACATGGTAAGTACAATGATATCAACTTTTTTATAATACCCGTCCGTTAAAAAATATCCCGTCAATCAATCTTTATCTACAACTTTAAAATCAAAAATCCTAAAAAATGTTCTGCTGGAAGAGTATTTGGTGTAGGATTAAATCCTTTGTTAAAATATTGACAATACTATAGTCGAGGCTCCGTGTACCTAGTCTCAGTGTTAAGCAACTTATAATTACATCAAGTTAAGTATTCAGTAGAGAAGGGATGCAAATTAATAATCTGTAATCACATTGATATTGACTTGTAATTCGATAGAAAACAAGATCAAGCAGGCTTAGCATTACATCACCACCGTCCAATCACTGCTACCAACTGTGAAAATACTTCTAAATTTTTGTGTCAACGGATGATTGAAAGAACATGTATTGTTTAAAACAAAAAGTACTTCTGTAAAGCTCTTACAATCATTGTCGTTTAATAAATACATAGGAAAGAAATATATGTAGGACTAACCTAAGAAAAAGATTAATACAAAAATCAAAATAAAACCACTGTTAACTTTTCATTTCTCTAATAACATATTATATTTTGTATCAGTATCTGTTACCAGCGGTTTGCACGAGAATATTTCAAATTCAAGATTTTTGCACAACCCTAATACGCGTCTACAGACCTACCCCAAACCATGTTAAAATTCATAGCTCTAGACTTTTTGGATCCGAGGAAATGCTTTAGGGGTAAAAACTCCCTTGGAGTGGATAATTTTCAAAACCCTTTCTTACTACTAGTCTACAGACCTACTTCAAACCATGTTAAAAAATTCACAACTCTAGGCTTCTTGGATCCAGAGATATTCTTTATTGATAAAAAACACCCTTGTAGTGGAAATTCATAAAACATTTTCTTAGTACGCGTCTACAGACCTACAACAAGCCAACGTTAAAAAATTCATAGCTCTAGACCTTTTGGATTCAGAGATATTTTTTTTCTGAGTTAAAAAGACCCTTGGAGTGAAACATTTTCAAAACCCTTTCTTAGTACGCGTCTACAGACCTACCTCAAACCATGTTAAAAAATTCATAGCTCTAGACTTTTTGGATCCAGGGATATGCTTTAGGAAGTGAAAGACCCTTGGAGTGAAACATTTTCAAAACCCTTTCTTAGTACGAGTCTACAGACCTACCCCAAACCATGTTAAAAAATTCGCGACTTTGTGACCAATCAGTGGGTTTATATATATATAGAAGATAAAAATCACATGTTTCGACCTGAAAAGTAACTCCCTGGTTTATTTATTTTTCGTTTCATACAACTATGTATTATTTCACTTCTCTTCTATCTTTATTCTTCGAATATTATCACTTTTTTCCTTTTCTCAATATTCAATTCTCTTACCGTAGATATTTTCTTATTCTTCCTTATAAAGCTGAAGTCTCTTGACTATTTTCGCTTTCTCGGTTCATTTTCTCGCTACCGTTGAACGTTAATCACCTTTTAAACATTGTCTTTGTTATTTTTGTTTTAGAATTTGTCAAATTTATTTGATTAATTGCAATAGTTAACTAATATAACTGTAAATCCGTAAAAATTGTGCAATGTTTTTGAATCGGGTAATATAATAGTTGAGTGACACATTTTTGTATTAGCGTTACACACTCCATCGATAGATAAAAACCCTTTGAGTATCGATAACATTTCGTAAATTGTTTTAATTACACGGTTATAAACTTGTCTGGGGGTAACAAATGTAATTACTTTTCACCCTTATTCAATTCCACGCTTAGAGGGGTGGATTAACCTGACTAAAACACTGAGGCAGCTTAAGTACTTATTTCACACTTGTATTTTAAGGTAAAATAGATGCTGGAAATTTCACTTCTTGATTTTTTTATTTTAAGTATAAAGACAAAAGAAATATCGATCACCATTGTTTTGTAAATAAAAGTAAACAGTAAATAGAAGTAAAGGCTCATAGTTTTCGAATAATCTAATAGCATTTGGATCGGAAAAGAACAAAAGTTGGTCAAGAGAGATCAAATAGGAAAGATATTTTGTAAAAAACAGTTTTAAACCAACTTATTCTATTTTATTATTATACATTTTTCATACATTTGCCATCATTTGTGTGTTAGAAATCAAAACACGACGTTTCGGAAATAAGAATCAATTCCCGTTATCTAGTGACTAAAAACTAAAGAAACATGAAACTAGAAACTAAGCCTATGTAAGAAGTAAAATTAAATAAGAATACCACCAACCTTAATATCTAAGCATGCATCTCAGAGCTAAAACTGAGAAGTCAAAAAACACAATCACGGTAGCACACAACTAACGTCAAATATGTGTTGTATCAAAGATACAGCAACAAGTGACGTGGTCCAGAAGGCGTGACAAACTATTAGGGGAGTGGTCTATTGTTAGTTGTATTAAGCTTCCTAGCACGAGAGCGGGTTACAACCCCTTGTGGCGATTTAACAGGTAAAATTTCAGCTTGTTTTTTAGTTGTAGGGGTATTATAATCAAATTTTAGTTATTTTTTAAATAATGGGAGCCACAATGGCCTTACTTCTATACTTGATTGGCTGATAGGATTGTCCGTTAGTTTTATATACGAGGCTTCAATTATTTTACGTTTGTATTAGTTACTTTCCCGGTGTATGATTTTTGCCTCTTCCCAATTAAATTTGTGATTTTCGGACCATATATGTTCTGCAATTTTCGATTTATCGATTAGGCCTAACCGCACATTGTTTTTGTATTCTTTTATTCTAATATGTATAATAATCAAATTGAACTTCCATCATTAACAAATAACTTCAAACAGAGAATTTATTCTATTTGATGAGACTCATTAACCTACTAATAAATTGTAACATTCCGTACAAGATATTACATTCAGAGGATGTGATTGTCTGAAATGTATGATTGGGCCGGGTAAATACACATAAATTTAAAATTGTATTACATCAGACAAGATAAAAGATGTACTAAAGACACTTGATTTCTTGTTAAAACAAAAATATAGCTGTGTGTAATAGCTTTGTAACAGTATCACATTGTCTGTTGCAGCTATAATCCCAAAATAGTTTGTTTCAGTTACAAATTGTTTGTCAAAGTTAATTGAAGCAGCAAACTGGTACGTGTACACATACTGTATCAAGATGCATATCACTGTTAATAAACTTTGCAAATAAACAACGACTCAAAATTATTGTTGCAATATTTATATAACTCTAAAACACATTCAAAACCTGTAAGTCTAATATTATTCTAAATAAATAATAAAAAGGGACTGATAACAACACAGCTCAAACCCTATATAACTAGGTATTTATTATCTCTGGACTGATGTAGTCAGATTGCCTATTCTGCCCCGTAGAATTCACATCTCACAGCAAATATAGAGATTTTTTAAACCATGATCAACGAAGATTCAAAGAGTTATATATAAAAGGTTGATAGATGTTCAATGAACACTGGTGGTGAATGCGAACAATATTAAAAACTAAAACTTGAATATATAACAATATGAATTTTAAACTTAACTTACGGAAAAGGTTTATCTCAAAAGACCAGGAAGTCACTTGTGGTAGGGGTTTCAGTGTTTTATATTATAAAAGGTTATTTAAATTTTAAAATAAAGTTTTAACTTGAAGAGTAAATCCCATTGTATAGCTTTAGAAAACTCAAAGAAAGGTTTTACATAACCCCACAATTTATTTGTATCGATGCAATTTCCCGTTTTCTTTAGTTATAAAACTGAAGTTTTGGGTTTTGTTAAATTATGAATTTGTATACAATTGGTTATCTTTCAATAGCAATATGTCTAAGAATAGGCCAGAGTTTAGGGCGTGCAGAAACGTTTAAAGTTACAATGCAAGTAATCCTTAAATATTGCAGGCTATACTTCATGGATTTCGCTAAAATTATTAACGGAAGTAATATTTCCTCAATATTATAAATTTGCAAAACAAAATTAAATTAAATTTTTGGTATTCAAACCATTTTACCAATCTGTTTAGCAAACATAACGAAGTTTATTACATCAATTTACTTTTGTCCTCGAGACTTAATCATGTTTTATACTGCTATACATACTGCTAAAATTAAAATTACAACTGCCATGACAACAAATATATTCATTATGATTTGATATGAAATGAAAATAAACTATTTAGTTAAAATTATAATTTTGTAGTATAAACATTATATATATATATATATATATATATATATATATATTTAATTAACAATTCAATTATATTATGTAGACATAGTAATAAATTAATTTAGACACACACAAATTGTACAATGGTTTAAATAGCATTTAATTACACAAATTTTACAAAAATTACCGGATTTATCAGGTTTCCATAGAAACATTAAAACAATTATGTACCGTAGTGAAAACAGCTGTTTGAAGCCATATGACTAAAATTTCTTTTCTTCTTCTTTTTTTACCCATAATCTCTTGGGACTTGCAGTAAATGTAATATTGTATTGATAGATCAAGAAATCTTATCAAATAGGGTTTGTTTACAAATGAGGTATTACAAATTCATAATAAATCAGCTGTTTATTGTTGGCTTCAGATTCAATGTCTTTGTGATTTCAGTTGTGTATAATAGTAAAGCTTCTTTTGGTCCAAGTGATGAACTATATTTTGTGTCATACTACAAATAATATAAGAAAACAATTTCACAAAAACTAAAATGTTATAACCTATTTGCCTTCAAATCGATGATAACAGCTGTTTTAACGGTTTTTACAATCGAGAGTATTGGTTATTATTATAGATGCTTTACAGTCGAATTAATTCACATAAATGAAGTAACAGCTGATGTCCTCGACCTCAGCTGATTTTTTTTTCTTAGGTCCTAGAACTAAAAAGAACAACTTTATCATCTCAAAATATGTATTGAAAACAGCTGTTTTTGAAGCAGTATGACGAAAATTATTTTTACTTAACACGAAAATATGTTAATTAGTTAATAGTGATAATAATATATTTCTCGCAGAAGTAAATAATATGTACTACATTTTTTCAAGTAAAAATGTTATGCACACTTTTCCCTGTGAAATTTTCTTTTCTTTATTTAAATATTACTATTATTTATTTACATTTACACATTGATAAATCTGTATGAACTTTAATGTACATGTATTTATTTATTTATTGCTTTTACTAGCATAACGTTTCCTAACCTGACATATTATAACTGTGTCATATAAATTATATAAACATTTGTATGTTCACTTAACGGACCTTAACCTTAAAGTTGAAATTATGTTTTACTTTTCCATCAAAAGTAATTTTATTATTAAGAAATAAGGTGTGTAGAACATGTTAACAAAGAAAGCTTTCTTTGTAAACAATTACCATTTTTGGTCAAGACTAACTTAACATTTCTAGTCAAAAGGTTTACTTTAGACTAGGCTTAACCTTAAAATTACTTATTAAGGTACAAGCATGTAAATATTTTGAAGAATTTATTTACTAAGTAAGCAAAATAAATAAATTGACCACCGTCAACGAATAAATGTATTTAAATATTAATTTGATTATAACAACATAATTTAAGTACATATTGTAATACTTTATACTACCTAGTTCGGTAGCCACGTTTTCAATTATTACTTTAACTAAATTAGTAAGCATTTAAACAATAATGTTAATTTATAATTAACTAAATTATAAGTTTAAGAGTCTGAGAATATTAAAACAATTTTTTAAAAGTATATAAAACATGAAATATAATATCCAAGAGGAATGACTACGCCTGCTGGTTGGTCGTCGGGTGGATAGTCATTCCACTTAGATATTACATTTCATGTTTTTCTATATTTGAAAAAAAAAATGTTTTCAATAATCTCAGACTCCTAAATATATAATTTACTTAATTATAAATTATTATTATTGTTTTAATGTTTAATAATTTAGTTAAACCAATAATTGAAAACGTGGTTATCGAACTAGGTAGGTATAAAGTAATACAATATGTACTTAAACTATGTTGTTATAGTAAACAATCGCTAATTGGGTCATTCATATTCCAATTTGAAATAAGTAAACATTTACATAGTCTTACATTATTGTAATGACTGTAAATGAACTTAAATCAAGAATATACACAGGTAATTTCAAGGTATTGGCTGAATTTTACTGAGATTTTATTATTTTACTACCACTAGTTTTGAATGTAAAAAACATATGAGGATTTATCAGGTTTCCATAGAAACATTTAAACAATTGAAAATTGAAACACACTTTTACTATATCATACTTTTTTCTTTTTTTATAAATAAATATATAAAACCATTTGAAATAGGAGAAACAACATCCTGAATAGGTTTAAACTATATATAAAACTTCTGAGTCTTCGTAGCAGTTTTAACGGTTATTTATAATCAAGAGTATCGGTATTTTTTATAGATTCTTTACAATAGTTAATCAATTCATATAAACGAAGTCACAGCTGATGACCTCGACCTCAGCTGATGTACATATATGTAGCCTAAGAGCATAAACTTTCTACATTTTCTTAGAAGGTATAGTTTCCAAATTACATTTTTTGACAATATCTTTGCTATATTACATCTCATTGTATAGAAGTTAGGTTAGGTTAGGGTCAGGTTGGTATCATTATGACACAAATAGGTTGTATTGTGTTTAACTGAAATACCGTTCAATACGTCACTTACTTTGATAGTCAGTGTTAAGGTTAGGTTAGGTTAGGTACACAAACATATCAATATTTAATCAGCAAAAGTATTGAGAATAACATCCAAATCTTCCTGGGAATTAATTATAGGCATCGTTTATTGTTTTAAATTATATTTAATTTTAAATCATACTTTTTATATAGTAGATAACTTCATAAATAAAGTTTTAGAAACGTGTAAATACAAAATAATAGTATTTAATTTGTCTAAATCATGTTACAAGTGATAATTTGCCTAACTCTTCTTCTCCGAATTGGAGCTGTTTTTGGTTCAGTAGCAACTACAGTAGCAGATAAAGACTGTGTCCAACACTGATTTCGCTGTGGTCAGTACATCCACTTCAAGTGTAGAATTTGTTTTTTCCGGTTCAACATTGTCACATTTCTTGCATGGTTTAATATTCGTAGTTGTAATGTAACGTGCGATAACTGCTACAATTAAAATTACAACTGCCATGACAACAAATATATTCATTTTGATTTGATATGAAATGAAAATAAACTATTTAGTTAAAATTATAATTTTTGTAGTATAAACATTAAAAAAAATTATTTATTTATTAAACAATTCAATTATATTATGTAGACATAGTAATAAATCAATTTAGACACACACAAATTGGACAATGGTTTAAATAGAATTTAATTACACAAATTTTGGTTAACTAGGACATATACAGAAATTATAAAAAATTGTAATTTCAAACAATCCCTAATAATAAACTATATTTTTTATGAGAAATCATAATTAGTAATTGATATAATACATAATGTTTAATTTGTTTTTAATAATGGAACTCGGTGAAATAATATTAAAAAGTATCAATTAAAATAGTAAACACTAATTGGGAAGGTAAACAATCGCTAATTGGGTCATTTTTATTTCAATTTGAAATCAGTAGATTTTGTTTTATACTAAATTGAATACAAGACACCAAGTAAACATTTACATAAACTTACATTATTGTACTGACTGTTGAACTTAAAACAAGAATATACACTGGTATTTTAAGGTATTTTCTGAATTTTACAGACATTTTATTATTTTGCGACCACTAACTTTGAATGTAAAAAAGATATGCGGATTTATCAGGTTTCCATGGAAACATTTAAACAATTATGTAGTGAAAACAGCTGCTTGAAGCCATATGACTAAAATTTCTTTTCTTCTTCTTTTTTTATCCATGATCTCTTGGGACTTGCAGTAAATGTAATATTGTATTGGTAGTTCAAGGAATCTTATCCAATAGGGTTTGTATACAAATGAGGTATTACAAATTCATAATAAATCAGCTGTTTATTGTTGGCTTCAGATTCAATGTCTTTGTGATTTCACTTGTACATAATAGTAAAGCTTCTTTTGGTCCAAATGATGGACGTAGGTGGATATACCATCACTTTAAAAAGAAACTAATAAACCAATGTGTGGTGGTGCGCTCTGGTATATTAAATGGTACTGTAAATAAATTAAAGTCTTGTAATATTTCATACACAACATTGATATTGTAAAACTAAAGTTAAATTAGAAAGAAATTAAATAACACAAATCTCAAGTGAATCAAATTTAAAAAAAACGTGTTTTAAAAAAAATTAAATTTGATACATAATGGAAACCTAATTCTAAAATATCACCATGAACACAATGTGTTATAAATTATGAAATAAAACACATGAAGTCATATGTTCCACTGGAACAGTTTGTATTTTTAATTTTTAAATATTATTAATTATATTTATTTACCACAAAAACTACGGTTTCAAGTCTGATGTTTTCATTATATATGAAAATAGAAATTTTAGTATTAACACACTATTATTTAAGATGATACAGATTTGAAATGATTTTACAAAATAATCTTCCATTTTTAGTTTTTAATTTAAAAGTATCATGTCATTAATACTGTTTGTTTTTTATCATTTCTCCTTTATGAGATTAACAGTTCTCTCAGTTTCAAATTGTAGTGATACCAAACCTAAGGTTAAATAAAACTGTTATTAATTAACATCAACCTTCTTATAAGCTCTCTCTTTGTCAAATTATATTCTAATAAAATATAAGAAAAGTAAACTTTATGTGATGGGTTAAAAATCGAGGTCGAGTTTTTGGCAGATGTTGCTCTAACAATTTTGTTCAAGTGTAGAAGTTAACAAACGGCAGTTCATGAGTCATTGATAAAAAAAACAAAAATTCAAAGTTATTAAATAGGCCCCCTACTTATTTCTCTAAATCGAATCTACCAATTTCGTTCAAATTTCAGTCAAAGATTACGATTAATGAATTAAATCTGTATACAAAATTGGAACTAAAAAAAATATGTGGTTATGAAATAATTAAGCAAAAAACAAAAACTAACCTTGATCACTGTCATTAAAAGTTCAATTTTAATCTAGTAGAATTTTACTGAAAACATGTTTATGGTTCAAATGAAACAAATATTGTTAATTGATCTAACATTTTAATGAAATCTTCTCCTTCTTACAAACATATTTTTGTCAAACTAAAATTCCGTATAAAAATACATGATTAAAGTAAACTTATAAATACTAAAGACAAGCATGTAAATTTATTGCAAAATGTTAATAGGTTTTTAGTATTTAAATGATTTCCATCTTTACCACTTTACAGTCTGATGTGTAGGTACGGAGCCAATTTGGTGATACGGTAGCACGAGGTTCATGTTACCATCTCGAAATGATGTTCCATTATAATGTTTAAAATGTCATGATTTATCAATCTGCGTTTTACTGTATTTATGGACTTCGATTTTCTGGTGGTAAACCTCCTAGTTTGCCAGGGATGGAGTGTTTCTGCCATGGTCATCTCACGCCGATCGCCAGCTGCGTAAGTGGTGTGCACAATTTCAGGCATTTTTTAAATCTTGTGAAACTAATAAATTTAGAAAAATGTAAACAAAATTTAGTCAACTTAATCGTGTGTTAATATGAATTTGTGTGAGGACTGTTTGTTAGGTTACCATGACTACAACAACAATAAAATCAAATCTAACATTGGTACCAATACAAAACAAACTAATACAATATTCTTAACTCATTTTTATCTAACACTACATTTTATATATTACTTTAATATAGAATTTTGTATCGGGCCTAATTCATTATTAATAGCTATATTATGGTAGTTGTTAATATAAAAACTTTCCCATGCATCTTAATTTAATTTAGTAACATTTTTCAATAAAACAGAGTTTTCTATTTTGAAGTAATGTTTTTCCTCTAAACAATGTTTAGCCATGGCTGATTTATCAGGCATATTATATTTGAAGTGGGCAAAATGTTCTTTTGCTGAGTTACAAGGTTAAACCGCAATATTAGGCGATCAGCTGCTTTCAAGTGTTTGGTCTCAAATTTTGTTTGTCCTTATAGTTTAGTTATAACCTATTTCGTGTTGGAGTTGTATAAATTGGTGTTAATAAAATAAGAATTGGCGTTTTCTGTTTTTGACTGTGCAACGAATGTTTTGCTCTAAAAATGGTAAGAATTGCTTGTTGTTTATACAAACGAATGGCTCTTTCACAAACGCCACTGGCGACAGTTAACGGGCAGTAGCTTTTAAAATCGTTTTCATTTTTAAACCGTACAAATTTCAACTGGTACAAGAACGACAAGCCTAAATTGTAGGGCTTTTATTCTGAATTGTAGGGCCGATTGAAAGCACGCCGGATTCAGTAATGAGACTTATTTATTACAAATTAAAATAAAACCGCCTCTAACCTACAAAGCGTGAGGTAGGCCTACACTTTTTCCACTTAACTTCAAACTGACAATAAACAAAAAGTAAAGATACACATTATCGATCTGGTCATATATATATATATATATGCCTAATCTTGCTTGTTGTAGACAATTACCAAGAAATAATGTTAACGGCTTTTTATTGATAACTCGATTATCTTTTGAGCTAGAATAAAAATATAAAAACCATTTTGTTCGTCATTAAAAAGGGAATTTTTTGGTTTATTGTAAATCTATTTTTATAAAAGTCAAAACTAACTGACTGATCACAAAATCTCTGGATCCAAGAAGTCTAGAGCTACGAAATTCTTAACACGATTTGGGATAGGGTCTGTAGATGCGTACTAAGAAAGGGTTTTGAAAATGTTTCACTCCAAGGGTGTTTTTTATCACTAAAGTATGTCTCTGGATTCAAGAAGTCTAGAGCTATGAATTTTTTAACATGATTTGGGGAGGTCTGTAGACGCGTACTAAGAAAGGGTTTTGAAAATTTTCCACTCTAAGGGTGTTTTTTACCTCTAAAAAAAGTATCCTATTTATGTTATTTATGGGTCGATTTTGATCAAAATTGGTGTGTTTCTGTATTTGGGCATAATTTATTTCCATAGCACCACCATTAGGGTTGTTCTAAAAAAAATTATATCTTTATAAAACTATCTCAACTATCTCCAGGTGAAACTTTGACCATCAGCTAGTATTTTATAAAAACTATTTATAATATTTTCTGTTTGCTTATGTGATAGCTTGCCTGTTTGGAATAAAGCGCGCGCGCGCGCGCGCGTGTGTGTGTGTGTGTGTGTGTGTGTGTGAGAGAGAGAGAGAGAGAGAGAGAGATTTCCAAGTTCTTATTCTTCACACACTAGATCTGTAATAGACATTATTTAATGTACTTTTTCGTAGTTCATTTGATTGGGACGCTCAATTGACCTCTTTTATAATTACATTTTCATTTTATGAATAACAACATTTGATTTATACCTCGCGGGAGGTGCAATGTAAACTATTCTCTTTTAGCATTTTGTAGTAGATATACGTTTATAGATATTTTATTCCACAGGGTGTTTTTAAAGCTATTTTACAACCGTTAAAGATAGAAAGAAATATCTTTAAAAGTAGGATTATTCGTACTTTTTGCAAAATTAAGTTAGAATTTTCCTCAACAAAAATTTATGTCACTTATATTTTGACAATACAGATGAACTAAATACAGGGTTCTAAATAATAAAAATGTTAGAACACGTGTCCGGAAAAGTTAGTTTAGCGTTAGTATGTACATAATAAAATAAATTTTTGTCAATGTAAAGGAAAGTAATACTTTGCGTGTCTAAATTGTTAAAAAAAAAAATCTCTGAATCCTTCATCACAAAGCTTTGTACAGTTTCAGTATTAGAATAGATTGAAAATAAACTCCAGCCCACACTTTGTAGAGTGAGAGAGAGGGTGATATAACAGTTTTAAATTGAATAAATTCTTTTGAAGACGTCAGGCGGCACCCAACATTCTACAAGTGTACAGGTTATCAAAATTGTATTTAAAAATAAAATTTACACTGAAAGCTTCTTTAAACAGGTTGACTTTGAAGGACATTTTAAATATTAAACAATTCTCTGATAAAGAGACAAAATTATCTGAACTTTTAACGCAATTAGTTTTAAATTTGCTACCTTTTCCTTTGTCTGCATTTTGTTGCTGAAAGTACTGAATCATTGTCAATGAAACTGTTTAAATATTCATAATATCAATGGATAGAAAAATGACTAACTTTTACAACCAGTTTCAAAATGGCTTCCATTCAGTTAGTTGTAGCGAACATTATAACTAACAAATCTAAGGTTTCTCCAACAATTATAATTTGAATTTATTTCCTTGTTAGACTGTTTAGAACGCAATATCAGAGACTAATTAAATTGGATTTTATTTGTTTACGAATAATTTAAATACGATATATTATGATCCTCTCATTGCATATGTTTACTGAAGCTGTTTAAACAATAGAGATGACTGTATTATTTAGTTATTATTTCATGTTTGATTTATTTAACAATTGTATTTATATAAAACAAAACCTATGCGTCGCTCGAAAAAATACATTTCCAACAAAATCTTCCTTACAGTACAATCTGATTGTTACAGAATGGAACAAAATAACTTTGCCATGGGACAAATCTTTTGTTGCCCTACTCCATCTATTCTGTTTTAACTCTATGTGTTATTGCTTTCCTTAAGATAGGAACTGTTGTATAAAGGAAGCACATTTTGCTGCTTTACAATAGACAATATGTATGAAATATAACAAAGAATGCCGGGTGCCAGTTAAATTTATACACCAATTTATTGGATGTCTTTGAAACCCAATGTATACACAAGAGAAAAATGTGAATATACAATATGTGCATTGTATCAGGGTAAGTCAATAATTAAAGGAAATTGAAAATATCTATATATTTATTGTACTTACATAAATAATAGTAGCATTACTTTTCAACATAATCTTCTCCTATTTCTATGCACTTAGTCCATCTTTTTAACGAGCATTTCAATTTCTTCCTGGAAGAAGGTTTTTGGTCTCGTGTTCAGAAAATTTTGCACCGTTTCAATGGCCTCTTTATTAGATCAATAATTATTCCCTCACAATTGTTCTTTTAATGGGCCAAAAAGATGAAAATTGCTTGAAGCCAGGTTCAGAATTTATGGAGGGTGGTCTAACAGCTGAAAACCAAGTTATTGAAGGCACAGGATTGTGGTTTTGGCCATATGGAGTCGAGCGTTATCCTGAAGCAAAATCACGCCTTTTGAAAGGTCTTTTGGATTTGATTTTTGGCTACAATAAACGCAGTAGCTAACAGTAGCTGTCACTATTTATTGTTTGACCTTTAGGTTTGAAGTCAACCAAAATTGGACCTTCCATATCCCAGAATATCGACATCATAGCCTTTCCTGCAGAATCTTAGTTTTGAACTTTTTTTTTCCTGTGGGTGATGAAGGATGTTTCACACCAAACTTTGTCGCTTACTCTCTGATTCAAAATGATGGACTCATATTTCATCAACAGTTATTACTTGCTCATGAAATGAGTCTCCCTTCTTCTTCATAACGTTCCAAATGATTGTCTTTGTGGATGCTGGTCAATCGACGTGGAGCCCAGCGAGCACAGACTTTTAGAAAGTTTAAAGAATCGTGGATGATTGAATTTACTGAGCCATGACTTTCAATTTCATGAACTTTAATTCGTCGAGAATTATTTGTTTAACCGCTTCAATATTGTCATTAGATCTTTGAAGTTGAAGGTCTACCAGGCCGTTGTTCATCACACAGAGAAATCCTACCATTTTTAAAGCGATCAATACATTCGTAGATCTTGCTTTCACTTAAACAACTCTCTCCGTATTGCTGCTGCATTCGACGAATAATCTCTGCTGGTTTCACACCTTCTGAAACGTATCACTGCTCGTATTTCTTCCTTGGTGTAATCAGACAAAGGTGAACTCATTTCACACGGTATTTTAAACTCAATCACAAATAACTAACAATGAAACAATACTTTCAATGAACAGCTGATAGACGTTATGAGTTATAGCAAAACAATCAGTCCTGCCACGTGATTCGGAGGGAAATCAAAATTTCCCTTTACTTGTGAATGGATCTTAAACACCTCTGCGTCTACACCAATAGATTACTTGAATCCATCTATTAAGTATTACACTGCCTAAAGATGTCAGTGTAATACGGGCACCCTATTACTTTACATTTTTTTTTAGGAAATAGTTTTAATGACCGATTTTTTGAGAAATATTCCTGTTCACAGCTGGTTTTTGTTTCGACAATAAATATTTTAAAACTTTAAACATTAATACAGAGTTTTCATCTTGGATCATTCAAAGGAACTTTTACCATTCTTTCTACCTCTATGTAGTTCCTAACCTATTTTATACCTAACCGAAAATATTTTACCTGAAAATCATTTCCATTGTCTTAAAATCAGCACGGATAACTTTTATATTTTAATACCTAACGAAACCTTTACTTATATCACTAAAATACATTTTTATTTACCTAGAAATCATCTTGGGTGACTTAATTACTTTTAAGCAATACCTTTAGAGGATCTGCTTGCATTATGGGTGAGCTTAAGTGTCCATAAATTTGTTGGTAAATATTGTGCACACGTCCCGTTACCTCATCACGTTATTAGGATAAAATTATAAAAGAAGAAATCTCCATTTTCCAATCAAGATTTGTTACTAAGAAAGGGTTTTGAAAATGTTCCACTCCAAGGGTGTTTTTTACCCCTAAAACAAATGTCATATCTTTGTTATTTATGGGTCGATTGATCGAAATTGGTGTGTTTCTGTATTTGGGCATAATTTATTTCCATAGCACCACCATTAGGGTTGTGCTAAAAAAAAAAAAAATTGTCTTTATAAAATTATCTCAACTATCCCCAGGTATTGTTATACTATAACTATATTGTCTCAACCGTTATAGTTATTTTTTAAAAATTATTATATATTTTTCGGACATTTGCCATCATTTGTGTGTTAAAAATCAAAACACGACGTTTCGGGAATAAGAATCAATTCCCGTTATCAAGTGACTAAAAATTAAAGAAATATGAAACTTGGAACTAAGCCTATGTGAGAAGTAAAATTAAATAAGAATACCACCAACCTTAATATCTAAACATGCATCTCAGAGCTAAAACTGAGAAGTCAAAAAACACAATCACGGTAACACACAACTAACGTCAAATACGTGTTGTTGTATCAAAGATACAGCAACAAGTGACGTGGTCCAGAAGGCGTGACAAACTATTAGGGGAATGGCCTATTGTTAGTTGTATTAAGCTTCCTACCCCGAGATCGGGTTACAACCCCTTGTGGCGATTTAACAGGTAAAATTTCAGCTTGTTTTTTAGTTGTAGAGGTATTATAATCAAATTTTAGTTCTTTTTTTAATAATTGGAGCCATAATGGCCTTACTTCTATACTTGATTGGTTGATAGGGAATTGATTCTTATTCCCGAAACGTCGTGTTTTGATTTTTAACACACAAATGATGGCAAATGTCCGAAAAATGTATAATAATAAAATTGAACTTCCATCATTAACAAATAACTTCAAACGTTATAGTTAGTTGTCTTCATATAGTTTTCATTTATTTTAGTTACAAGTGCACGCTGTTTTTGAGAAATTATAGCTGGAGGGACAAAACATTGCCCGAAAGAAAATATTTTTCGAATTAAAAGTTCTCAAAATTTATTTTCAATTCCAGAGGATTACTTTTCGTGATGCATAGCGGGAAATTAAATTGTCGAGGAGGAAGCACTATGTTAGTTTTACCAGTATTTGAATTTTAAAACCTTGTGTATATTTAATACAGTGGTGAATAAACTTTAAATGTTTAATACAAAGGGTAAAGTTTCTCTTTGATAGCGCTTAAAGTCTCTAAAGTTTGTTAGTAGGCCCTACTTAACCCATGCATATATTGATTGTAAGGAAAAACCAATAGTGTTTCATATGTTTGTGTGCGCGCGCTACCATTATAATATCTTCGATAGGCCTAAGACTATGCAATTCAATTAGTAAATTTACATTATTATTTCTTTCAATTATTACAAAAATGTTCCTAATTTGCAAGGCATGCGATTAAATATCAAAATTTTCAGAGAACAATTTATTCCCCAAATGAAAGACAACTATATTATCTTTGATCTTATAAAACAAATCCGTGCGGCAATAAATGTACACCGATTACCGAGCTGTTTTCTTTTATAAAGATATCAGAAAAAAAAAAAACATTTGGGTAAAAATGGTTTTTGTGCAGAAATTAATTTCAGTTAAAATCAATTTTGAATCAACCGGACAACAGGTTATTGGACCGGTTTGGAAGTCAACGTCAAACAACCAATAAATTATACACGGAGAATGTTACAAAAGAGCAATTTTTGCAAAATCACCTCTACCGATTTCGATAAAATTTTGATGAAATGTGAAGGATTATGAAACATTAATTTCCCTAAATAGATCTAAAATACAAACTAAAATGTACCTTAGTCGCTACGATTAAATATTCCAATAGGATCAAATGTATTGCCTGCTAGTTAAGTTTGATAATGAAAAATCTATAGACGTTAATTTATGTTATGTTAGGTTAGGTTAGGTTAGGTTCAGTAACGATTTTGAAGAAACTAAAATGTACCTTGGTACCTATGCTACAAACATTAATACGATCAAATATAATTTACACGTTTGGAATTTAATTTGTATCTAGTTTATTGAGGTTCTATGTAACCGCTTTCAATAGAAAAGATGAAAGAGACTTATACCTGATACTTTATGTAAAAGTTTTTGTTGTAATTTGCAACCTTCCGGTACAACAATAGAACAGTAGTGTTCAAAACAAAACAATGATAACCCTACAGCGGCCATTATAATCTGACTGGAAAGCTTTCACAATTTGTGATTGAGTGGATTAAATAATTTCATTATATGGTTTTATTTCGTTTGTAGAACCGTATTATCTCGGTGACTGACGCTTTAAACTTTTGTTCATAATAAAAAAGCAATATATTTTATGGTCTATATTTGCCCAATAGCTGAAAACTAATTGCCATAGAATGTTTTGTGGTTGAACAAATTATGTTGGATATTTCATTAACAAATGGGACCCATTTACTAAACCACGTATGGAATTCTGTAATATTCTATTTGAAATGATAATTTGATAACAGTAACTAAGGAGAAATCCGTCCACACCAACTAAACCCCCTTACAAAATATACTGTACTTTTCTATTTAACGTGCTAATTTGATAACAGTTGATAACAATAAACCGATCTATATAAACTAAGCCTCCGTAAGAAATATGGTATTTTTTAAAATATTACATGATAATTTGATAAGGAGGAACTCCTAGTATTGCTTGAAATATACGTGAAGAAGCGGCCGGCTGGATCCGCAGACGTAAGGGAGGTCTGTGCGCATGTGCCGCCAGCGACATCAGCTTCAGTCTAGTGGGAGTACTCGGTGTGTGCTGTCGGTATCAATATTTCCAAAAAACATTTTATTTGTTTATCTGTTTGATGTAGTATCCATTGTTGTTGTTATTATTGTGGAAGAAGGGAATTTTTATACATATATTTTTTAAAATATTTGAAGTAAATGTCTAACCGGCCGAATGTAAGCAAGCAGGCTAGTAGCATAGAAGAAGGAATTAGAATAAGAAAGTCACAGCCCATGTTAAACAGCGTGATACAAAATATCCTTAGTTTGGCTACTGGACAACAGAAAGCGCTAGCAGCATCGGGACAAAAAGGCTTGGCTACTGTATCACAAGCCCTGTTGGCTACTAGCGCTTTCTGTTATCCAGTAGCCAAACTAAGGATATTTTGTATCACGCTGTTTAACATGGGCTGTGACTTTCTTATTATAATTCCTTCTTCTATGTTAGTAGCGAACTAATAGCTGTACCTCTCCCTATCCCACCAAGTGACCCACTCCTCTACCTATGGGTCGCAGCAAATTCTCAAGCTTGCAACGGATGTGATGCATGCTGCTCACCGGTGCTTTTAGAAGAGTCAAGAGGTTTTGTTAAGCTTCCCGAATGCGTATAAGCTTTACAGGTGTGGCGAATGGAGAGAGAGCTTCAATGAGTTGGGGCATTTCGATATGGTCTTGAAGTACTCGATGCCAGAGATGGTTTGCAACAAGACTGGAAACTAGGCGAGCTACCGGTATATCCAGAACAGCGTGTTTGCTTCACAGAGGGATCATTGCGTGATAAACATTTTGGGTACGGCTGATACTGTTAAACTACTGAAGTTAGCTTACGTAAGCTGAGATTTGCGCAATCTCGAATGCATACATCGTGGATGAGAAGAATGCTTTGAAGGTAAGGGAATTCAAATACTTTCAGACAGCCAAGCGGCACCCAAAGTCTCTTCAAAGCTGCTTCTCTCCGATCCCTATTTCCACTGACAACTGTTAATATGGTGCATCCAAGATGGGTGCCTGGGCATTATGTGATCAAGGCAAATGAGAGGGCGGATCTGTTGGTCATTGGGAGCTGCTACTAGCCTTGTGGAACTTACTGTGTTAGTCGATCGATAACAGAAACCCGGTGAGAAAATGGGCTAGGAAACAGCACGTCAATCAATGGAGACACATTCCTGGTTAGAGATTGGAAAAACGATTTCTCTAGAGACTAGACATAAATATAACATAACGTGATCTAAATTAACGTTACGTAACCTATAACCTAATATAACGTTATACTTTTATTTCTTTCTTGTTTTCAAATCACCTTGGGTGATTTAAATTACTTTAATACATAACATAACCTTATTTTCTACCTTTGTTTCTTTCTTTACAATTATCTTTGACTTGATATCACATCGTAAGCAATGAAATTGATAATACAATTCAATTACCTTCGTCTGTGACATCAGTTTATGATTAGGAAACACAAAAATCCTAATCTTGTCTTTAAAAGATTGGAGTAACTACAGTGTCTAGACCGTCTCATCAGTAATATACCAAATGTTCGAAACTAAGAGTAACTAGGACACTGTGATTTTACTTTGTATCCTCGAAATTCGAAAACATGGCGGACCAAATATATAGCAATGTATTTCAACACATGCACAAGATCAACACTTAGACAGTATTGGTAATAGTTTAATATATCAGGACTACCCTGAAATAAGGATACTCGAAGCCTCTCTACCAAAAGATGACTGTAGAAAATAAAATAAATTAAAAATCGTTAAAATACAAATCGTTAGGGACAATTTTGAAATTGTTCTAAAGTAATAGAAAAGAAATGTTAACGTGTAAGCCTAATATCCTAATGAACTTGAAAAATTGTGTTGTATACCTAAAGATGGTTCTGTATGACCGAAACGTTTCCCTAAACGCTTGTTTCCTTTGTCATACTGACTTTGAAATTAACTTATTAGAGATATTGTTGTACATAAAAGTATTATGATTTGTTTAACCATTTTTTTTTGTGGTAATTCTTTTTTGCAAGTACTTATTTTTATAAATACTTTAATAAAAGCCGACTTATAAATTATTTTACATGTACAAATGAATTATAAGCAGAAAGGATATAAGCAGAATGAGATAAAGAGAAGGGACGGGATTTTTAAGCATATTTTCGCGAAGCAGAAGAGATTAATTTATAGCAGACAAACCATAAAAGCCAGCTCAGTTATAAAGGCTCTTTGATGGATCGACAAAATTTAAGCACAGGGTTTGCTTAATAATCTCTGAATAAAGATTATTTTAAAATTATTCATATTTGAGTAGGATTTTAAAATCTAATTATTCTGAACAGATTTTAATGAAACTCAACGGCTCTTTGATGTGTTATCTTCAGTTTACATCTAATTATGACTGAAATCAAAATGTATCAGCCATAGAAAACTGCAAATACTTCCCAAAGGTGAATGATAGTTTATTTTTAAAAAATTGACTACAGTGTATACAAATTATTTTATGAAATTTTGTATTATCTATTTCTATGATAATTTAACATCAATTTAATATCCAATCTATTTATTTTCCGTTTGATTTAAAACGAGACTGCAATCATGGTTACACAATTATAGTAAAATTTGTACAATCTTATATGTAAAGGGAAAACGTAAATAAATATATCTTAAAATGTGACTATTATAGGGGGTACCTGTCAAATGTTAGCGAAGTGTGAAAGTACAGTGTCCTTAGCATTGTCCTCATTTTGGGCGGTTTGTGACAAAAAGCAAACTGAGGTTGTGTCTTGTATTGGACATGTGAGAAGTAACACGTGGTTTATCACACTTGTATTTATAACAGAAATTAGTGTTGCATTGAAGTCGAAGTGGGTGAGAGTATATTAGAGTACAATCAAAGTTATAACCCCCCTGGGATAGGAGTGTGTTGGGAAGGTTACAAAAGAAAAATATCCCCCCTGGGATATGAGGGTGTTGGGAATGTTACAAAAGAAAAATATCCCCCTCTGGAATAGGAGTGTGTTGGAATATTACAAAAGAAAACATTCCTCCCCCTGGATAGGAGTGTGTTAGGAATGTTACGAAATAGAACAATACCTCCTGGGATAGGAGTGTGTTAGGAAGGTTACAAAAGAAAACATTCCTCCCCCCCTGGATAGGAGTGTGTTAGGAATGTTACGAAATAGAACAATACCTCTTGGGATAGGAGTGTGTTAGGAAGGTTACAAAAGAAAACATTCCCCCCCTGGATAGGAGTGTGTTAGGAATGTTACGAAATAGAACAATACCTCCTGGGATAGGAGTGTGTTAGGAAGGTTACAAAAAAAAACATTCCTCCCCCCCTGGATAGGAGTGTGTTAGGAATGTTACGAAATAGAACAATACCTCTTGGGATAGGAGTGTGTTAGGAAGGTTTCAAAAGAATACATTCCCCCCCTGGATAGGAGTGTGTTAGGAAGGTTACAAAAGAAAAATATCCCCCCTGGGATATGAGGGTGTTGGGAATGTTACAAAAGAAAAATATCCCCCTCTGGAATAGGAGTGTGTTGGAATATTACAAAAGAAAACATTCCTCCCCCTGGATAGGAGTGTGTTAGGAATGTTACGAAAAAGAACAATACCTCCTGGGATAGGAGTGTGTTAGGAAGGTTACAAAAGAAAACATTCCTCCCCCCCTGGATAGGAGTGTGTTAGGAATGTTACGAAATAGAACAATACCTCTTGGGATAGGAGTGTGTTAGGAAGGTTACAAAAGAAAACATTCCCCCCCTGGATAGGAGTGTGTTAGGAATGTTACGAAATAGAACAATACCTCCTGGGATAGGAGTGTGTTAGGAAGGTTACAAAAAAAAACATTCCTCCCCCCCTGGATAGGAGTGTGTTAGGAATGTTACGAAATAGAACAATACCTCTTGGGATAGGAGTGTGTTAGGAAGGTTTCAAAAGAATACATTCCCCCCCTGGATAGGAGTGTGTTAGGAATGTTACGAAATAGAACAATACCTCTTGGGATAGGAGTGTGTTAGGAAGGTTACAAAAGAAAACAACCCTCCCCCCCTTGGGATAGGAGTGTGTTAGGAAGGTTACAAAAGAAAACAACCCTCCCCCCCTTGGGATAGGAGTGTGTTAGGAAGGTTACAAAAGAAAACATTCCCCCCCCCCTGGATAGGAGTGTGTTAGGAATGTTACGAAATAGAACAATACCTCCTGGGATAGGAGTGTGTTAGGAAGGTTACAAAAGAAAACAACCCTCCCCCCCCTGGATAGGAGTGTGTTAGGAATGTTACAAAAGAAAGTTACAGAATTACAATCAAATAAAACCAGAACAAAATGCTTAAAACTGTTTGGAAGAAAGTTATTTAAATTCTATCTATTATAAAATAGCTGTAATAGATGTGTTAATATTTTGTATCTGTATTGTTTCTCGAGAGAAAAAGAAATATATCTATATATATATTGCACTCGACTCCCCCTAACCTTCGTTTCACGAAAAAATATTTTTTTACTTATTACATTTTTTCAAAAAGCATTATTGCTATGGTTATGAAACTTGTCACACACGTTAGGTTAGGTCAGGTCTATGAAAAGGTTGAATGTGTTATTAAAGTTGGTAACTATATCGATTGTTTCTTAGAAAATATTAATCAGGTTTACAGTTTAATTTAATAATTTTGTGGAATCAATAAAACACATCCCATAAAAAAATACATTGGAATTTATTTTAATGCATTATTATTGATTTACTTACCTAGTTTACGAATTAAAGTCAATTTTCATGTTCTTTTATAATTATAACGTTTCATTAACATTTAAGATGCTGTCACAAAAATTACCAGACTTGTTTTCTTTGACATTATTAACAAAATAAAATTCGGCTGTATAAAAGTAACAATTATTAACTTTTCTCTACATACAAAGATTTTAAAATACTTTTTATGGAGTTTTTAAAACTAAAATGTAATAATTGCTTTTTTGTTAAAAGACCTCAAAAGAAAAAAAAAAGACCAATCACCTGGCTTGTTTTGTACTGAATGTAAGAAAAAGTAGAAGGAAAACGATTCACATTTTCGGAACACCCTGTGCGGGTTGGCAATTTCGTCACGTCCTGCGGTAAAAAGTTTTCCAAGGACACGTCGAGTTGAGCGATTGCTGATGTCACCAAGAAACTGAGATAGGAAAATAAAAGTGGTAATAAACTTGAGTTCACAATGTATAAAATAAATTGTCGGGAAAAATAAGTGTGTGAGAAATTACGTCAAAAACAATCTTCATTATCATAACTTTTGAGCATTTTACAACTTTTGAGGGAATCATTGTGTTTTGGGGCTGCCTGTACTTCTTTGAGGCAATCTAAAGACCTCCATCTATCCTCTCTGTGGGTCCTTCCATATATTTAATATATTTTTTTTTATAAATCCTCATTACTAATTCTATCCAATATTGTTCAACCTTTTATTCTAAGAAACCTCATTTCCTGAGCTTGTGTTGGGATTTCTTGCCTCTTTGTGATCGTCCAATACGAAAATAGAGGTACTTACAATGGTTTTGAAGAATTTCTTTTGTTTGCCTTTTCTCGTTTTATCGATTTTACAAAGAATTCAATTAAAATTATGTATTTGATTGTGTCCTTCACCTGTGGCGTTGTTGTGTTCATTTAAAGTTTCTGTACTTTTGTAATCTTTTAGTTTAAGTGCGCGGCATGCAATTGATATGCTCACAAGGTGGTTTTATTTTTTATTATTTTAAATAAAATCCCTACGTAGCAAATTTTAACAAAATCGTAAAGGAGTTTAGCTTCAAAGTATTGTCTTTACTACTTTACAGAATCTTCAACGAAATAGATCAAAATCATTGCTTTTGTTTACGAATGTTTGAGTAAACTGTATTCATTTAAATCAAAAGTATATTATTTGAAATTTCACAATTCTTTAATTATAATTTAGAATTGTCTCTTACACCAGGTACACTCAATTTTTGAGTAGATCAAAAACAAAAAACAGCATCATAAAATTTCCATAAACTATAAAAATTGGATCAGAAGAGGTCCACTCCTTTAGGCAGCACAAGACTGAACAAATGACAAACAGTTTTTTGGAGCCTAGAGGACCTCATGACTTTGACTTTTTGAGAGACATTTTTGTAAGAAAGCACAGTAACATATTTCTTAACTAAAACTATCTTTAAACGTTTTAACAACCCAAACTGCTGTGTTTTGTTTTTCTCCTTTATTTAATTAAACATGTCCTTGCATAATTTATAATTCTTGTTGTAGACAATACCATACAGAAGACTGCATAAGCTGATTTGTTGTCAAAACATGAAACACTAGCTGATGGTCCAAGTTTCACCGGGGGATAGTTGAGATAGTTTTGTAAAGAAATTTTTTTTTTAGCACAAACCTAATGGTGGTGCTATGGAAATAAATTATGTCCAGTTTTGATCAAAATCAACCCATAAATAACAAATATATGATACTTGTTTTAGGGGTAAAACACAAATTTGGAGTGGAAATTTTTCAAAACCTATCCTAAAGCATGTTAATAAATCACAGCTCTAGACTTCTTAGACTCAGAGATTTCGTGATCAATCAGTGGGTTTAGACTTTTATATATACTTGTAGATATATCAACATACAGGGCATACATATTTCTAAACCCTTTTAAACCCCAAACCTATCACCGAACTCTTCTATTCTGTTCTATTCTGTGAACACTGTTTATTTTAACTCAACATACTTCTGGAAACTTTTAGATAAAACTAGAAGAAATTCAATTTCATAAAACTTTAAACTCGGTGGAGATTAACGTAAAATTTTTTTGAGTTGCCCCGTTGTCAGAGAGAGAGAGAGAAAGTTTTCATTTCTCTTGGTGTAAGTAATGTTTATTATGGTCTCTTCCGTTACTTTACCTTGACGGGTCGGGCAGTTAAGGGTGAAAGTTTCCGCATTCCACTGGGTTGTATATCTCCAGTTGGGAAATCCTCACTACTTGTTCATGTTTGTTACATTTTTTAAAATCCAATAAATTTAAAAGCAAGTTAATAGGCGCCATCATGGTACTTAACCAGCCCAATCATAAAATGTTTGCCCAGCAAATCCTCTAAATGTAACCTAAAAGTTGTTAGTCAGGGAAAAGCGATGAACGTTACAATCTGGGTACAGTCAAGTGTTTTAAATGATTGAAGTCAATTATCTCTTGATCAAGGATTGAGGTTTCGAGACAGACATTAGACAGAAGACCTGTGGTATGGTGGTGGGAAGGCCCACTGTAAATAAACGGCGGTTGGCTTGAGTGGAAAGTTGACGGGGTTGCTTTAAACAATTTGCACGGAAAACATCAATTTTATAAGTTTTTTTTAGATGTTTTAAATAAAAAATTTATTAGCTCTACCAATCCAAAATTGGTGTCAATTTAGAAAACATATTCTAAAATGAAACCTCGGTAAAACAGAGGTTCCGAAGTATATCAACATACAAATTCTATTTTTCGTTTAAAAAATCAATACTTTCTCTAAACATACAAAAAATTAATATTCGAAGTTATAGATTTATAAAAACTACGGACTGAGTAGGAAAATCATACGTTATAAAATGAATTCTCGAAGTGATTTAACTTACATATTATTTATAAAAATTTATGAAGACATTAAAACTCAAACTGCTTGTTTTTCCCTATCTACATAAAAACCTCGTTGCATCATTTATAACCCCTGTTCTAGACATTAAGGTTGCATAAGCTGATTCCTTCATTTATTTATAAATTCAATCATTATAGTTCTTTCACAAATCCTCATTCCTAATACTCTTCAACATGGTGTATTCTTCTAAGAAACCTCATTTCCTGCGCTTGTTCGGGTTTCTTGTTTCTTTGTGCTCTTCAACACGTCAATTTATTATAAATTATCACGCGGCTGATACGCCGAAATGATAGAACGCGAATTTATTTATCTTTAACATAAATACGATAAATAAACGTTATGCTACGTTCAAATAATACGTTTTGTGAATAGATTTGTTTTGAGGACTTCTTGCAAATTGAAAACAGAAATTTTTGCAAGTTTTATTTTTGTAATTAAAAAATCTATATATTTTAAAAATTGTAGGGGATATTTAAAAAAATGTAGGGTTATTTTAAAAATTGTAGGGTATGTTTTTAAAATTGTAGGAGATATTTTAAAAATTACAGAGGTTATTTTAAAACTTGTAGGGATATTTTAAAAATTGTAGGGGATATTTTAAAAATTGTAGGGGATATTTTATAAATTACAAAGGTTATTTTAAAACTTGTAGGGATATTTTAAAAATTGTAGGGGATATTTTAAAAATTGTAGGGGATATTTTATAAATTACAGAGGTTATTTTAAAACTTGTAGGGATATTTTTAAAATTGTAGGAGATATTTTAAAAATTTATTAACCAAATAGTCAAACATAAAGACAAGTCAAAAAACGGAGATGGAAATTTTTAACAATTACCAAACTTATCCTTACTTCAACTACTGGAAATATTTCTTGTAGACAGGAAAACTTTTGAAGGACAAGAGATATTTATAAAGTCGTTACATTTTCCTGTTGCCACGTGTACTGGAGTTTATTAAAGTGTTACTTCAAGGTTCTGTGAGGTGGGGAAAACTACTGAAAGCCTGTGATAAGAAGCTTTACAAATTGTGGATAAATGCATCTTAACTTAAGTCGAAATGATTATCTTGAGTGGCTTTGTCCAATGTGTTCCAAGACTACTAAATATTTAACCGTTTTAGTAGGTGTTGATAAATGTTGTTAATATTTTTAGTGTCTTGTGTTTGTAAAGTGTAGCTTGATAATGCCGTCTGTGTAACGGCGAAACATGTCGCACAAAAAATAAGGATTGTTTGACAAACAAGGTATTTATAACCATTCATATATAAATATAACAATCCATTAGGCTACAATGAATTCTATAAATTTTATTTATATTCTTCAAGACAGATAGAACATTGAAAGGACAGATTAGAGGAAATCTACAGAAATTGGTTGAGTTGTAACGCCATATCTGTAGGTGCTGATAAAATGTTCCGTACTCTCCGCGATGAACGTCGGACTTCGTCGACATAGTGGAGATATTAAATCTACTAGAGGATGATCATTTCCCTTAATGGAAGAAAAACCCAACAAAGAACGAAGGACTACTCTGAAAGGCCTCCGATACAAGGAAGAAGGTACACCTCACTTTCACCACTAGAACAACCTGGTAGAATTGTGGCCCAGCCAAGGAGCCCACCAAATATAAACTATAATAAGTATAAATTAGGATGTAAAGGAATTCTAATTAATAAAATATGAATTGGCACTTGCGATTTTGTTGATCAGTGCAATATCACGTAGAAGGGGGAGAGACGAGGAGTGGAGGGCTTGAACTAGCGAGCCGAGCGAGAGTCTGTTCCGAGAGCCGCGAGAAGGAAGACCGCAACGGGACGAGGTCAGTCCATTTTCGGCCACGTGCTATATAATTAATAGGTATGATTTTCGGCCACTATTAAGGCTTTATCTAGCCGTTATGTCTTTTTTATAAATCATAAATATATCTGTACTCTTCTAATTCGAAGCTAAAATAAAAGAGAACATTTAATTTAACTTGCGTTGCGTGCGTTCATTAGCGTCCTAACCCGACTCCTTGGCTCATCCTGACAAGATTCGGCTAAAGTGTACGCGGTCTCCAGCCAGCCGGAGCTTCCAGCTGGTCAAAAGAAGTGGAGACGGTCACATAATAGATAACCCACTGAGAAGAGGCTGAGTTGCCAAGTAGTGTGAGGGTAACTTACCAGAGGAAACAATTACAAAAGTATTGGAGCGAAAGAAATCATAATGAAACGTCGTCTGTAAACTTTGTAAAGAGGTCACGTGATATGTTAGTATTTTGTGTGGAAATGACACGTCTAACTTACATCGACAAGTATCGTGGGTGGAACATTATCTCACAAACTATTTTGAAGTTTTTTTCCACATATCATATCTTACTTATGCCCTTTCAAACTCAATTATCTTTCATAAATTCTCTCCGTGTGTCCTCCTATTTATTTATAAACACTTTTATAAAGGGGGACTAGATAAATCATGCCTCTGAATAAACCAGAGACTAATAGAGTGTTAAATCCCCACCCACGGCTGTAGAGATAACCTATAACAAAAATCATAGTGTCAATTATCCCCATGAATATCCGCAGAAGAATGAGTTGCATTCCAAAACTCGCATACAATTAAATCGAAATTGATTTTTTCTCATCACAAACATTCATAGAATTAGAAGTCAAATGATTAATTAATAATAAACGCAGATTTTAGTAGTGGTTTTGTATAATGATTATTACAAATTTCAATGCAAATCAAATTACATGCTCAAAGAAACCCCATTACCTAGCTACAATAGAGTTCTTTAGGGTTTAAACTTCTAAGTCGATTTCTGCCGGAGAAGATTAAAGAAGCAATTTGTTTAAACTTCTATTATTAACAATACTATAAAGTCAGGGAGACTATGAACTGTACCTTGCCTAAAGGAGTAATTTTAATTAGTTTAGCAGACTAAACGTACAGGGTTGGACAAAAGTATTTCTTATCTTCGCTTCTACTTAACATCGAATAATGTTTAGAGGGCTTTGGACAGGATTTGAATAAACTGCATTCAAAAATACAGAGTGTTCCGTAATTAACGAATTGTAATTTGTAGTTCTGATTAAATCTGTTCTTTTGTGTAAATAGGTTACCAAGTATATGAAGTATGGGATAAGTTTGGTTAGGTTAGGTGTGCACCTCTCCTTTTGACTAAGTTTTACGTTTCATGACCCAAAAAAATGATTCTGTTCGTCCATAGTCCTTATAATATGTGGCCGCAAAAATTAGACAGGAACATGATGAATTTTTATATAGGCCTAGTGGGCTATAGTGTGATAGTGTAAATGAAACGTGAAAAGTAAGGTAATTTTAGTCAGTTTTCTGCTCATGTCTCAACTTGTAAGTCAATTAATTAGATAAACATTTATTTCGGATTTAAATTTTGGGTGGTTATGATACCAACATTACAAAGAAGAAAAATAACCAAATTATTGTAAATCATGTAATTTCGAATCCTGACCACCCATGAACATTTTCATTCGGTTATGGTGGTCGAGTATCAACACGACTGGAGGCTTCTTCACATATGTAGAGATTCGAGGCCAGGAGGATCTACACGGTGACACGAAGCCTTTCCAATAAGAACGTTTTGTGGGTCGTTACTTTATTGACGTTCACAATTAATTACGAGGTTCAAAAACCTGTGTAATTAATGTTGTAAACAAACATACACTATTCGTAAAAATCAATATAATTTAACATTTTCTAAGATAACCAACAATATTCAAGAGATTAACTTTGTGACATTATATTCAGAGATACTGCTTGTAACAAATTATTGTATGATGAGACATGGTAAGTACAATGATATCAACTTTTTTATAATACCCGTCCGTTAAAAAATATCCCGTCAATCAATCTTTATCTACAACTTTAAAATCAAAAATCCTAAAAAATGTTCTGCTGGAAGAGTATTTGGTGTAGGATTAAATCCTTTGTTAAAATATTGACAATACTATAGTCGAGGCTCCGTGTACCTAGTCTCAGTGTTAAGCAACTTATAATTACATCAAGTTAAGTATTCAGTAGAGAAGGGATGCAAATTAATAATCTGTAATCACATTGATATTGACTTGTCAATATCGTGGTTTGTAATTCGATAGAAATCAAGATCAAGCAGGCTTAGCATTACATCACCACCGTCCAGTCACTGCTACCAACTGTGAAAATACTTCTAAATTTTTGTGTCAACCGATGATTGAAAGAACATGTATTGTTTAAAACAAAAAGTACTTCTGTAAAGCTCTTACAATCATTGTCGTTTAATAAATACATAGGAAAGAAATATATGTAGGACTAACCTAAGAAAAAGATTAATACAAAAATCAAAATAAAACCACTGTTAACTTTTCATTTCTCTAATAACATATTATATTATGTAACAGTATCTGTTACCAGCGGCTTTGCACGAGAATATTTCAAATTCAAGATTTTTGCACAACCCTAATACGCGTCTACAAACCTACAACAAGCCAATGTTAAAACATTCATAGCTCTAGACCTTTTGGATTCAGAGATATTCTTTCTGAGTTAAAAAGACCCTTGGAGTGAAACATTTTCAAAACCCTTTCTTAGTACTCGTCTACAGACCTACTTCAAACCATGTTAAAAAATTCACAACTTTAGGCTTCTTGGATCCAGAGATATTCTTTAGGGATAAAAAACACCATTGTAGTGGAAATTCTCAAAACATTTTCTTAGTACGCGTCTACAGACCTACAACAAGCCAATGTTAAAAAATTCATAGCTCTAGACCTTTTGGATTCAGAGATTTTTTTTTCTGAGTTAAAAAGACCCTTGGAGTAGAACATTTTCAAAACACTTTCTTAGTACGCGTCTACAGACCTACCTCAAACCATGTTAAAAAATTTCATAGCTCTAGGCTTCTTGGATCCAGGGATATGCTTTATGAGTTAAAAAGACCCTTGGAGTGGAACATTTTCAAAACCCTTTCTTAGTACACGTCTACAGACCAACAACCCCAAAAACCATGTTAAAAAATTCGTGATTTCGTGGCCAGTCAGTGCGTTTTGACTTATATATAGAAGATAAAAATCACATGTTTCGACCTGAAAAGTAACTCCCTATTTCATTTATTTTTCGTTTCATACAACTATGGGCTTCGTTGTACAATTAATTTTATTCAGACGTCAATATTATTTCACTTCTCTTCTATCTTTATTCTTCGAATATCATCACTTTTTTCCTTTTCTCAATATTCAATTCTCTTACCGTAGATATTTTCTTATTCTGTAATAGTTAACTTAAAGTTGTATAGCTAAATCAATGTAACTGTAAATCCGTAAAAATTGTGCAATGTTTTTGAATCGGGTAATGTAGTTGAGTGACACATTTTTGTATTAGCGTTACACACTCCATCGATAGATAAAAACCCTTTGAGTATCGATAACATTTCGTAAATTGTTTTAATTACACAGTTATAAACTTGTCTGGGGGTAACAAATGTAATTACTTTTCACCCTTATTCAATTCCACGCTTAGAGGGGTGGATTAACCTGACTAAAACACTGAGGCAGCTTAAGTACTTATTTCACACTTGTATTTTAAGGTAAAATAGATGCTGGAAATTTCACTTCTTGAATTTTTTATTTTAAGTATAAAGACAAAAGAAATATCGATCACCATTGTTTTGTAAATAAAAGAAAACAGTAAATAGAAGTAAAGGCTCATAGTTTTCGAATAATCTAATAGCATTTGGATCGGAAAAGAACAAAAGTTGGTCAAGAGAGATCAAATAGGAAAGATATTTTGTAAAAAACAGTTTTAAACCAACTTATTCTATTTTATTATTATACATTTTTCGGACATTTGCCATCATTTGTGTGTTAGAAATCAAAACACGACGTTTCGGAAATAAGAATCAATTCCCGTTATCTAGTGACTAAAAACTAAAGAAACATGAAACTAGAAACTAAGCCGATGTGAGAAGTAAAATTAAATAAGAATACCACCAACCTTAATATCTAAGCATGCATCTCAGAGCTAAAACTGAGAAGTCAAAAAACATAATCACGGTAGCACACAACTAACGTCAAATATGTGTTGTTGTATCAAAGATACAGCAACAAGTGACGTGGTCCAGAAGGCGTGACAAACTATTAGGGGAGTGGTCTATTGTTAGTTGTATTAAGCTTCCTAGCACGAGAGCGGGTTACAACCCCTTGTGGCGATTTAACAGGTAAAATTTCAGCTTGTTTTTTAGTTGTAGGGGTATTATAATCAAATTTTAGTTATTTTTTAAATAATGGGAGCCACAATGGCCTTACTTCTATACTTGATTGGCTGATAGGATTGTCCGTTAGTTTTATATACGAGGCTTCAATTATTTTACGTTTGTATTAGTTACTTTCCCGGTGTATGATTTTTGCCTCTTCCCAATTAAATTTGTGATTTTCGGACCATATATGTTCTGCAATTTTCGATTTATCGATTAGGCCTAACCGCACATTGTTTTTGTATTCTTTTATTCTAATATGTATAATAATCAAATTGAACTTCCATCATTAACAAATAACTTCAAACAGAGAATTTATTCTATTTGATGAGACTCATTAACCTACCAATAAATTGTAACATTCCGTACAAGATATTACATTCAGAGGATGTGATTGTCTGGAATGTATGATTGGGCCGGGTAAATACCGTAAATTTAAAACTTATTACATCAGACAAGATAAAAGATGTTCTAAAGACACTTGATTTCTTGTTATAACAAAAATATAGCTGTGTGTACTAGCTTTGTAACAGTATCACACATATTTGTTTTCGCCATTCCGACTACTGATTAATAATTAGATATATTAATAAGACTTACCGTCACAATAGTCTATGTTTGTCTGTAGTTATATCACTACGGCCGTTTCGGCTATTCAGCCATTTTCAAGTGTTATGCGGGTATTACCGTTGTCTTAGTTTAAAATCACAACTTACGAACACACGACACATAACAAACACACAAGTTCTTTAAACATTTAAAACATGATGCAGTAGGCCCACTGTCACAACGCGTACTCATTGTACTCATTGTAATTTAATTATTGAGTCTTACGAACTCAATCAGCTGTTTTATCTGTTATTTTATTCAAATAGTATCTAGGGTAATAACAAATTATTTATAATATAAGACCAGGCTTGGAATAACCTAAAATTATTAGAATAATTTAATTATTGATGGTGATGAACTCAATCAGCTGTTTTATCTGTTATTTTATTAAATAGTATCTAGGGTAATAACAAATTATTTATAATATAAGACCAGGCTTGGAATAACCTAAAATTATTAGAATAATTTAATTATTGATGCTTATGAACTCAATCAGCTGTTTTATCTGTTATTTTATTAAATAGTATCTAACGGTAATAACAAATTATTTATAATATAAGACCAGGCTTGGAATAACCTAAAATTATTAGAATAATTTAAATATTGATGGTGATGAACTCAATCAGCTGTTTTATCAGTGGTTTTGCGTTAACCTTCAAATGGTTAGAGTCTTCTTTTATTCAGTATTTGTGTGTGTGCGTGCGTGTGTAATAAAAATATATTTAACTACAACTATGATAAAATCATTTAAATCTCTATGGAAACCAAATAAAATTAAATAAAAATATTTTAGATTCCTGTATAATTCTTTATCAGGTCTCTAAATTTAATAAGAATGTCTGTGTACAATAATTCAATAAAACACGCACTCTATGCCTATCTATTAATATCTCTCCTATAATGAGTAATGTTAGATACTTTTTACAAGTTTTTGTTTTCGCTTTATTTATGGCTTTAAAATAGGCCAAATACTTGTAAAAAAAAATATTGTACGTTATAAAATCAAAAATCAACAGAAATAGTTAATCCATTATTTGTCGTTCCTTGACATATGACTTTAGAATACGGACAGTTTGGACACACTGCCTATAGCACTTGAACACATTTGCAAGCGGCTAACAGTTCCAGACGCAGCTCCTGCCATCACAACGGATATAGAAGATCTTTGTGATTATAAATATAAACTTGAACTTCATAATCACAGAGATCTTCTATGACTGTTCTGACGGCAGGAAATGCGTCTGTTGTAGCTGGGGTGGCGTTTACTGTTAGCCGATTGTACCCTGCAAATTGTAAACAATAATTATTTTTATATTCAGCATAAACAGGTATGTCATGCAAATGTGTTCAAGTGCTACGGGCAGTGTGTCCCAACAATCCTTTTTATAAAGTCATATGTCAAGGAATGTCAAATAGTGGATTAACTATTTCGGTTTATTTTTGATTTTATATTGTACAATATGTTTTTTAAAAGTATTTGGCTTATTTTAAAGCCATAATTAAAGTGAAAACAACAACTTGTAAAAAGTATCTAACATTTCACATTATAGGACAGATATTAATAAATAGGCATAGAGTGCGTTTTTTATTGAAGTATTTGAACTGCTTTGTAGCCAGGAGTAAAATAACCATAAATGCTTCTTTTGTTCGTCATAGTTTAAAGTTATTAAAATATTACGTCAATAGTGGATCTTTTTTATTATTTGCTCTAAAGCTTTTTCAGGATAAATCCCATCATCAGGTGCTTGTCAGTTTAATCAAATTACATAACACAAACAACTTAGCACCAAACTTTCATTGTAATAATGATGCTATGGTATTTATTATATTTTCATAATATTAGACCAGGCTAGATATAACCTAAAATTATGAGATTAATTTATTATTTATGCTAATGAACTCAATCATCTGTAGTATCTCCTAATTTATGTTAATGGTGCTATGGTAATTAAAAGTATTTTTATATTAGTCCAGGCTAGACATAACTTAAAATTATCAGAATAATTCAATAATTGATGCTGATGGATTCAATCATCTGTTTTATCAGTTATTTTAACCAAATGGTGTTGAGGTAATTAAAAATAATGTGTATATAGGTCCAGGCGAGGCATAACCTGAAATTATTAAAATAATTTTTTTATTCATGGTGATGAACTCAGTCAGCTGTTTATCAGTTATTTCATCGTAATGTTGCTATTGTAAAAAAAAAGAGTTTATTATATTAGTCCAGACTAGGCATAACCGAAAATTATTAGGCATAACCTAATTATGTTATCATAATAATTTAACTATTGGATCTGCTATGGTAATTACAAATAATTTATAATATTAGGCTAGGTTAGGCATAAGCTAAAATTATCAGAATAATTTAATTTTTGGTACTCATGAACCCAATCAGCTGTTTTTCAGTTATTACATGTTAATGGTGCTATGATAAGTAAAAAGTAATTATTTATTAGTCCTGGCTAAGCATAGCCTAAAATGTTCAGAATAATTTAATTAATTATGCTGATGAACTCATTCAGCTGTTTTATTTGTTATTTTATCGAAATGGCTGCTATGGTAATAACAAATTACGTATAATATAAGACCAGGCTTAGCATAACTTAAATGTTTAGAATAATTTAATTATTGATGGTCATGAACTCAATCAGCTGTTTTATCAGTGGTTTTATGTTTAAGTTGCTATTGCAGTTAAAATTATTTATAATATTTGTGCAGGCTAGGCATAACCCTAAATAATAATAATAAATTAATAATTAAGGCTTATGAACTCAATCAGCTGTTTTATCAGTTATTTTATCCAAATAGTCTCTAGGGTAATAATAAATTATTTATAATATAAGTCCAGGCTAGACATAATCTAAAATTCCCATATTATTTAAATTATTGAGGCTTATGAACTCAATCAGCTGTTTTATCTGGTATTTTATGTTAATGTTGCTATTGTAATTAAAATTGTTTATAATATTGGTGCAGGCTAGGCATAACCTAAAATTATCATAATAATTTAATTATTGATGCTGATGAACTCAATCAGCTGTTTTATTTGTTATTTATTCGAAAGGGTTGCTATGATAACAACAAATTATTTATAATATTAGTCCAAGCTAGGCATAACCAAATATTATCATAATAATTTAATGATTGCTGCTTATTAACTCGACCTGCTGTTTTATCTGTTAATTATAATAATTCTGCTGTGGTAATTTTTAATTATTCATAATATTAAACCAGGCTAGCGTACCCTAAAATTATCAAAATAATTTATTAATTGATATAGATGAACTCAATCAGCTGTTTTATCTGTTATTTTTATCCAAATGGTTGCTATGGTAATAACATCTTATTTTTAATTTGAGTTCAGGGTTGACATAACCTTAAAATTATCAGAATACTTTAATTTTTGATAGTGATGAACTCAATCAACTGATTTATCTGTTATTATATGCAAACGATGCTATGGTAATATATATAATATAAGACTAGGTTAGGCATAACCTAAAATTATGAGATTAATTTATTATTTATGCTAATGAATTCAATCAGCTGTTGTATCTCTTAATTTATGTTAATGGTGCTATGGTAATTAAAAAGTAATTTTATATTAGTCTAGGAGGTATAACTTAAATTATCAGAATAATTCAATGATTGATGCTGATTGATTCAATCATCTGTTTTATCAGTTATTTTAACTTAATGGTGCTAAGGTAATTAAAAATAATTTGTATATAGGTCCAGGCTAGGCATAACCTGAAATTATGAAAATAATTTTTTTTATTGATACTGATGTACTTAATCAGCTGATTTATCTGTTATTTTATATTAATTGTCCTATGGTAATTATTAATTATGTATTCATAATATTCAGCAAAAGTATTGAGAATAACATCTAAATCATTCTGGGAATTAATTATAGGCATCGTTTATTTTTTAAATTATATTTAATTTTAAATCGTAGATCAAGGAATCTTATCAAAACGAATAAATGTATTTAAATATTTATTTGATTATAACAACATAATTTAAGTACATATTGCAATACTTTATACGTACTTAAGTTCTGTAACCACTTTTTCAATTATTAGTTTAACTAAATTATTAAACATTAAAACAATAAAGTTGATTTATTATTATTAACTAAATTATAACTTTAAGAGTTTGAATATATTAAAACAATTTTTTCCAAATATATAAAAACATAAAATATAATATCCAAGTGGAATGACTTTCCACCCAAGGACCAACCAGCAGGCGTAGTCATTCCACTTGGATATTATATTATTAATTTTTTATATTAAAAAAAAAGTTTTAATATTCTCAGACACCTAAACTTATAATTTAGTTAATAATACTAAATTAACTTTATTGTTTTAATGTTTAATAATTTAGTTAAACTAATAATTGAAAAAGAGGATACAGGACGTAAGTACGTATAAAGTATGACAATATGTACTTAAATTATGTTGTTATAGTAAACAATCGCTAATTGGGTCATTCATATTTCAATTTGAAATAAGTAAACATTTACATAGTCTTACATTATTGTAATGACTGTAAATGATCTTAAATCAAGAATATACACAGGTAATTTCAAGGTATTGGCAACATTTTACTGAGATTTTATTATTTTACTACCACTAGTTTTGAATGTAAAAAATATATGATGATTTATCAGGTTTCCATAGAAACAGTTAAACAATTGAAAATTGAAACACACTTTTACTATATCATACTTTTTTTTTCTTTTATAAATAAAACATATAACCATTTGAAATAGGAGAAACAACATCCTGAATAGGTTTAAACTAAATATAAAACTTCTGAGTCTTTGTAGCTGTTTTAACGGTTATTTACATTCGAGAGTATCGGTTGTTTTTTATAGATTCTTTACAATAGTTAATTAATTCATATAAACGAAGTCACAGCTGATATCCTCGACCTCAGCTGATGTATATATATGTAGCCTAAGAGCATAAACTTTCTACATTTTCTTAGAAGGTATAGTTTCCAAATTACATTTTTTGACAATATCTTCGCTATATTACATCTCATCGTATAGAAGTTAGGTTAGGTTAGGGTCAGGTTGGTATCATTATGACACAAATAGGTTGTATTGTGTTTAACTGAAATACCGTTCAATACGTTACTTACTTTGATTGTGAGTGTTAAGGTTAGGTTAGGTTAGGTTAGGTACACAAACATATCAATATTTAATCAGCAAAAGTATTGAGAATAACATCCAAATCTTCCTGGGAATTAATTATAGGCATTGTTTATTTTTCAAATTATATTTAATTTTAAATCGTAGATCAAGGAATCTTATCCAATAGGGTTTGTTTACAAATGAGGTATTACAAATTCATAATAAATCAGCTGTTTATTGTTGGCTTCAGATTCAATGTCTTTGTGATTTCAGTTGTATATAATAGTAAAGCTTCTTTTGGTCCAAGTGATGAACTATATTTTTCGTCATACTACAAATAATATAAGAAAACAATTTCACAAAAACTAAAATGTTATAACCTATTTGCCTTCAAATCGATTATAACAGCTGTTTTAACGGTTATTTTCAATTGAGAGTATCGGTTATTTTTATAGATGCTTTACAATTGTTAATTATATCGTATAAATGAAGTAACAGCTGATGACCTCGACCTCGGCTGATTTTTTTTAGGTCCTAGGCCTAAAAAGAACAACTTTAGCATCTCAAAATATGTATTGAAAACAGCTGTTATTGAAGCGGTATGACGAAAATTATTTTTACTTAACACGAAAATATGTTAATTAGTTAATAGTGATAATAATATATTTCTCGCAAAAGTAAATAATCTGTTGTACAGTTTTTCAAGTAAAAATTTCATGCATACTTTTCCCCGTGAAATTTTCTTTTCTTTATTTAAATATTACTATTATTTATTTACATTTACACATTGATAAATCTGTATGAACTTTAATGTACATGTATTTATTTATTTATTGCTTTTACTAGAATAACGTTTCCTAACCTGACATATTATATGGTGTCATATAAATTATATAAACATTTGTATATTCACTTAACTGACCATAACCTTAAAGTTGAGGTTTCATGTTTTTCTTTTCCATGAAAAGTAATTTTATTATTAAGAAATACAGTGTGTAGAACATGTTAACAAAGAAAGCTTTCTTTGTAAACAATTACCATTTTTGGTCAAGACTAACTTAACATTTCTAGTCAAAAGGTTTATTCTAGACTAGGCCTAACCTTAAAATTACTTATTAAGGTACAAACATGTAAATATTTTGAAGAATTTATTTACTACGTAAGCAAAATAAATAAATTGAACACTGTCAACGAATAAATGTATTTAAATATTTATTTGATTATAACAACATAATTTAAGTACATATTGTAATACTTTATACTACCTAGTTCGGTAGCCACGTTTTCAATTATTAGTTTAACCTAATTAGTAAGCATTTAAACAATAATGTTAATTTATAATTAACTAAATTATAAGTTTAAGAGTCTGAGAATATTAAAACAATTTTTTAAAGGTATATAAAACATGAAATATAATATCTAAGTGGAATGACTACGCCTGCTGGTTGGTCCTCGGGTGGAAAGTCATTCCACTTAGATATTACATTTCATGTTTTTCTATATTTGAAAAAAAAAATGTTTTCAATAATCTCAGACTCCTAAATATATAATTTACTTAATTATAAATTATTATTATTGTTTTAATGTTTAATAATTAAGTTAAACTATTAATTGGAAAAGGGGGTACCGGACTAGGTATGTATAAAGTATTACAATATGTACTTAAATTATGTTGTTATAGTAAACAATCGCTGATTGGGTCATTCATATTCCAATTTGAAATAAGTAAACATTTACATAGTCCTACATAATTGTAATGACTGTAAATGAACTTAAATCAAGATTATACACAGGTAATTTCAAGGTATTGGCTGAATTTTACTGAGATTTTATTATTTTACTACCACTAGTTTTGAATGTAAAAAATATAATATGAGGATTTATCAGGTTTCCATAGAAACATTTAAACAATTGAAAATTGAAACACACATTTAATATATATCATACTTTTTTCTTCTTATATAAATAAAACATAATACTATTTGAAAAAGGAGAAACAACATCCTGAATAGGTTTAAACTATATATAAAACTTCTGAGTCTTCGTAGCTGTTTTAACGGTTATTTACAATCGAGAGTATCGGTTGTTTTTATAGATTCTTTACAATAGTTAATTAATTCATATAAATGAAGTAACAGCTGATGACCTCGACCTCAGCTGATGTTTTTAGGTCCTAGGACTAAAAAGAACAACTTTAGCATCTCAATGCATGTATTGAAAACAGCTGTTTTTCAAGCAATATGACGAAAAAGATATTAAAAATTGATTATTTTGATGTATTCTTTAAATTTATTCATTAGAAGAAATTAATTTTTTTATAAGACTAAAAGTAAAAAAATCCAACACTCTATTAAATAATAATAAAAATTGTAAAACTTAATAAATAATTGACAATAACCCTCTACTTCGTTTACTGGGTAAGTAAAAAAATAATGCAATAATTAAAAAGGGGTATGTTTTATTGCTATCATAACGTAGTAAGATACTATAGATATACACTTGCCCACTCTGTGTAATAAAACAATCAAACTTTTCAGAGCTGTGTTTTACAGTTGATATTATCACGCACTATCTGAACTGAATTGCAAAACCTTTTATACATTTTACGTTTTTAATGAAACTAATAATATTTATGAATTTTATAACGTTGAATGTGAATAAAAAATTTGTTTTCACACATCTGTATTTCAGAACCAGAATAATCTAAAGCAGAAATAAACAAAACTGTCAACTATGTCGTTTTAGGAAAAATTCCGTCATTGGTTTATTGCACTGATTACGAGCATGACAATTTTGACAATATCTTGTAGGATTTACACATTCCTACTTTTATCAGATCTCTTTTGACTAACTATTCGATGTGAGGGGTGCTTATTTAATGTTATTTCCTTCCTTTTTGTACAAGGACGATGACCCAGAGCTGGCTGAACATATACGGAAAGGTACAAATATTAACGAAAATTAGAACTAAAGTGTTTATTTTTAAAAACTACACTTTATTCTAATACATTTTATGTTTTCATTTTCAAATGTAGAAAATGGTCTTGCCGTGACTAAATAAATAAATTTTGTTACGTTTTTCACAAACCTTCATCACTAATTGAGAACCTTCGAGGCATTAATTAAAATATTGTATTTTGAATGTGAATTTTGTATTTTGTAGTGCATTTAAAACCAAACGGGTGAACCAATTTTTACCCATCTTTTACTTTGAATAAAGACCTAGTGTACCTAAATATTTCAAGGTCGGAAAAGATAGCAAAAGTTGTGAAAAGAGAAGTGATAGTAAAGATGAGAGAGAAGGATCTGATGAATAAGTAAACGTTTGTACAATAATTTGCAGACAATTCGATAGAACAACGCAAAATACTTTGCGAAGAAAAAATGTAATTTCGATACAGCCAACAGCAGCAATTAAAGGTTGATTGGAAAGCTTTAACAAAACAATTTGTGGTTGAGAAGACTTTTAATTAGGTTTATTTAATACACGGCTTTATATTGTTTCTCGTATCGTACTTTCCCTGCGTGACAGCCGCTTTCAAACTTTTGTTCACACAATTTTGAAGCTTACTGTATATATTCCGGTTTACTTTAAAAATAACTTCCTAACAACAAAAATGTTGAGTTTATATATTTGATTTATGGAACCTTGTATTGTACAGGAAAGATGAAAGAGAACAATCTAACAACGAAAAAAAAAGTAGTAGATCCAGATAGGGTGCCGCGGTAGTTGTTATACTCTATGATTTACCATAATAACAGTCTCATAGTTTTAATAACTGCAATTTTGGTGTGCCTAAAATATGCCTATATTAAAAATAGTTTTTAAACCATTTTTCAAAATTAAAAAATATAGATTCTGTCAAAAAATAACAAACCATGGATCGATTAAATTTTGTTGCAACGTGAAAATGTACAATGGTGAATGGCTAAGAAACACTGACTTAATTTTTTTGCAGATATTGCTTAAACTAATAAATTGATGTTTTCAGTGACAATGACACCCATCCAATACCTACGTCTCTTTAATACTCAGTCAGAGGTTATCCCCTTCCCCACTCACATAACTCAAGTGTATTGTGTCCCCTTCCCCACCATACTGTCTTCTGATATATATTCCTTATCACTGTTGGATATTACATTCTGGAAATTCCTGGGTATTTGTGTTGGAAAGTGTTTGTATGTGGACATTTTGTACACTCAGATGATTTGAGCGGGGATATTTTCGTTTGTGTGAGAGGAAATTTGTTTGTTTTTTAATTGTTTTTTTTTTATTTATAACGACAGATTGTTGTTATTTAAAAATACACAGTGCACAAATATTGCACTAACTTTCTAACAGACTTATCCACAAATTCAAAATTATGGTTCGGCAACATCATTCCAAAAATACCACATAATTGTGAGCCAAGTGAGCCTGGGTAAGTTTTATGAAGAAACTAATTTAAAATTTATTTATTTAGAATCTCGCCCTAAACCTAAATCGTATTTGATAGAAATTAAGTTTTTAATGACGGCGGTAATTTCCTCTTACCCGTGATATTCCACGCTGCTTTGAGACATTCATTTATTTTTATACTGAACAATTTATTTAAAAAAAAAAACTAATGAGGTTAATTAATTTATCAAATGAATGAACAACATAACACAGATTATTAAGTTAGTAGAGCACTGATTAAACAATAAGAAGTATTATCTTTTCCTTTGCAGACAATAATTAGTGAAGTTTCCTCATTAAGTTCTAATAATCTCTCCTTAGAATAATGTCTGACAATTAAAAGTGAAGTATGCTTTAAGTTTCACTGTTTGAGTGGTTGGATAAATTTGAATTATTCTACAGTTTGTAATATATTAATATTGGTAGGGCTATTAGTTAGATGGAAATAAATTATGCCCAAATACAGCAACACACCGATTTTGATCGAAATCGACCCAAAATAAGAAAGATATGATACTGGTTTTATGGGGTAAAAACACCCTTGGAGTGTAACATTTGCAAAACCCTGTCTTAGTACGCGTCTACAGACCTACCCCAAACCATGTTAAAAACTTCATAGCTCTAGGCTTCTTGAATCCAGAGATATGCTTTAGGGGTAAAAATCACCCTTGGAGTGGAAAATTTTTAAAACTACCTCTAGGCTTATTGGTTCCAGAGATTTCGTGATCAATATATATATATATATATATATATATATATATATATATATATATATATATATATATAGATACCAAATGAATCAGTCCCCACAGGACTCCACGTTTAACTGTGGGGATGAGCTGTAAACATCCAAAATTAACAAAATTATTAAATATTAAATATTTAAAAAAATATTGTCTTTCAAAATATAAATAGACAAAGAAAAATAAGAAAAGATATAACATGAAGCCAAAATAAAACTCTACATGTAATGAAACAGTGAATCAAGCAGTACAAAAAACAAAACAAAATTATTTTTATAGGAAAAACATACAACAATGAGAAATTAATAACAGTACTGATTATAAAATATAAGTACGTGATACGTGATAAACCAAAATATAAAAGGTTAGTCATTTTGAGGATCTTCAAGTTATAAATAAATAAATCAGTTAGTTTAACAAATTAACCATTTCACCACTCCTAGACCGTAGATTCACTAACATCCATTAAAAGACTTCATTAAAAGTCAAAATTAAATGAGTTGAGTTTCACGTGGTAACACTATTTATTTAAGTGTTTTAAAAATAAGGTTTACTAATGTATGATCCATAATTATCACTTAACACACAAAAATGTAAAAACAACCATTTATACTGATGAATTCAATCAGCTGACTTATCTGTTATTTTATATTAATTGCGCTATGGTAATTATTAATTATTCATAATATTAGACCAGGCTAGGCATAACCTCAAATTATCAGAGTAATTTATTATGTATGCTAATTAACTCAATCAGCTGTTTTATCTGATATTTTATGTTATTGGTGCTATGGTAATAAAAAAGTAATTATCTATTAGTGCAGGCTAAGGATAACCTAAAATTATCATAATAATTTAATTATTGAGGCTTATGAACTCAAACAGCTGTTATATCTGTTATTTTATCCAAATGACGCTATGGTAATTAAAAGTAATTTATATAATGGTCCAGGCTAGGCATAACCTGAAATTATCAGCATGATTTATTTATTGATGGTGATGAACTCAATCAGCTGTTTTATCTGTTATTATATATTAATGGTGCTATGGTAATTATTATATATTCATAATATTAGACCAAGCTAGGCATAACATAAAATTATCAGAATAAATTTATTATTGATGCTGATGAACTCAATCAGCTGTTTTAAAAATTATTTATTCGAAATGGCTGCTATGGTAATAACAAATTATTTATAATATTAGTCCAGGCTTGACATAACCTAATATTATTAGAATGATTTAATGATTGATAGTGAAGAACTTAATCAGCTGTTTTATTCATTATTTATTCGAAATGGCTGCTATGGTAATAACAAATTATTTATAATATTAGTCCAGGCTTGACATAACCTAATATTATTAGAATGATTTAATGATTGATAGTGAAGAACTTAATCAGCTGTTTTATTTATTATTTATTCGAAATGGCTGCTATGGTAATAACAAATTATTTATAATATTAGTCCAGGCTTGACATAACCTAATATTATTAGAATAATTAAATTATTGATTGTGAAGAACTCGATCAGCTGATTTAACTGTTATTTTATATTAATGGTGCTATTGCAGTTAAAATTTTTTATAATATTAGTGCAGGCTAGGAATAACCTAAAATTATCATAATAATTTAATTATTGCTGCTTATGAACTCAATCAGCTGTTCTATCTGTTATTTTATACAAATAGTATCTAGGGTGTAACAAATTGTTTATAATATAAGAACAGGCTAGTGTTATGAACGGCCCTTTAAAAATATGCCTGGGTTCCTTTTATTAATTAATTACAAGATCAGTGGTTCAATATTTTATTAGCTCTTATCTTTGACATGAAACTTATATCCATTTCCCTGATACTTTACTACAACACTTTAATACAAAACTTTAATACAATACTTTAATACAAAACTTTTAGTACAAAATATAAATACAAAACTTTAATACAAAACTTTTAATACAAAATTTAAATACAAAACTTTAATACAAAACTTTAATACAATACTTTAATACAAAAGTAGGAATTCAATTAAACAATAAAACAAAACAATATTATTTATTCAAAGCCCAGAAGTATTCCAACTATTGTTATTCATTAAATGAATGAGATTACAAATGTTTTAACTGGTGACTTTATGTATAGAAATGCTTGCTTACGGTTTGTTGAGTACATTTCCTGGGCCATCTTCCACCACGGCTAGCCACACAGCCGTGTATCTTCCAAGCTCCAAAAAGACAAGAGACTCTCCAAATCATGCTGACCGCTTATATACCTTTTGTTCTCTCTGGTAACCTAGTTGAGTTGCAAGTCAAGTATTTCAACATTTTTTTAATTGTTTCACAATAGTTGGGTCATTCTGAGCTTTGTGAATATGTGTTCTTCCTAATATAACCTTAATATTAACCTAATATTAACTTATTCCTAACACTTGGCATAACCTAAAATTATCATAATAATTTAATAATTGAGGCTTATGAACTCAATCAGCTGTTCTATCTGTTATTTTATACAAATAGTATCTAGGGTAATAAAAAATTGTTTATAATATAAGACCGAGCAACCCTAAATGTACAGATTCGAGGACAGTGAGAGCTGAGACGATTATACGAACAAAACGAGTGGAGACATTTCAATATATATTTACTGACTTGAATAAAGTAATGATCAAACAAACAGTACTCTATTATACTCCGTGAAATATCGTTCGTACAAGGTGAGACAAAACCACTTTTGTTTATTACAATTCTCTTTGTTTTGTTAAATGATAGGCTACACGGTTTCGCTATAGATATGTACATTAAAGTCTTAAGAAGGATCATGCGTGAATATTAGTTAAAACAAATAAATAGGACTTTCAAAGAACTTAAATATAAACAAAAATCACAAATTTTAGACAGATTTTAGGTTATTATCTGGATATATGAAACAGATCTTGGCTTTGTTAAACCTTTACATGTTGAAATATGTTCCACACGAAAGTTTTAGCATTTATTGGTGATTTAATGATTTAAGATGGCGCCAAAAGTTAGAAACATCGCAATAAGTAGCCAGAGATATCAGGTGTAAAGTTTATTTTTTACAAACTTTATGATAAAAATTAATGAAAACTTGGACAAAGTTTAGCGTTTCGATACATAAATAAAAACACTAGTTGTTAAAAAAATGTGGACTATTTAACTACATTTTCTTCTCAGATTATATTCTTCTATTAAATTGCTTATAGTTTATCGAGCCTATCCTATAAGAGTTTGCCGTATTTTACAAATTTCCAGTTACTTAATACATAAAAATAATTTGAAGATATTCTAAATTAATTACCAATAGACCAAAAAGTCCTACTACAGTGTGGTGCCCTGTGAAGGTACTAACCTCGACTTAGTCGACTGGTCTTGGAACAGCTGTTTTTAGACAGATTTGGTTAAAAATTCGCTTTAAAATTGTGAATTGTAATGTATGTAACAAGACCAAAGGATTAATAAGATTCGTAGAGTTATAAGAAAGTATTGAACAATTTACCATAGCTAATAACATAAAAGAAGGGGAAAAACTCGTATAATTTTAACTGTGTTATGTCTAAAATATAATTAGACACAATTTGTATCAACCGGACTAAACTTGATTCAAAAACATACTATGAATTGGTTAAAGTAAAGGCGGCCCCACACGCAACGGAAAATCCGAAGGCATGCCTCAAGGCGCCCGGCCTCAAGGAAAATCCCAATGTGTGTATGGAGAATTCTGTTGAAGTATACCTACAACTCAGACGCCTTGAGGCCAGATATCCGGATACAAAATCTCGTTAGGTTTGCCTCTGCTTCTTCACGTCTCAAGGCAGATCGGGACGATTATAATACAAAATCATTTAAACCTTCTTATATGGTAGAAAGATATAAATTTAAACATATTAAGCAAAAAACCAAACTAAAATGACTTAGAAATTTCAATTCGTACACATCAATTCGTACTTATTGACAGTATAAAAACATACTTTAAAAAAACAAAACTAACTTTTAAGAAGACTGTGAAAGTTACAATGTCAATAGAAGGGTAAACACAGCTTCAGAAGAAATTGGATACACACTCAACTAATACATTCGGTAAACAGTGTCATATAAAAATTTGTCTAAATCTATCTATGCTACTTCTAACAGAAATAATTTGAATCGTTACCAACAAAAGTTTTCATGTAACTCGTATGTGGGAAATAAGAAAAACTTTAAACTGTATGTACCTAAGTTACACTCGTAATAAGGAGATCTAGAAAGTAGATTACAGAAAGTTAAGATTCAAAGATAAACAGAAGAATGAGGAAAATTATAGTTTTGAATGTCATTGAAAGGGAACGTTTAGATAAAGGACACTTCTTTAACTATATAAAGATTTGTTTAAACATTTATAAACTCATAAAGCTAACTTAAGTCTTAAAATGGATCAGAAATTAAACCGGGATGTTATTATTAAAGTGTGTTTGTTGACAAACATTGTAAATTTAACATTTTAACAACCCTTTAAAACTATTTGTCATACAAAATGGTGGTAACCCATTAATTAGTTAAGAATATTAAAGTGAAGCTAAATTTTAATAAGTTATTTTAAAATATTAATTAGCCAATATTTTGAGGGAATATAAAGAAAGCTTCTCAAATAATCAAGGGTCATATTGTAAAGTCAAAGTTACGCTACAAATTAAGCCAGTGGCTATTCCTGTCTATTAATTACAAAGTCTTCTATACTGGAAAGTAAAGTAATGCAGGAGATCTACAGGTTAGTTAATTATAATATCTTAGAGCCTATAGAATTATCAGATTGGGGAACTCCTATAGTAAAAGAAATTTTAAGAATTTTTAGTTTTTTCTGTAACCTTAAATTCTTTTTTACAAGTTGAAAACTAAAATCTTTAATGGGAAGATAAAATTTTCTCAAGTGGAAAAAATATTTCAGTAAGATGTATGTATACCATAAAATGTTAATAGATATTGAATCCAGATAGTAGACTTCTATTTATACGACTTAAGGTTTATTCAGGTACATTAGAATTTCGTTTGGAATTAATTGAGACCCAAGAATTTTAAATAAATTATTGATCAAGTCCTCAATGGACTGAAAGTATTTTTAAGATTTCAAAATGATATCTTAATGACTAGTATAAATAATAAATACCTCTTTAAAATTTTGAAAATATTTTTTTGAAAAATTATTAAGGTCAGGACTTAAAGGTTAGGTTAGATTAGGTTAGATTTCAAAATGATACCTTAATGACTGGTATAAATAAGAAATACCTCTTTAAAGTTTTGAAATGTTTTTATGAAAAATTATTAAGTTCAGGACTTAAAGGTTAAAAAATAATTGTGAACTTTAAAAGCCTTTTATTATTTTATTAGATACTTAGTCTGTGTAATTGAATGCAATGGTTTTTACACCAATGAAAATAAAATAGAAACAATTGTTAATGTACCTATACCATGCAATGTGAGGGAACATAACGGGTTTCTTAGGTATAGTAAACTTTTATGGGTCTTTTGTTAAGAATTTTACATCCGTTGTACAATTTGTTAAGTATTAATGTACTTTGGGTACAACACATGATTTTACTCCAACAGCAGACAGACAGACAGACAGTGCGAACATATAAAACTGTAGAGAAAATTGAGCTCATTTAGAAAACAATTGCTGCAACAGGAAATATTTGTTAGTCTGTATATACGTGACGTCATTATCTGCAGAAGATTTGAAGCAGCGAGGACAATATTAGAGACGTGCTTCTCCTCGGTAGTCAGGAGACACCCTACTGATTGTTAGCAAATACTTTCAATAAGTTAAGAGACATACATGTGTAAACTCAATAATAATATGAATTACACATTTAATGTGACAACATATACGTAGTAAAAAAAAATGTGTACACGTATATATGTGTCGGCGTTACACGTAAGAAATAAACAATATTCTGTTACGGTGAAATTCAATGATTATAACTACATTTGTGAAAATTTAGCATAAATTTCGAAATCTGCAGGTGAAAATTGACTAATCCTGGCAGCCATTTTGAAACTTTTTGACCGATCGTATAATTAAAGTTATCGTTCAGTATAGACGTATAATCCAAATTTGTATTGAAATAGAATTCGTTCTACTTGTGTCGTACTTATGGGCAAGAGAGAGAGAGAGAGAGAGAGAGAGAGAGAGAGAGAGAGAGAGAGAGAGAGAGAGAGAGAGAGAGAGAGAGAGAGAGAGAACAAGATACAGTGGTTGAGAACTATGGAGAAAGAGAGAAGAAAAACAATAAAACAGTTAGTTAGAGAGAGGAAGGTACAGGAAAAACAAGACGGAAGGGTACAACGATAGATAAAGAGAGAGACGGAGAATGAGAAAAAAGGGATTAGAACGAAAGAAAAAATAGAGGGAGAACGAGAGAGAAGTGAGACTAAAATAGGAAGAATGAGAGAGGTAAAGAAGGACAAACTATACGGAGGGGGATCGAGAGTGAAAGAGTGAGGAAGAACGAGAGACAAAGAGCGGGAGAGGAGATAAGAGAGAGAATGAAAACAAGAATGAAAAGAATTGAAAATGAGAGGAAGGAGGGAGAATGAGAAAGAAAGAAAAGAGGACGAGTGATAGAGGAAAATGAACGGACCTTGTAGTTTATTCTGAAAGTCAGAATTGTTGCACCTTCCACGTTCCACGTTGTGGTAAGGTTATTACTTCTGAATAACTAGTAAACGCTCTTGCGGTCAAAATGTTCAACAAATTTGGTTTTTGTGCTTGGTTTTAAAAACCATTTAACAAGTTTTGAACTAAAAACATTGATCAGGAAATTTGACTATCAATTTTTTTTTTTAAAGTAGTCTATAAATATTTTTGACATTTTCATTTCGATTTTTCTGAAAATCAATTGGGGCCGATATGATGACACTCTACCACATTTCATGTTTCTTATATTTGTGATCGACAGGTAGTTGGTTGAATGGTTTGGAAATGACGTTTCGGTTTCCTTCAGTCAAAATACTAAGCTCGAAATTATCCTTCAAACGTAGTACATAACCTTTATGTAAAAACATTTTATAATACAAACCTATAAAGTTAAACATTCAATGATGTCATATCTGCCATAAACAAGGACACCATAAATAAAATAACAAAAGTGACTAATAGTCAAATAAACATTGACATCCTGGTTACAATGTCACTGGGACTGGAATCAACAGGCACTGAACAATCATTATAACAATATGGATTGTTTGGAATCTTCCCCCACCACTGATAAATGCTTTGATGCTATTGTTTGATTACGTAATGGAGGGGATAAAACAGGTAAATTTTCGGGAATTGTTGTAAACAGGTCTGATATAAAAATTATATCCAATAGTTAACTGAGAGAAAAGAATCTTTCTTCAATGTTTTTCTATGGGTGTTTATTTGAATTGTTAATTAAACGTTAAATTTAGGATTTAGTACAGAGTTTCAAAATTATATATTCTGTTGCAAAATGCCGGTAACTAACACAGATCCGGGTTTAAGTAATAATTTTATTTGTACCCAGCACTGCAGTACAAGTCATATACAAAGGGCACCGATACCTTTTGTAGCTATTTTTTTCATTATAGGACTGTATTAACATAGTCAGAATATTCATAAATATTGCTAACGTCTTTGTATGAAATTAAATAACGAAAACAGAAAATAGCATTTTATTTTACACACGTAGTAGTGAAAACAAAAAGTACTTGTGAAACCATCTTGATTTGATTGTTTAACTTTTGTCATATCAGACATCGTATTTTTTATTTTATTATTTTTAAGTTGTTTATTCGGTCACCATTCCCTATAATGTTGTAAATGTGCCTTTAGTATATTGTTCTTGCTAAGCATGATACAATAAGTACACAGTTTATAAAGTGCTTGAGTTGTCGGTTGGTCAGTTTCTACTCTCGCAGGATTGTACACTGCGTGTCTGTAGTGTGCAGTGCTTCCAGGATAAGACTATATGTTGTTTAAAGGATTCTCGACTTCTCTGTCATTGATATTTTCAATTCTCCAAATCATATGTAGCCCAACGCTTGGCGTTCTGGATAGACAAAAATAGAAGCCTACTAGAAATCAGTAAAACTGAATTAGAATTCTCAAAATGGCGCCAATTTAAACTGTCTTTGATTTATATCTCGTGTGTTATTCCACTTATACATTAAATTAGAATTTAAACGTAGCTTTAATTAACTAAGATAAAAAATAGGGTTTTATTTGCTACAAGCTTAAGGCAATATTTTCTCTCTATTACAAAACTAAATTAATTCCCTTTATACTTTACTTCTATTGGTTATACAATTAGAATACTTCACCTATCCCCAGACACTGTTTAGACACTTTTTGCACGACCGCCTCTAGCTTTAGATCTGAACAAAGTTATTTTGTTCTGGTCTTATTTGATTGTATCTCTACAACTTTCATTAGTAACTTTACAAACGCACCCCGTATCCCCGAGGGTGAAAGCTTTGATTGTTTCCTAAATACACTCTCACCAATTCCATCTCCAATTCGTATTATATTTTATTTCTAAAACTAAATAGATAAACCTAAATTGGTAGCGTACTATCCTCTTTCCTTGCAAGCTGGTGTGTTAGTTGGCTTGCGAACTATTTAGCCTGCTATTAAACTTAGATTCTAGCGTGCTAGCTTGTTTGCTAACGAGTTAAGGGGCTAGCTTGTTTGCTAGTGTGAAAAATAGTTTCCTAGTTACATAGCTTGCTAGAAGGTAAACCAGTTTGCTAGTGAGCTAACCTGTTTGCTAACAAGTAACGAGCTAGATTGTTTGTTAACGTGCAAATTAGTTTCCTAATTACATAGCTTGTTAGAAGGTGAACCAGTTTGCTAGTGAGCTAGCCTTTATGTTAACAAGTAACGAGCTAGATTGTTTGCTAGTGTAAAACTAGTTTCCTAATTACATAGCTTGTAGAAAGTGAACCAGTTTGCTAGTGAGCTAGCCTCTTTTCTAACAAGTAACGAGCTAGATTGTTTGTTAACGTGCAAACTAGTTTCCTAATAACATAGCTTGTAGAAGGTGAACCAGTTTGCTAGTGAGCTAACCTATTTACGACACTTGTTGGTAGCATGCTAGTTTAATTAGAATTTTTGTACAAGTGTAAAAACTAAATATATTTTGTATTAACTTTAATTAGTCTGTCTAAAATAATCTTTACTGGAATGTTGCTTAGCTACCTCCGTTTCTTCTGCAAAGAGACATCATCAGGCTTTGCACTTGTCACAATTATAAAACTTCACACAATAAATACACGAATATTTAAACATAATGTACAATTTAAAAGTTCGCCACTTTATTCATAACCAGTGTAGGTTTTTAGCTCATGTACATCCAAACCAATCAGTAAACTGAAGTTCTTCTTAATCAGTTAACTGATTTCCTTCTCATAGATTTAAGCGAGTCTTATATTGTATTGGAGTCAAAGTTTAATTTGTCATTTAGTAGAATGTGAGGATTTTGTTTAATAAGTGGAATATATTTGTAACTCCTCTAATATGTTTAGCAATTTTATTTTTTCACTTATGAAGAATTCCAAGATTGGAATCAATATTACTGTAACTATGGTTATTATCTATAAGATGTTCTGCGTATTTAGATGTTTGGTTTAATGATGTTTTATTGCTTGGTAATTGTTTTTTAAATATTTGTTTTAAACTTCTACCCGTCTGTCATATATACAGCGTGTTAAATAAGTCCCTAGACGGCTTAATATTTTTTTAACTATTACAGATCGAGCTACAATGCTTTACACATTGTTTATGGACACCAGAACAATATATGCCGCAAACACGACCACTAAAGGTTCACCCATAACTAATTTAGCGTGGGTTTAAAAGTTCATATCAACTACAACGTTTGTGCTGATTTTAAAAGGTAAGCTTTGAATATCTTTTTATTGAACAAACCTAATAACAGTAACATTTTTATAGTATCACTTTGTGATTTAGTTTTTAATTTCATTGAAAGTTTGAGTCGATGCTTTATTAAATATGAAGTTTGAATTATGAAGTTTACCATTATGAAGTTATATAAGGTAGTGTTGAAGCCATAATACTGAACTTATAATAGTAAGTTCAAACTATTGCTTTCTGTCTAGTTAAAAAGTTTGACTTTTTAGTTTTAACCCTTAGAAGATCAATTTTTTATTTTGAACAAAAAATATTATTTTTATTTTCATATGTCATCATTTTAAAAGGGAAAAATGCTAAAAAAAATATTAAACTTTTTTTATAGATTTAATTATGGTTTTTCGATACATTGCATATGTGCAAAGGTGTGCACTATAATGTGCACTATAATGTGCACAGATATGCAAAGAAATCATTTTTTATACAAAATCAATAATTATACTAAACACAAAAATTAAACTTCACCAATAGATACCTAAAATGTTACCTAAACCACTTAAATTATTAACTGTTAATAAAAACATTAACTTCTTTAAATACTGCCTAGAAATTGACAAACTATAGTTGGCAGCACAACCTTAGACATAGATTTACAAACAATAATAAAACAAGTTAACAGCGCATTCTGGTGGCACAGTTTATAGTTGTGTCGCTAATGCACACTTTTGCTGATGTGTAAAGGAGAAATTCAGAGTATTTTATCTACTTAGCTTTGAATACAAGCTATGTCAGTGTAGCTTTGCAGATATGCAAACGTGCGCACTTAAGGGTTAAATTATATTTGACGTGTAAAATAGATTCTACAATTAGTTAAGTTTTGGTGTTTACTCCTTATTGTTCTTACGATTTCTAATTGTGAGTTTTGTAATATAGATAAGGAAACGTTATAATAACATAAATATTTTTCGTTTTTTTTCTCCTTTTTCTCCTTCTAGCTACAAGCATTCTTTATTTTATGTAAAGCTTTGCGACTGGGAACTGAATTTTTTTAAATGTTGAATACCAGATGAACAAATATGTTTGTTCTATAACAAATATAATTTGAAAAACAAACTTATTCTGATTTTATTATTAAATGTCCCAATATAGAATAGGGAAAAAACTTTTCAATTATAAATATTGAAACTTTAAACGTTTTATTTGTTTTCAACAAATAACGCATGGAGTTTTCTACTGTAAGCCTCTGGCAATGAATGTTATAAAATACTGTACCGCTGATGTATTCTCTGAGGTGTTATGTGAAGCTACCTACGTGCCTCGTGTCTCTCTATAGTTTATAACTACTCTATGTCTAAGACATCGTGATCGTATCCAGGTCAGCGAGCATTTGTTTAGTGATATCGTTATTAGAGATGGAAATTGAATCTTGTCTTGAAAATCTACTTTAAAAATAAAATATTTCTTTCCTAGTGTATTGAAAACAACGATATTGTTTTTATAGTTTGTAAATTAGAACAATTTTAACAATGGATGAACGTATTGGTTGTTGTAGTTAATTAATTATGTACTTTGTGTAAAGATTTAGTTTCTCAAAACAAGATAAATCGATTTAAAATATATTTAGGTAATATTTGAAGCTACAGTTAGGAATTAGGAGAATAAGTTAGTAGAATAGTAGGACATTATAAGTTTTTTTTTATGAGTAGCAAGAATTTATCGACAAAAATGTATCAAATTAAAGTTAAACAAAAAAATTATAATTCCATCACCACACATGTGTCGGCTGATTAGAATGGCAAAAATGTCCATTATAATCAGCTGAGTTCTGTATACACATAAATAAAACGCTTGTAGAAATAATTTTCCTCTGTAAAGAAAACTCTTGAATTTGTTTGAAATGTTTAAGAACAAAGATATTAAAATTGAATACTTTTGAGTTTGCCTCTTGTACTACCAAGGATGTCTTCTTGTGAGATAAGATTGAAGTGCCACTCCGACGATTGCATTTACAGTTCAGCGATCATAAAAGCTTTGAAACCCCTACATAACTAATGTATGTAAACCATCCTTTGACAGCCATCTTGTCTGAAGTCATGGCGTAAAATATCACCATCATGGTACTTACCCAGTAAATAATAAAATATAGTACAAGCACATTTCCTAAACTTATCCGTAAGTTGTTATTTTGGAACTTTATAAAGTATTAGTAGTATCAGGCCATTGTTGTAAATATGTGAAGAAGACTCCGCTCGATACCGTCGTTTCGGTGAATAAGTTCTCATTTTCTTAAGAGGGACGTGTTCTAAATTATAAATTTGATAACGGTTGATTACTATCGCAGATGAGTAAGAAATAAAAAGGCAAGACTAAGAAGAAAGAACAGTAACTAAGGCGGGTAAACCAAGGAGAAGGTGGCTGACCTTGAGGAGGTCCTAAGAGGAAAGGGTGTCCGGAGATGGAGGTGCCTCGCAGAAAGTAGAAGAGAGCTGTCCTACAGTGGCTCTATTGACGAGGATGAATGTATGTTATTTGTTTTGAATTGTTAGGGTTAAATTTTGCAATAAGCCTGAGCGGGAAATAATTAATTTGTAAATATAAACTTCAATGGGCAATGAAATAAATGTAATTAATTGGGGGGGAGGGTATGGTTCGGTTAAATAATTTTAATAATAAATAACGTATGCACAGAGCCAAGCCAGAAGAGATTATTCATGATAGGGGCGACAAAAATTAAGATAGGAACATATACTTTGGAATAGAGTATTAAAATACACTCAATATGGTAGTAATAATACATCTTTAATATAACAAAGAGAGAAGTTATTCTCAAACATGTAGTTAATAACCCTGACCTGCAAAGAAAATGTTATATTCGTGTAGTTATGAATTCGGCGCCATCGACAGAAGCGTAACGAGTGGAAGCTCCTTCATATAGAACCAAGACACGGCTACGTGGCTTACTAGGGCTTAACCGTCTTCAAAGAAGGAGTGACACAATTTCTAAGTGCAGAAAACCTTTGTAACAACAGTTCGACACAAAGCTACCCTATTGGGTAAGACGTCTGTTAGGAATTAGGATAGTTTTAGTTAGGAATATAGTCTAAGTTTTTTTTAAAGCTAGAATGACAACAATTATTGTGACAGACCTGGAAAACGCTTGAAATTGTTTACCTCGCTAGCAATGCAGACGTCATTGATGATATGTAAACACAGGTCCGGAGACCCTGTTATACACATTATTTATGTAACCTTTCACTAGTAAACGAGAAAACCAAGATTTTATTTTGTACATATTCAAAATGGCGGACGTTTAAAATGTTGAATGTAAAATATCTCGAAAACTATTCAGTTGTTTGTTTTCGATCTACAGAATTGCTATTATAATAATATTTTAAACATCCGACATTTTGGAAATATACAAAATAAATTCTCAGTGTTCTTTTGTAGTGGTAATAAGCTACATATAAAGATATGATTTTAACTTTCTTAGTAATCTAGGGAAAATACAGATGTAATAAATTAAGTAGTCACATTATTTTGTATTGTTAAGTTATAAAGACTTTTGTAAGGAGTAGGTCACCTGTTCTCATTTGCTTTGTTAGAGGTACAGTTATCTTTCACCCCACTCCACAGGTCAAAGACATATGGCCAGCCCAAGCCTCTACCTTACTGGTCAACTGATCTGTGGAGTGGGAGGGATTTTAGCTTGAATTCAGGTTATTATAGTTTTAGGTTTAATTTTATTTCAATAGTAGATATGTAAGTTTAGATTTAGTTTATAAGCAAGATGATGATGACCATGTTATCGACATGTACATCAGGGCATTAAGTGGAAATAATTAATAAAGAACAATTAACCAGTATAATTGTGTTTTATTAAGTTTCTAGTGATTGTGGTTAGGGGCAAATTCGAATTATTATTAAAATATGATTTGTTTCTGTGAAAATAAGCTACACACGTATACACTTTGATGGAGTCCCTGAGGAGTTTTCAAATTCAAATCATTATTAGGATGGACTATTCACCATCAAAATTAAACTTTAGACCATTTTCTCTTGTAATAATGGCTGAACATCTCTTCAACTTACTTCGTCTTAATGTTAGGGGAATTGTATCAGACAGACGTAGAGACACCATTAAAAAGGTTTAAGAACTACAAAAGTACGTTTTGCCAGATACTTTTCTTACTAATTAATTAAAAAATAGTATAACTTAGCAGAAACCCATTCTATGATTGTGTTTTTTGTGTGTAAAACACTGAAATTCTGTCATAAATACCTGGATTTTGAAGAGGACGAGATTGTGTTGTTTGTTTTAGGTTATCGAAATGAACACCGTGTGACACTGTCAGTTAAACGGATCGTAAAATCCAATTTTATCACTCGGGTTTTTACAGCTGTCTATAAACTGCAAGACAGCTTCATCTGTTTTCTTACATATAAAAACAGTAATCATTAATTTCTATCCTTATTGTTCCAAGGTTTATTAACAATAATTAAACAAATTTAGTTGAAAATTGAAATAAAAATATCAGCGAAGTCAATTTTTACACCCAATGTATAAAGTACAGGTAAGTTTGTTGAAATGTACAAAAATTAAATCAGGAACATGTAATTTGATATAGTATGTTTATAAATGATCCCTATTGTTAGATAGAATAAAACTCGATTACAAGATCTCGCAAAAATTACGTTTACTTAATCGAACGCGTTTCAACGACTAAGTCGTCATCTTCAGTGATACATGAGCTGAGGATTACTGTTATAGTAGTGATATTCTATCTAATATTATCTCACAAGTCAAGGTAATTATTTATTTTTATCCCTATTGTTATTTAGAAAAATTGAAATGAAAATATCAAAATGTCGGGCATTGTTTTGATCATGTCTATAACGTTATTTAACTCACAACACACTAAATTAGATAAAAAATTTAATATTTTAATCCTCAAAGTAACGGTACAAACCGCACCGCTCTACGATGACAATTCATTAAGTCGATGTTCAAAATATAATTTTAAACTCTGACCTCCACAGAAAATGTAATATTCATATAGTAATAGTTTGTCTAGGCCGAGAGAAAATCGTGGCTTTGGAGGTCAACTCTCATATGTACAGCAATAAAGCCAACAGACGATGGACGGACAGCATCTGGAAAATTACTTTTTCGATCATGAAAAGTGAATATCAGTCGAAAATTTCTACCCTGTACTGGGTTGTCACTGAGAAAATTTTCTAAAGTTGACAGTAACAGGATAAGGTGTTTAATACGTCATAGAACATTCCTGTCAATACAAAATGCTGCATAAAAGCATAAAACGTATAAAGGATAAAAGGATGGAAAACTTATGTACCGCTTGAATAATTAAAAAAAGTTAAATGTACATTTCAATCAATTTGACTTACCCAGTACAGAGCATTTTTTTTTTTACCCGAGTGATCAATAGTTGTACTAATCACAACTGGGAGGAACTTAAGGATTCGGGGAATTTGAATTTCATGTCCAGACGTACAAATTTCCTTTCACTTTAATTATTTCTCAAATTGAAATTTTCTATCCTTACTATTTACTATTAATATATGAAGCACAGGGAGTAAATAAAAGAGAATTTATTTTGATTTAAAATAATAATTTTGTGTATCACTCATTTAGATTCTGTTTGGTGACGGCTCCATTTTTTTACTTTTCACAGGAATCAGTATAATAAAATTTTTAAACAAATAAATAAATGAAAAAATAGGGGAGCTCAAAACGGATTTGACCTAGAAAAATACAGCACAGATTGTTTAACCCACCTGTATCTGGACTGCGCGTGCGTCAAATAATTAAGTAAATAATCCAAGCCAACATGTAAACTGAAGTAATCTGAACCTTGTCCATTGTAACAGAAGGAAACACAATTGTAAGGATTTAAAAGTGATAATATTACATTGAATAGAATCCTGCGAATGTTGCAGTTTAATCCTGTAATCCTATGTTTTGTCTTTCTAAAGTAATTATGTTTTAATATTCTTTGACAGCCACTTACTGAAGAATATACAAACAATGACGCTTTGTTCTCTTACTGTTATTAGTGTCTGTCAAAACTGATATTTAATGGTAGCCATTTTGTCTAATCTACTTTGGCACATTCACTCAGTACAGACAAAGTTACGTGAAGGGTAAAACTAATCGATGTTTTGGCATTTTGAGGTCCTCTTAAACATAAAAAGTGATTTGGTGAGAGTTGTCTGTGTCTGTGGCGTCTGTCGTTTGTACAGCAAAAACGAGGAGACTATTTTCAATGAAATTAGGTTTGTATTTTATTTAAACAATATCTCGTGAATTTTACCTTTCTTTTTTACAAATTTGATGAATAAAAATCTGGGCGTACCGTTCGTTAAAAAAAAAAAAACAGAAAATTTCAATTTCCTCTCGCTTGATTTGCCGCTGTTCACAAAAATCTGCTCAACCGATTTCCATCAATAATTTAGAAAAATAGGACGAAATAAGTTTATTACTGATTTCTGGTGATTTGTATAATTTTTGTCCGCCATGTTGTACATGATCACGTGACACAACATTAAACATTTATTTGTTTTTTTTCGAAACTGAGTTAAACAGTTTTTAAATGTCACCTCTCCCCCACTATCTTGTATTGAGTTCATCCAATATATAAGGGGCGTAGGGTGAGTTTGACTTCCGTGTTAACTTATCTCCACATTGCAAGCGTTATTGCAGTCTGTACTTGAACAAGAAACTTGGTATCGGAGACTATTGTGTTATTAATTCAGAAGAATCGAATTGAAAATGTCAAAAGCTTTTTCTTCGTATCTCGTGTGTAGTTCAACTTATAACAAACTTAATTTGACCTATCTGAAATTCTAAAACCAACTATTGACGTGTTTAGTAAATACAATTTATTTTATTAAATAGGGCCTTTATTTATTCGACAAATCTGTAGATGGTGTGCTTTATCGCAACTTAATTGAACTATCTAGCATTGTTAGATTTACACGAAGGATATTGCTGGTTCCAGCAGGATAACGCAACGTGTCGTACTTCTAATGAAACGCTGGATATGTTACGGGAATTTTTTGGCCATAGTGTGATATCAAATCAAAAGTATTGTGACTTCCAAGATCCCCAGATCTTACTCCTGCAGACTTTTTCCTTTGGGGGTATTTAAAAAGTAAGGTTTTTCAAAGCAATATTGATGCACTTGACGAATTGAAGGATAACATTCAAAGTGAGGTTTCAAACATTACTGGACAAGCACTACAAAAAGTGGCTGCAAATGTTATGAAATGTATCCTAACCTTCATTTGCAAACGGAAGAAATCATTTTGAACATTTATTATAAAAGATTAAAGATAATTTGACTACTGTATAATTATATATATTTTTTAAGTAATAAATTCACATCATCAAAAACAGAGTTGCGTCGTTTTTGAAACACCCTGTAGTTTGTCTTTGAAGTCATTCAGATTGACCGATTAATACTAACGGCATTTGCAGACAGTTTTCGTCGACTCCTTATTTCGACTAACCACGTACAAACGCCGAGTCATTAATTACCATCAATTATTTTTAATACAAAATGATTCATTCTCGAGACAGAATAATATAGAATAGGAAACCTTAATACATCAATCAAGTAATGTTAAATTACTAACTCAAGTGTCTTTGCGTTAGTCTTACGCTTAAAGAGAGCAAGGTTCAATCGAATTCGAATCCCACTTAAGACACAATGTTTTTCTGTGCAGTTTGTTAGACACTTCAATCTGTTGTACGACGATTAAAAATAAACCGTAGTTGTCTGAGTGGACGTTGAAGGGTTTTGGTTTTAAACAAATTCCCTACAAAACAACAAGTTTGATTTTTGTTGTTGTGTTAACTGTAATATTTTAAATTTATAATGTAGACTATACATTTTAAATATTACTGTCATAAAATTGTAGTGACCGATCACCAGTCAATACATTTATTGTACCGAGTGTACATATTTTCATTACTGGATTTTACAAAATAATCAAAAATTGTTAACAAAAAATATACAACATTAAAGAAGTAAAACGACAAAATAAAAACAAGTAATGAATTAATATAGTTATAAACCATCTCCTCCGCAAATTGTTTCGTGAAAGCTTTCCGTTCAGAAAATAATGGACGTTGCAGATTGTATCAACTCCCTTTATATAGTAAATGGTGTTTATAACTTCTGAGATTGTTTTTGTCCATAACAGTTAATATTCATGCGAAAATAGAATATTTGCATTCAAGCACAGTTCTGTCCTTGCACAGACTGGACAATTATTTAATTTTATAACTATATTTTCAGGTACAACTGTTTTAATTTATGATAGAGCATAAGTACTTTCCATAATAAGTAATGTTGTTTGTACACAATCAAAAAACATTTTGTTCATCACGAGAGCAAATGAAGAATTCGGCTTCATAGAGGATGTCTGTAATCACACGTGAGTCAATTTCATATAAACTATTGAAATTATATCTATAATTTATATCTATAAAAACTGATTCCTGTAACAATCTTGGATATTGACAGACTGTAAGGTATGTAAAAATAATAAAATATTATTATTCCAATTATCAGTTATCTAATAACGATTATTAACAGGGTCAAGTTATTAATTTCGGTTGCTTAATACTTAAAATGTGAATATCTGCCCCGTTGAACGGTACTTAAGTTAAACACAATAGAACTAGAGTGTTTCCTAATGATTACCAACTCTACCTCTTTATAGTTATAAACAGTGAAATCATTGTCAAAAATGTAATTTGGAAACTTCACCTCTCAGAAAAATGGGATTATTGGATACGGTAGGACCGAATCACCAACAGGAGTGATACAATTGGTAACTTATTAACATACAGGGTGTTACAAAAAGGTTAGGCTGGCTATACATTTTCAAATTCTATGTGTGATTCTAAGCTGGAAATGACGAATAGATTTTTTTTTCAATTTCCACTTTGTTTAACAGCTAGACGCCATTTTGTTTTTTACAAAAACTCACTGTAACTCTGGAAATAGATAAGATATCGAGTTCAAATTTGGAATAAAAGTTTTGTATGTTACGATTTTCAAGTGTACCAAATACAAAGAATTTATTTTTATAATTTTCAAAATGGCGGCCGTTACAAATTTTCAACGTGGAATATCTTGAAAACCGTTAACTTTAAAAAAAATGTACAAGAAACTAAATATTTTTTGTCGATAACTCGGTTATCCTTTGACCTAATGAAACTACAAAAAAGCATTGTGTCTGTTGTTAAAAAATAAAAATATATTGTTTCTTGTACATTTTTTGTAAAGTTAACGGTTTTCAAGATATTCCACGTTAAAAATTTGTAACCGCCGCCATTTTGAAAATTCTAAAAATAAAATTCTAAAGTGTATTAGGTACACTTGAAAGTCGTAACATACAAAACGTTTATTCCAAATTTGAACTCGATATCTTATCTATTTCCAGAGTTACAGTGAGTTTTTGTAAAAAACAAAATGGCGTCTAACTGCTAAACAAAGTGGAAATTGAAAAAAAAAATGTATTCTTTATTTTCAGCTTAGAATCACACATAGAATATGAAAATGCATAGCCAGCCCAACCTTTTTGTAACACCCTGTATACGATCTTAGTTAGAGGGAAAGAAGCCATATCAACAAAAACCATCTTCAAAAAACAAAACAAAAAACAAACAACCCAATACTATGAGTATTTGGTGTAACAATTCAATTTAAAATTCCCCTTAAAACATGAACTTGTGGCAATAAATTGAAATTATCAGCTTTTGTGATGGGCTAGGTGAGTACCATGATTGTCGCCATTAACTTGTTGTGATATTCTAAAAGCAAATGAAGGATTTATTTTAACGTGTTTACTAATAAAAAAAAAGTTTTCTTTTTAATCCATAAAAGGAAAATAATCAATTATATTCAAACAATTTCTATTGAAAATTACATCAGATGTTTGCAATGTCGTAATAACAACAATTGAGCCTTCATTATTCATAACACCTTTATTATCTGTCAAATGCAGCCATACATTTTCTTTTGAATATTTTAAATGTGTCAAATGTTGAGGTGCAAATTGCCAATAGCCAATTCATATAATCTCACATGAATTACTTTAAAATGGACAAGAAATGTTATTAAATTGCTTTCCAACTAATGTTTTCGACATTTAATTTTTTTGAAATAACGTTAAGTTCTTTTAAACAGTTTCGAATAAGTAATGTTTGTGTCTTTGCATGTGTGAAATTATGTAACTACTGTATCTCTAGCGGTTAAAAAAAAACTAAAGATGTGATTACGGTTCCGAAATGCGTTTTAATATGTAAAACAAGATTAAACATACTTAAGGTAATATACTTTGTTACATTTACAGTATAACAAACACACAGAACACAATTCTCACAAAATATACGCCTAAGTATCAGACGCGTTTCAACAACAAGGTCGTCCTCTTCAGTGATACACGAGCTACACCAATCAAACTATAACTCAATTTGTTACATTTGATTGACAGATTTTATTAAATGGCTTGGATAAAAAAATTTAATTAATTTTTGTAATATTTGGAAAAGTATAATTTTTACTGAATGTTACTTCCGTTGTAAAAACATTGTAATTAATTATCTACTTAAATGAATTAAAAACCTTTAAAACAAAACAATTATCCATCATGTCCTAAGGTAAGGCGTATACATTTTACAATTTAAGACTAACTTATTGTCTTCTGACGCTAAGCATTCTCTTTTAATGGAGGGTATGTTTTATTATAAAGAAGAATGATTACTTTTAAAGAATCGTCAGGGACACATTCATGGCTTATGACAAATCCCGAGGCTTTAGTTTTGTATCAAAAGGAAGAAAGGGAAGACCTGTATTGAGTAAAATAAATTGTGAGGTCAGGTGATTTTTCGATTGAGTTGTCTAAAGCTATAAACAATTACAATGGTTTTTACTATTCACGTTACAACGTCATTTGCCAATAAAAGAGTTTCCTTTTGTATTTTAACATTTTGAGTCCCAGGTTTTTGAAGTGAAAACTTCTATTGGCGCGTTGGGTACTTTTTTGGGATGGACTTTTTCAATAGAAATCTCGTCACGCACACTACCGTAATGCAATCACGCACACTAGCGTAATGCAACTTTTGGGATGGACTTTTTCAATAGAAATCGCGTCACGCACCGTACCGTAATCCAACTTTAATATATAGACAACGGATACGCGCGCACAGTGTATATATAAACTCATAAAAATATCTACGAAAAATATTGCACAAACTTTCTCACATACCCATATATATTAAAACTAAAAATCTACGAAAAATATTGCACTAACTTTCTCAAATCACATACATACTCAAACTAAAATCAATGCAAAAATATCGCACAAACTTTCTCACACACTTACCCATATATATTAAAACTAAAAATCTAATATTGCACCAACTTTCTCAAATCACATACATAGTTAAACTAAAATCAATGCAAAAATATCGCACAAACTTTCTCACACACTTACCCATATATATATTAAAACTAAAAATCTAATATTGCACTAACTTTCTCAAATCACATACATAGTTAAACTAAAATCAATGCAAAAATATCGCACAAACTTTCTCACACACTTACCCATATATATTAAAACTAAAAATCTAATATTGCACCAACTTTCTCAAACTCATATACATAGTCAAACTAAAATCAATGCAAAAATATTGCACAAACTTTCTCACATACCCAAAAAAAATTAAAACAAAAATCTACGAAAAATATTGCATTAACTTTCTCAAAATTCGCATACATAGTTAAACTAGTAGTCTATAAATGAAAAAATATAGCACAAACTTTCTCACATACCCATACATATCAAAATTAAAAATCTACGAAAAATATAGCACTAACTTTCTCAAACTCATATACATAGTCAAACTAAAATCAATGCAAAAATGTTGCACAAACTTTCTCACATACCCATATATATTAAAACAAAAATCTACTAAATATAATCTATTAAATATTAAATTAAGTTTTCACTTCTAACGTGTGGTCTTGAGCACACCCAGTATTTTTTCATCTCAGACCCAAGATAACAAAAATCACTACATTATTTGCTTTATATGTGTTGTTAGTGAATTTACGGGGCTGAATAGGCAATCTAACTACATCATAAAACTGATAGTAAATGGCTGACGTGTTTTGTTTAAGTGCCTATGATTGTTACATTATCGTATAGTTTTACATGTGTTGCATTGCATTAATAAAAGAGCTATATAAATAATACATCAATGATTTTTCACCATTAGTTACTTGCAATCAACCTTGTGTAAACATAAGCAAGTGTGTTGATACAGTATATGTACACGTGCCAGTTTGCTGCTTTAATTAACTTCGACAAACTATTTTGGGATTGATGGCTACAACAGACAATGTGATCACAAAGCAATTACACGCTTCTACATTTTCTTAATTACAAAAATAAACACTTCAGGTACACCTTAGCGTCTCTTGCACAAAACAATAATAACGAGTTTTAAAGAATGGAAAAACATGAGTGATCGGCCATCATAGTACTTACCCCGCCCGATCATGAAATGTACACAATCACATCGTCAGAATGTAATATCTTGTACGAAATGTTAAATTGCATTTGCTGATCAAGAGGTCTTATACAATAGGATAAGATTGTTTAAAACAGTTGTTGCACTGCATTTTGTATCTGTTCTCTCTTGACCAACTCTTGATCTCTTGCGATCCTGACGTTATTAGAGTATTTGAGAATTTGTGATTTTTTTTGTTTTAAAATATGCAATAAATGAAATTACAAGCACTTTCCTTAACTGAAATCGTAAAGTGGAAGTAAGTACTTGTCATATTAAAAGCTGGCGTAGTGTCGTAATCAAGTTATTAAACTAGCTGTTTCTCCCTCTGGGTGTGGAATTGAATAGTAATGAAATGTAGTTACATTTAATACAGCAGACTGGTTTTATAATCGTGTAATTAAAACGACTTTAATAATGTTATCGATACTGGAATGGATTTACCTGTTGATTGACTTTCTACAAATGTACCACAAAGCTAATATATTTGCCGATTCAAAAACATTACACAATTTTCCTCGCTCACCATTTTGACGGAGTTAAATTTATACTGTTCAGTTTAATGTTTAGTAAACTACTGCTGTTGCTAAAATAATAAAAAAACTGACGGAAATATTAAATAATTTGTTGATAATTCTGAAAAAAAAGAATAGAAAATAATTGTAACAAAATAACGATAAAACGGTTAACCGCGATTAACGTTCAACAAAACAAAATAAACAGAGAGAGACTTCATCTTCACCAGGAATACAGAATGACAGATTCAATGCAGAAATAGTAGAAATGGAAATAAAGGACAGAGATTGGTTCAGGAAGATTGTAGTTGAGGTAAGGGATCTGAATGTTTAGAAAATGAAAGAAGAGAAGTCATTAAGAAGAAATAATATTGGCGGTTAGAAAAATTTAATTACGTAGAGAAGCTGATGGATGAAACGAATAAAGAAGATGTAGGTCGGAAGATGTTCTTCAATAAATCAAAAAATAAAGCTGCTTTGATTTTTGTAGTGATCCTTTTCGTAACGCTATTTAGTAATTTATTGTCAGGTTCGTGATTGAAGAAATGGCTGGAAATGTAAGCTTTGAGTGGAATGTTAAGTAAAATTAGGAGTTGAGACAGTTGGTTATGAGTAGTACCACCATCAACTACAGGCTCTAAAAGTATAACTTGCATGTTAGGATATCAGGTCGTATTTACCGATCAAACAATATTTATAGCTTTTATCAAATCAGTTATTTCAAAGGTCAATTTCTGACTTTTGAAACAAACTTAACAGGAATTTGGTAGTGTTATTAATATTGAAAATATGTCAACCTAATTGTCACTCTATAATGATTACAGTTTAAATATGTATAGTAACATTTAAAGGAGCCCATGCACACATTATACCATTTCATTCATATAATCACACATATTGAAAACATCAAACCTAAAACGTATTAAGTGGTCTCGGTATTTTTCAACACACTATATTAAAACAATGCCTTTCATTTTATAGTGTTTCCCACGATAGGACGTATTAATTTACATCAATTTGTAAAGCTTTACTAATGACAATCTTTCAGTTTTAATGATATTATTGATTCCACTTCACTGAGCCTTGGAGTGACACTTTAATGGATGAGAGACCTACACGAGGCAAAGTAAAATATAACGGAATGAAATATTGTTTGTCCTTCAATACATTAAACATTTATCCCTAATTATTCATCCACTATTTGATTTATAGCATAAGTTTGGTAATCGTAAACAATTTCCAACCAATTAGGTCAAAAAATATTTGACTGTTTTTTTTTTTTTTTTTAAGTTTTCGTCACAGAAAACAAAAAAAAAATTACGGCTCCCACTTGCGTTGTCTTCATCTGTATCTAAAAATACGATAATGTCATGATAATTAATATAGGTCATATTACAGAATCCAATTGAAATTGAGTAAAATATAATTAAAAATTACAAAAATGTCACCATTTTAAACAGTTTTTTTTCCATATCGCTTATTTACTAATCAAACAAACAACTGGTTCCTAAATATGAAACCCACAAAAATAATAAAGTCTTACCACAAAGTCTGCAGCGGTAACATCAAGTGGACATTTAGTATTGTTTTGTTTGTGCTTGTGTATGTTTTGTTCAGTGCATTTTTTAATTATAATTATTTGAAGATGGTATGAAACTGAAACGCGTTTAATTCAACAAGTTTATAAAGATTTTAGACACACCATAAAAGGGTATTCAAAACCTATTTACATAATTAAGTAATCCGTAAGGGTTTTTTGTTCAACATACCTAATTAAATTTAAAACCACCTTAAATTTAAAACTTACTGAAAGTAATTCAGTTATCAAACAATCCAAATCTAGCTGATGGCCCAAGTTTCATCCTAGGGGTAGTTGAGATAGTTTTATAAAGAAAGAATTTTTGTAGCACAAACCTAATGGTGGTACAATGGAAATAAGACTCGAGAGACCGATGTAAACGAGTGGATAAGTCTTTGAAACAGATTAATAATTGCACTCATTAAACTGACAGTATGAACACAAGTGTCTCAGGTACATACAGATGGTATATAAACGACTAGGCGTTATAACTACAGATTTTAGCTTTGTAAAACAACTAATTTATATTGATTGCATACTTTAGCTGTCAATCTGAACTGATTTATAGTTTATTTTGATTCAAATATATAAGACTTACCGTCGTCAATATTCTGTTTGCGTCGTTCAAACGACGGCCGTTTCGGCTATTCAGCCATTATCAAGTTGTAAAGATGTAATCTGGTTTCCCTTCGTCAATTACAAACACTTATACACATTACACAAGAGCAAAATTACACAAGATAATGTGTATAAGTGTTTGTAATTGACGAAGGGAAACCAGATTACATCTTTACAACTTGATAATGGCTGAATAGCCGAAACGGCCGTCGTTTGAACGACGCAAACAGAATATTGACGACGGTAAGTCTTATATATTTGAATTAATATAACAATATTCGGAATGGCGAAAACAAATTGTTATAGTTTATTTTGATATAACGTTAAAATATTTATATTTCACTAAAATTTCAATGAAATTGTTAGAGCCGTTTTGAGAAATTACGTTTTTTAACAGTTCCATGTTACTGTTTACACAGAAACATTGACATTTCTTAGACAGTTGGCAAGCAATATGTTTTGTTTGAATCCTTATAATATAGATTAATATTGTTTGAGCGGATTATGAAATAATTTTATTTGTTAAATTTTGAGTTGTTGGTAAATCGACAGATAAGTTTAAAATAATTCCACATACTAAAAGTGAATAAATTTGTTCAACGTGTTTGGACGTTGCACAGACGACAGAAAGACTGACATCTTTTTCGATCCATAAAATACATCAGAAATAACTTTCAATTTTAATACTGGGAAAACAACATTTATAAAGTAAAAACAAGATTATGAAATGAACTTAAAAATCATATATACAAAGGATATAACCCAGATACAATAACAACATTATATAGAAAACAAACAAAAATGAAATCAAATAACCGATAAACAAACATGTCATCAAATTTGAAAAGTTAGCTCTCCTTGAAAGAGTTAACCAAGGAGAAATCAGTGATAAAATATATGTCATATTCAAGAGAAATGGATAAATTATAGCTTACATTAAACTGGAATTCATATAAACATATTCAAAACAAAAACAATATAACAATATGACAATAGAATAATACAAAACAACTGAATAGATTTTCTTGTCATAATTGTGAAAAAAAAATGATTAACTTCCCAAATGAAAACCAAAAACATAATAGAATGCAATTACGTTTATTTCAGTCTGTATAATTTACAAACAAGCCAACAGGATGCCTTCTGGTGTCTAAATATGAAATCTACAAAAATATTTAATTGTTGGACTGTTTTAACAGGAGACAAGCGGACAGCATTTTGAAACTATTGTTTTGTTTGTGCAGTGTCATGCTTTTAATTACTAGTATTTGTATTTACTAAAGATGGCATCAAGCCGAAACGTGTTTAATTTACTAAGTTTCTAAAGATTACTGACGAACTTAATTAATTGATTAATTTACATTTTATAATAATACTTGATAAAGCAATAAAAAGTCATTTGATCCAAAAGTTGTATGTAGTATGTGATTAATTTAAAAAGTATTATGAATTATTATATACTTGGAATGGTTTTAATTAATTTACATTTTATAATAATACTTGATAAAGCAATAAAAAGTCATTTGATCAAGATGGTGTATGTAGTATGTGATTAATTTAAAAAGTATTATGAATTATTATATACAGCTTTACTTGGAATGATTATAATTAATTAACATTTTATACTTGATAACGCAATAAAAAGTCATTTGATCAAGCGGTTTTGTAAACTAGGTCAATAATTTCACTATTCGAATTAATTGGATTTGTTCCTGGAAAATTGTACAAAGCTCGGTAAAATCTATCGCCACTTCCAATGAAATCTCTCCAGCTATCCAGTTTGAAATTAACTTTAATCGGATCATGGATTTATCACTAGATAAATCATTTTTGCGCAAGTTCAAAGTTAAAAAATTAAGTTATAAACTTTGCTTTGGTTTTAGTTACATTTAGTTGTAATAAAATCCTTTTTTTTTTTTTTTCAATTGGGATTTATGTTCATATCAGTGTACAAAAGCTTTTAAAGATAAACAGAATATCTGTATAGAATCAAGTGTGTTTACGCAAGGATTAACAGAATCTGGCCATTCTGCTTTGCCCTCAACATATACACTCAGTTTTATTTCCTTCTCCACTTGGGATTTCTCAACGTTTGCTTTTACACTGCTGTAACAAGATCAGTCCCACGAGAGAGACAAATCCACACTCGACTGATCACCCGGAAAAAAGCCTTTTTTATAACTCTCTTATTATTAAAAACATTTCCATTTCCACTCCCCAACTGTGTAATTTTCACAATGAGTAGACCAGCAAGCTTCGTCAGAATTTGTACACTTTCTGCTGCCAAATTACATAACTAGACCCTTTACATTCTTAAACTTTAAATCTCTTTTACTAAAATTACTTTCCTTTGATTGTTTGTAAAATTTTACATTTTTACTATTTAAATTTGTTAAAACATAAAAAACTGAACCGACCTACCTACGAACCATTGGTCGCCATACTGTATATCAGAAATGCTGTGTCTGTTAGTCCATAGGTAGAGACAAACATGACCATGGAGCTGTTCTAAAATACCTAATTTCTCTAAATCTTCTAAACCGATATTGTTCAAATTTTAGTAAATTGTAAAGAATGATCATCTAAACCAACGTGGTTCGGGAATAATTGCTAAATAAGTTGATGGGTATATCATGATACTTACCCAGCCCGACCACACCATGATCCTCTAAGTTGGTTTCTTGAACCTTGTAGGAAATGTTGAATTATATTGATTAGCGAAGGGGTCTTACCCAGTAAAGGAAGGTTGATTAAAATAATTGTTACACAGGTTTTCTGAACCTCGTAATTATGTATATCACTACTTTCTTTATGGAGGCCCTCACGGGGCTTGTATATTAAAAGTCTACTCGCTTCGCTCTAGTCTCTAGTAGTCTAACTCCGCCATCTACGATATCATAACTACACCAATAACAAGTGTTCTTGACAATAACTTCACTATTTGTCATCGTAAAGAACCAGTTACAACCGGAATTTAGTTTTTATATAAGTTAAATAATTTACGAGATACGATCAAAAATCTGTTTAAAACTGCCAACATTGAAACATTTTCAATAATTTTTATCTGAATTTCAATATGACCACATTAAAGTCTCCTATATAAAATTACATCTTTTATATTAAATTCAGTGGCAGCTTTTAAGCCACAAACAACTACGGACGGACAGAATTTTGAAAATAACTTTAATCTGTTTCTTGAGGTTATAAAACGTGAAGATCAGTCAAAAAACTGAAATTTTTGGTTTTTAAATGAATAAGTCACAACATTAGATATGATTGTACTAATTATTCAGAGTAGTTCAAATTGCTGCAAAAAGCTGATTGTTACTACCTACATGTTTTACGGTAGAACTGTAAACAGATAGATACTCCCACCTTCCTTTCAGACAATATTCTAATTAAATCTCTGTATAGAAATGTAGAATATGCCAGACATCCAGACAAGTAAATTGTTATAAATAACCTGAGGCGATATAACATATAGTGCAATGGAAATATTTATTTTAAGGAATTAAAAGAAATAGTCGATAAAAATGTGGAAAATATTATAATAAAATCTGACTCGGTATAATGAAATAGGTTGCTATGATAACGAATAATGAAACAGTTATTGAAACATTGAGAAAATATTGACTTTGTTTTATATTATGAAATAATATTTTACTGCTTTTCAGTAACGAATTTTATTGAGAGAACTCATTAATTATTTATATGATATAATGATTTTTTAAGCCTTTTCCCGTTCCAATTTGTCACACATAGAATTTTCACATTATGGGTCTTTCATTCTAAACGCAAAAACACATTTGAAACTTATAGGAAATGAGACTCATCAACATCAGTTTCAGTTTTTTAAATACAAAGTTCACCATGATACATTATATAAAACCTTCTTTTTTAAGCAAAACTATAGCGCAAAATTATGTAAGTCATTTAATTTTTACATTTCTTAAAATCCATTCACAAAACACCCACATTGGAAGAGATGAACGACAAAATTTTGAAGTGACCTAAACTTACTTCTTATTGTCTATATTGATAAATTTATCGAAAAAAACTTTCTGTAAAAATCTGTGAATAAATGTACATTATTCACCCCGTATATATTTCGGGTAGGATTAACCCTAACTCACAATGTAAACTTCAATGTAAATCTACGACTCAAATAAAATATACTTTTAACATAATAATATATGTTTATCCAGCATTTAAGTAATAATGGATTCTAAAAGATATTGAAATTGTGCAGTTTCTAACTCTATACTTCTGATAGACTAATTTATGATGATTAAAATTACACAAATAATTAGACAACTCCAGTCATAAAAGTATATTGTAATAATTTTGTTTGTTTATAGACTTTGATCTTTTAGAAAGAACACAATTAATTTTAACATTTTGTAAGTACTTTTATTTTTTATTATTATACATTTTTCAGACATTTGCCATCATTTGTGTGTTAAAAATCAAAACACGACGTTTCGGGAATAAGAATCAATTCCCGTTATCAAGTGACGAAAAAACTAAAGAAACATGAAACTAGAAACTAAGCCTATGTAAGAAGTAAAATTAAATAAGAATACCACCAACCTTAATATCTAAGCATGCATCTCAGAGCTAAAACTGAGAAGTCAAAAAACACAATCACGGTAACACACAACTAACGTCAAATAGGTGTTGTTTTATCAAAGATACAGCAACAAGTGACGTGGTCCAGAAGGCGTGACAAACTATTAGGGGAGTGGCCTATTGTTAGTTGTATTAAGCTTCCTAGCACGAGAGCGGGTTACAACCCCTTGTGGCGATTTAACAGGTAAAATTTCAGCTTGTTTTTTAGTTGTAGGGGTATTATAATCAAATTTTAGTTCTTTTTTTAATAATGGGAGCCATAATGGCCTTACTTCTATACTTGATTGGCTGATAGGATGTATAATAAATCCTGTATAATAAATAAAAAATGTATAATAATAAAATTGAACTTCCATCATTAACAAATAACTTCAAACAAAGAATACTTTTATTTCTTAAAATTTCAACATTTTAGAGTCATAAACATTTTCTTAAGTATCTTAATTATATTTTTTATGAAATAATTTAATACCAAATATGCATTAAATTATGATGTTTTTTTTTTTTTTGCTAGAAATATTGGTTTGTATGCAGTGAGACAGTTCCTTTTGATCAACATAAACACAGAAAATCTTGTTTATCTACAAGTATCCCTAACTAACCATGTCGTTTACATAATTTATAAACTTTCTGAAAACGGCATTAGATTAAAGTAAACTAACCTGGATGTATTCCATACGGTCCAATATCTCTATATAAAATAAAATGTCCTGACAGAATTATTAAAGTCAAACTCTTATCTCTGAGAATGAATTATCCAAGGAGTATGAAAGGGGTGATATTTGTTTTTACGGACTCACCAATGGGATGTTGATTTGATTTTTCCTTTAAATAGGTTTTATTTACAAATTCATAAATACATATTATAACCTATACATGAAAGCTAAATGTCCCCATTGGACAATCCATCAACGTTCAAAGTAATTAAACACGATATTCACGGTAATCAAGAAACATTTAGATCTGATTACAAAGCTGTAACTCTGTCATTCCAACATTGAAACCACAAGCGGTGGCAAGTTTAACTGTTTTCAATCTGTCAGTTTTCAAGAAAATAATAGAAACATCTTTATTTATTAATATATTTCAATACTTGTTTAAACAAATTGATTAATAAAATTGTAGTCTTTCAAATGTTTATTACAAATTTGAGTAATTTTAATTTTTGTTTGTGAACATTTAAAGTGATATAGTGAGGTAACCAAAATTAATTTCAAATTAGTTAATTTTATTCTAGAAAATGTTTTATAAATGTACAACGATCCTGGGGTTTGTATTCTTTACATTTTTTGTTTCAAGCCAACCACCTTTTACGTGTATTGACCCCTATAAATGGAACAGCATAAATGACAAAAATTATTAAGACAAAGTTGTTTGGTTTAAAGATAGTTTATTTTCGATTGGGTTGATTAGTCTTTTCTTGGTTAAGGTTTTTTCTTATTCAACAACAAAAACAAACATTTTGGAATAAAGATAAAAGAAATACAATTAGATACATTTAAAAGATAAAGTTTATCTTTTAAACAAAAGATATAAACATTTAGTTTATTTTTATTTAATAAAGATAAGAAATATTTTTTAAAACATTCTTCAATAGTGTTTATTAGACATTTTGTTGTTGTAATTTAAAAATAATTATAACAAATTCTGAAATAATTCTTCAAGTTATAATTTCTTGAACTTTTTGCTATGAAGTTGGTGATTTCCAATTTAATATACTCCAAAAAAATCTCAAGATTATTTTATTAAATATTCTAACTATTTTAAGTAAAGTAAAATAAATGTTGTTTTCATTATTAAATTTTTTTTATACTTAATAAAATACAAAAATTATATTTAATTTTGACTTTAATATTACCTTGGAAACAAAGATTCGATAATTATAATGTTACTTTTTTTATCACTGAAAATCAAACATCTTGTACCTCGTTCAGAGTACCCAATAAAAACAGGTTTATTACTACTATTATTTTCTTATCACATATTTTTACTGACTCAGCAGTCGTTCAAACCTTCTCGTTTTTGGAAAACTATTTACTGCAGGACGTGACGAAATTACCAACCCTTATACAGGATGTACCGAAAAGCAACAAAATGTGATTCATTTTAACTTCTACTCTTTCTTACAGCACAAAACAAAAAAGGTGGTTGGTTGAAAAATCGATGCCTTGTTTTTTCATATATTATTTTTCTTTTGAAGTCTTGTTACAAAAAAGTGGTTTTAGTTTTAAGAACAAAAATTTTTTTGGTATCTCGGTGTGTAAAGTAAAATTAGAAATCAGCAAAATTTTATTTCTTTTAAAGGGTCAAAGTAAAAATGTCAGGTATTTTTGTAACAACTTCAAAAATAATAATAAAAAGTTACAACTAATTGAAAGAGCATTAAATTTGAAGATTACCATAAGTTCGTATACTGGTTAGACCCTAATTAAGAAATAATAATAATACAGTATAGAGTCCAATGCATTTCCTATGGGTTGTGTTTTATTGCTTTCATAAAATTATAAAATTCACTTGTAGATTTTCATTAATATTATTGAATAGGAAAGTAAAAACAAACGATATATTATAGTTTTCAATATAGTTGCCTAATTTAATTCTTTGTTTTACTGCGTTATTTTCTCACTGTATGAACCAAACTACGCAGATTTTTATTAATTTCATATTTTTAAAGATACAAATAATATTTATATATTTTGAAACCCTGTATGTAATTTTTTTTACACTTATCTGTTTCCCAGAACCCCCAACAGTCGAAAGTTATAAAAACAAGATTAAAGTACATACTGATTTTCCAATTACAATTCAGATTTGTAATGGTTAACACGTTTTTTTAGAAAATTATTGGAGTTACCTAGAAATGGGTTCAATTATGTTTGATATCTGTTATCAATTTTAAAGTATACACATAGTTTTGATAGCGGTAAAAAAACTTTAACACGTTTTAAGTTGTTCCTTAATTATTACAACAAATATTATTATTGTCAACTGTGTTGTTACAGGAACGAAAATCACTCAAGAATTTCCTGTAGCTACGACGTTGGCAATTCCGACAGTCTTTTGCTGGATCTACACATTTTGTATGACGTCTTAGGTAAGACCTCTCTCTTACATCTTTCCTATCAGGTCGTTCTTGACCAACTCTTGTTTAATCCCTTAAGCAGTTAGTGTATTCGAAGACTGGGCTATGTATTTTATTTTTGTATAACCGAGAGATGGAAAAGAAATACAACTTGAAGAGTTAACTTTAAAAAAATCTACCCTTTTATTATGAAAATAAATTTCTTGTTTTTGTTTTCAGAAATACTAGAAAATGTCATTGCCATGACTAAAAGTTCATAAATTGTGTTACATTTTTCACTGAGTTACATTTATCCCTTTTGTGAAACTTTAAGCCATTAGTAATGATTTTTTAAATATTCTTTTTATAATGTATAGTGTAAATTTGTATCCATTATTTTGAAAAAAAAAATAAGAGAAGAAAGTTCCAACCACAATATTTTCAAGGTCGGAAAAGACGAAAAAAGTTGTGAATAGACGTGATAATAAAGATGAGAGATTATACAAGTGGTTTATATATTTGCAGACCCTCAGGTACAACAATATAACAGCGCTTTTCAAAGCAAAAATGTAATTTCGATACAGCCAACAGCAGCAATTAAAGGTTGATTGGAAAGCTTTAACAAAACAATTTGTGGTTGAGAAGACTTTTAATTAGGTTTATTCAATACACGGCTTTATATTGTTTCTCGTATCGTACTTTCCCTGCGTGACAGCCGCTTTCAAACTTTTGTTCACACAATTTTGAAGCTTACTGTATATATTCCGGTTTACTTTAAAAAAAAATCAATTTAATCTTGTAGTCATAGCTCTAGGGTTCTTGGATCCAGAGATTTCGTGATCAGTCAGCGGGTATCTACTTTTATATATCTAAACGTATGATGACATTTATTTAAGTAGATTTAAAACTTTTTTAATGTTAGATACAATAAAATTGTTTGTTCTGATAATGCCTCGTAGGTAGGCGAAACAAGTGTAAAAAGTTTTTTTTTTAATCAAGATACTGACCAAGACAAGTAAAACACATTATAAATATTACAGTGCGCAATTGTTTAGGCTAGCACCACAATAAAAGGAATCCATTTTTGTATGTCTAATGTAAACAAAATTTGTTTTCCACATCAAATTTTTATGTAGGGTATATTATTTAAACATCACTTTATTATTAATACGTGTTCACGCAAGGTCATAAACTGATACATGTGTTACGAGGGTTAACACATATATTTGTTTTAATTTTATCTTAATGAACATTTTTTCACAGCAAATAATTTGTAATTTTACATAAATTCTGACTATTTTAATACAGCCCTATAAACTAAAAAACTTACAGAAGGTGTCGGTGTCCAATAAAATTATTTTCAACACAATCATTGTACAAACTTGATTACAACACAAAACATTACTTGATAAATAAATAGTTTACTTACGTCATTAAACTCGAATTTATTTTGTAGTTGTTATGTTGTCCACTTGCTTATTTTTCATTTAATTTATTTAGTGACTTCCTCACAAATAGAAAACATACAAAATAAAATGGAAAAAAAAATTATTATTACCAAAAATAATAATATAATTAACCTAAATTCTATAATTATGAATTTGTTTCTTTGCTGTACCCAAACGTCATGTATTTTGCATATGAATGAATGAAACTAAAGTAGTACAAATTTTTATAATTTAAAAGTAATTATCTTTTAATTCTCGATTATCATATTTTTTGGAGGTGAAGGTTAAAAAACAAATGGGTTTTTTACAATAACTTTCCCATTTGTCATCGTAAGGTTTGCTAAGATTACATGCATAAATAAAATTTGTTTGTAATTTATTGCGTTATAAGGTGAATAACACACGAAGTGTAGACGAGAAACTGTTCAAAATGGCCATTTTGATATCATCATTTCGAATTTTAACAAAGTTCTATTAGAGCACACAATAATAGGCCCGAGGGTCGACATTTTTGATGATTATGAAATCCACTCTAACCTGAGTACGTGATATGTTTCTCTACGGCTTTAACTTAATCCTTCTAAGTACTTCTTCCTTGTAAAATATTTGCATAATGTAATTATGCTACAAGAGGAAGAAATCTATCAACGCGAGGAAATGAATTCCCTTCTCATGATTGAAACAAAGTAAACCTCATTATGTAACTGTCAATCACAAATATCGAATTACCAGTGTTAGAATAAGTTTCAAGCCACCAAGAAATTCCGTATTGTATTCTTGAATGAAAAAAAAAACAATATTAATTACTTTTAAAATGCAAAATGATCTCAAGCTTTGGTAAAACAGTTTTTGTTCAAAAAATATTTTTCCAGCTAAAATAGTGATCGTTTTATTACTTACGCCTGGCCTATTTCTAAACATTCAGTTTGTTTTTTTACTAGCCCAGTATACGAAGTATGGAGTAAGTTTATTTGTAAAAATAACGTCCTCAATTTTTTAATGATCCTTATATTTTGAGTTCAGCTAAGAACGTTAACGGCTACAAAGATTAAGATAGAATCATTTGGTATAGAGGACTTTCGTATTGAAATTCAGAAAATATCTATTTGAAAATAGCGCCCATTTTAAACAGATTTTAATCAACCTATATTAATCAACTTATACTAATTAGATACAAATTGATTAAGTATCAAGAAAAAAAAACTCGAACACAAGATATCAAAAAAAATAACAATTCATTAAGTAAACGTCATTTTTGCGAGATCTTGTGTTCGAGTTTTTTTTTTTATCTTCCGTAAACTTTTTCTTGTTTTCAGTTCATTTCCTGTTTACCAACTATACTTATTTTTTACTTGCGACTGGCCAAACTGTTTTAGATCAATAATTTCACAAGTTGCCAAAAACATAACAAAATTTTTAGTCAAAGTTGAAAAATTGGATCTTTCGTAACAGATGATTGAAGATTTTTGTGTTCATATATATAATTTATAAACCGTCAGTTTTGGAATATTTCGATAAATATTTTTGGTTCAAAATAATTAGACAAAATTGTATCAAAATCGTTAGACTCAATTTTAAGAAAATTCTGAAGTCTGAAGTTATTGCAAAAATATACCCACCAAAAAATTAATATAAATTGTATAATCAGCTTGGACTGTACCTAACTCTATAAGACAAAAAAACTGAACAACTGGCATCAACACGAAAATAACTTATGCCAATAATAAATTTGAGGTCATCACCCATATAAATTAAGGAGAAACATTTCACCTTGAATAGACTGACATGGTTAGGTTGTATAGGCAGATCAAGTGTCTCGGCCCTAATAATTGTTTTTATTGTGTACCATCTCATATTGTTTATTCTTTTGAGTGTATCTAGGTTACGTACTTAAAAAAATACATAATTCATTTGATGTCTTTAAACATTCAACAATATCTGATTACTAAAAACATCTGCTTTTATAAATTAAACATAATTTAAATTTAAATGTATCAAAACAATTTAAGCGAGTGGTTTTATCTCTGACCAAAAATATTTAATACGGACAAATTTTATTTAAATCAATTCCTTTATAAATGTACGAGCTGATGGCCCCAGTTTCACCTTTGATCAATATCGATCTATAAATAACAAAGATATGATACTAAACATGTTTTAGGGAGTGAAACATTTTCAAAACACTTTTTAGGACGCGTCTACAGACATACCCCAAACCATGTTAAAAAATTCATAGCTCTAGGATTCTTGGATCCAGAGATTTCATGATCAGTCAGTTGGTTTTGACTTATATATATCACTAAAATTTTCTGTTTTCCATATATATACCATTTGATTAAAAACGTTGTTTTCATGTTGATATTTACATTTGAAGTGGGCGGTTAGTTGTTATTATTACGAAATAGTTCTTATCGGTACGAATCAGTGTCAGTCAGAAGTTGTTAGAGAAACTTCTGGATATGATGAAGTAATCTGACAATATCACTCAAGTTATGTTAAATGAATTCCCTATGTGCCTAAGTGGATTAAAGCAGATGTCACTTGATCAAGGATTGTTGTCGAAGTTTGTGGGTTCAAATCCCACTAATGACACAATACAGTTTTGTTCCCACCAACCAATTATATAGCGGTGCTAGGGTGGTTGGCATGCGTGTAAATGAATTGGTGTCCAATAAAAATAAAATATCTGGAGTTAAATTAACTCATTTCTGACGCTGATACAGCGTATCAAATAAGCTACACTTGACAGCGTCTGCGTGAATCTTTCACAGCTAATGAGTTCGGATTCCGAAATCCCATGAGACCCCCTAGCTAAATCTACACCTATTTCAATGCAGTTGTAGGTTAGATCCCTCTCATTCATTTTCAAATCTGGTATCTCTTGACCAACTTTTGTTCTATTCCGAACCTGACACTTGAGGGCTCTTCTTCCTTTTTTACAGGGCGATGATGACCGAGAGGCACTAAAATAGCGTCTGAATGATACAAACATAATCTGATTAAAATCACCATTTTTGTCGTGCTTCTTCTTCCATTTCCATATTTATGGATCTGTCTGAACATCGGTTATGGACACTAGTAACAGCTGTTGGTGTCTTGACTTAATGTCACTACAAAAATGACGTCACTCCTCAATAGAAAAAGTAAGGTAGAAACGCAATTTTAACTGACCACAGCTAGTCTGCTTCACTGAGCCAGAATTCTTCGTTCTAACTGAAGGAAGTTTATGAATAGATATTTACACCCGTATGGATATATTAAACCGACTTTATTGGTTGCGTTGTTTATCAGAGATGGAAATAAAGTAAAGTAAGGGAGGCGATGATTTGGTTAATTAATTTTGTCTACAGTTGTTGACAAAGTGGCATTTTGTTCATTTAAATTAGTTTGCAAAACAGCTGATTTCTCAACAGTTTCACTTTGCCCACTAGCCTACTTTGCTCACTCCGAATGGCAACCGAACAAAACTAAATTTAGGTTAAAGTTTATTTGAATTTATTTATAATATACAGTAAATGTGCCGTATGTATGTTAGATTAATTCTTACGTGTAAAATAACATAAATAAACAACTAAACAACGTTTTAAAGTTGAAAAAGGAAGTAATTATTCATAAAGATGATTGACGGTGTATGTACACGGAGAGTATTTTTCGTTTGTCGAGTTTTGAAGTTGGCAATCCAGTTTCCTCAACAATACACCTAAGTTATTTGTAATATTCACAAATAACCTCAGTTTTGACGTAAGGTTGAACACTATTGTATTAAATTAATGTTTTATTAAATTGTGTTACTACTGAAGTATATTTTTTATTTATCACAAAATAACAACTGTAGACAAAATATAATGTGCAATTCGTGAGCAAAGTGTCTTTTTTAAACTCGATAAAATTGACGCACTCGGCAAGCCTCGTGCGTCAAAATTTTTCTGTCGTTTAAAAAAGTGCCACTTTGCTCACTAGTTGCACAAATAACTATCATTTGTCATCATCATAAAAGTACAGAGAGAAGGGGGCGTAAAGGGGAAATTAGTAAAATTAGCAAGTCGAAGGTGGTCATCATGGTACAATGTAATACGAAATATAATACCCAAAAGTTGTTTTCTTAAGCTTTGTAGGAGAGGTTAGGTTAATCCTTGTAGGTAAGGTTAAATTGTTGGAAACCGAACAATTAACTAATTTCTCTTTACTCTGTCATAATTATTGTTTATCTTCTGGTGGCAATATTTATCTATTACAATCTAACTTAACTTTTAATCCTAAATCCTAAAACTAAGCGTATAGACACAGTCTTGCAAACTTCTCTGAAGTTACCCTGATGTCAGAGAATCAGTCATTGTCAATTTCAGTGAATATCAGCGATGTACTGCTTTTATAACATTAATTGTTACCAGGGCCACATCATAAACAATGTGTCATATATGTTAACAAGCTGTGAGCGTGTTTGCTTTGTTATAATTTGTATTGTGGGTTATGTAGGCAACCTTCAAACTTGCATGATTGAAATAATTTACAGTAAGTTATGTATTATAAACAAGAAGGAATGAAATGAATTGAGGGGAGAGTACACTGAAAACGACAACGTGGAGGGGTAATATTTAGACAATATTTTCATAGAGAAGATGGACGTAAGAAGTGATATGGTGAGAGAGAGAGAGAGAGAGAGAGAGAGAGAGAGAGAGAGAGAGAGAGAGAGAGAGAGAGAGAGAGAGAGAGAGAGAGAGAGAGAGAGAGAGAGAGAGAGAGAGAGAGAGAGAGAGAGAGAGAGAGAGAGAGAGAGAGAGAGAGAGAGAGAGAGAGAGAGAGAGAGAGAGAGAGAGAGAGAGAGAGAGAGAGAGAGAGAGAGAGAGAGAGAGAGAGAGAGAGAGAGAGAGAGAGAATAATATACAAGATGGAATGAGTACCAAAGCGCAGAATACACTGAAAACAACAACATTGAGGTTTTAAACAATATTTTCATAGAGAAGATGGACGTAAAAAGTGATACATTGAGATATGAGGGAGAGCGAGAGAGACAGAGAGAGAGAAAGAGAGAGAGAGAGAGAGAGAGAGAGAGAGAGAGAGAGAGAGAGAGAAATAATAATATACCTGATGGAATGAAATGAATTAAGGGGCAGAATACACTGAAAACCAATAACACGGAGGTGTAAGAAAATAGCATCAATGATGAAAATAAAATAAAATATATTAATAGAAAGATACACAAAGGAAAGTAATAAAATATTTAGTAAAAATACATTGATGATAGACTGTAGTGACATTGCAATAGTAAAGTAGTAAGTAATAAAAAGACAGTACAAAGACAATGTTAAATGTATGAGTAATGATGACAACACGGAACTGAGACGTACAATTAATTATATAAAATATAATGGTAAAATAATAGTAAAACATGTTAGTATGACAATCAAGATGGCAGTATGACGTGAAGCAAAAACATAGAGTCATAAAGAACAAGTTAAAAAGTAAACTCACGTCAAAATATGCCCACATGCAAATTTGATGACAAAACGTCTTGTTTGAGCTGTGTATAAATCTAAATAATCAACGTGCTGCGTTATCTGTACTGTAGATTGATTATTAATTAAAATTGTCAATAAAATAAATAAAAAACACAATAACAAATTTAAAGTCTCTAATCTTAACAAAAAAAAAACAAAATCTACCTCCAGATGGAGCAGTGATGTGTTTTATATCCTAATTTAGCTTTTTATATTTTGGTTTCTAGCGTCAATTAAAAATTATTTAAAAAACTTTATTAAAACATATTAAATTATTAATATATCTGAATAGACAAAATTACATAATCATTGCAGTAAAGAAATAAAACAATTCTACGCAACGAGTCTCTAATCCAAAGCTTAGGCATGATATTTAATATTTGTAAAAAAAGCTCTGGCAATGTATATAGAACCTTTGTAATTGTCAAATATTATTGGTACAATGAGCCCAGATTATTTACAATTTGTTAAATGGAAATTAAAAATTCTTGTTCTTTCTGTTGCAACCGAGACAGCTAGTAACAGAGCGTAGTTTAATTCAATTCAGTTCACAGTGGTTGACTCTATTTAATCTATTAAATTTCGTCCAACGCTGGTTTTGAAGCGGAACTTGTTTGTTAATTTACTTTTTAAATTATTATTTTTGTGAGTTTGATACTCGCTTTAGTTACTTGTCACAATAATTTATTTGTTTTAAAGATTGTAGACATTCCTAGCTTATTCTTATTTTTTATTTTAATCATAAGTTTTTGATATTTTAAAGTGAGACAAAAACAGATTGCTCTCAGTAACACAGATAATGTAACACAGGCGGTAACACAGATAATGTAAAAAATATGATAATGACCCTGAGGAAGAAACTATTGATAGGATTTAGGATATGAAATTATTTATTATAAGTTTAGAAAATATTGTATTAACAAATAATAGTCAAATGTAAGCACCAGTTAAATATTCAATATCAAACGTGAAATTTGGAAATAATTGAAAATGTGTCGCAACTGCTTAGCCTGCAGGTCATTAGCATGACATATATAGTAAAGCTCTATATAAACTGCTAGTGACCTAGAAAGAGGAGTGGCATCCAAGACGTCGGAGGGAACAGGGAGATGCTGCTGGTCAGCAGAGAGACCAGCCCAGAAGAGGAGTGGCATCCAAGACGTCGGCAGAGACGGGGAGACGCTGCTGGTCAGCAGAGACCAGCCCAGAAGAGGAGTGGCATCAAGACGTCGGCAGAGACGGGGAGATGCTGCTGGTCAGCAGAGACCAGCCCAGAAGAGGAGTGGCATCCAAGACGTCGGCAGAGACGGAGAGATGCTGCTGGTCACCATAGAGACGTGGCCCAGGAACGTACTTACAAAAGGAGCTCACTGGCAGTTTATAGAAATTCACTGCCTATTAGTTTAATTTGGTTACCATTTAGTTTGATTTTAGTTTATTAATTGTATATTTGGTCTCATCAAAATGCCTGGCCAGGTGAGATTTGGCCACGGGTCAGTTTAGGGGGGGGGGGGTAATGTGATTCCAGGTGCGATAAATTATAATTTATTTTTTCCTTGATTACCTCAGGGAGGGGGGGGTCAGAAAAGAAATTTTTTTAAACACGATCAAATAAGTCAATTCCTTTGTTCATATTGAACGATGAAGGCTGTCTGGAAAAAAATATTTTTTTCCCTGTTTAGTGACAGTTTAAGTATCTTAATTGTAAAATCAATAGAAATGGGTGTAAAGAAAACTAGTTTTGAGTTGAAGAGAAAATGTTTTGTTGAGATTTTATAGAATACAACCCTTTTGCGCCCTCTTTTATACTATGGAGGGCGCAAAAGGGTTTTAGAACTATTAAAGCTGAAGGACCTAATCAGCTGTTATATGTCAAATGGTTCACACTGCTCTAGGCTGGGCCAAACCTATCTTCGTTTAGAACTATTATTGTTTATGGGCCTAATCAGCTGCTATAAGTCAAATGGTTCACACTGCTCTAGGCTGGGCCAAACCTATCTTCGTTTAGAACTATTATTGTTTATGGGCCTAATCAGCTGCTATAAGTCAAATGGTTCACACTGCTCTAGGCTGGGCCAAACCTATCTTCGTTTAGAACTATTATAGTTTATGGGCATAATCAGCTGCTATAAGTCAAATGGTTCACACTGCTCTAGGCTGGGCCAAACCTATCTTCGTTTAGAACTATTATTGTTTATGGGCCTAATCAGCTGCTATAAGTCAAATGGTTCACACTGCTCTAGGCTGGGCCAAACCTATCTTCGTTTAGAACTATTATAGTTTATGGGCATAATCAGCTGCTATAAGTCAAATGGTTCACACTGCTCTAGGCTGGGCCAAACCTATCTTCGTTTAGAACTATTATAGTTTAGTATAGTAGTAATCGGCTGTTATTAATTTTATTTTGGTTCTTTTAAATGCATTTATTAAACAAACCGTTGATGAGATGAAAATACAATGCTCCGGGGAAAATCTCTTTCATTTGATACAACGAGAGATTTTCTGAAAGGGATGTTGACAATAGAAATATAATATTTATGATTATTATACAATAAAATAATTAAATTTGTATCATCTCGCTTTGTAAATAAATTTCTTTCTCAACAAAGTGTGCTCAATATAATGGCACGCCTACCTTCTGGTATATAATTGAATATCCTTGATAATACGTTATTTTCTTGCTGTTCTTCGTAACTAAGTATAGATGGAAAAGTAATTACTTTATACAATGATTGAGTAGAGACAATAATTTTGAATCAATGGATATATTTATTGAACCATTTAAATTATAACAATATTCCTAAAGTGTTCAATATTTATTGCATTTTTAAAAATTGAAAACAAAATATCTAATAAAGTGAATAACTTTAAATCTAAATCCTTTCAAATACATGTTGTTTTTTGAAACCTTTTGAGACCGTATCCACATACATACAGAGAGTCAATCACTTTCAGGCACTACAGTAACATCAAGTCTGCTATAGGAATGCCGAGAGGACCTTAATGCTTTATCCCAGGAAAACCCGGTAATTTTGCACCGGGTGGCGGGACATAAGGGAGTTGAGGGTAACGAGAAGGCAGACAAACTAGCTAAACGGGGCTCTGCATCAGAGTTTAAAGGACCTGAGCCTGCTGTAGGAATACCCTTGTCTGACCAAGATGGTCATAAATAGGTGGGTTCATGTAAATATGGGGAAGCCTTAAGGGGCACTCCCACAGTTAATCATTACTTAAGGGCATACCTTCAGGTAGTCCTGGAAGGACAATATTGACCCGAGGTAGGGGACAAATTACAGGACACTATAATCTGAGAGAGCACTTGCACAGGATAGGAGATTCATGACGAAATTGTGTAGAGTGTGCAGGAATGGTGAAGAGACCGCAAACCGCATAATTTTCAATTGTGAGGCTCTGACCAATAAGACGCGAAAGGTTTTTGGATTACAAATTCCTGGGGAACTGTCATTGGAAGAGGTAGTTAGTGGATTATTCAAACTCATAAGAGGAACAATTCTGCTAATCTACAATGAGGAGGCTTTTAGGACATCGGCCGCGGTTCCAGGACTGGTTTAAAAAGCCTTTAAACTCCAAATCAAATCAATCAATCAATCAGTATATAATGATCGTTGTAGAGTGTATTAACTAATGGAATTTTTTGCCAAGTATTGTTCTCTTGTTGTATCGGAGGGTCAGAAAATTAAAAAGTAATTGTATAATTGATAAGATCCGTCTCTTTCTTTTTACAATAAACGGATTATTGAATATATCGTTGTATCCGTTTTAAGCGATCCTATCCGTTTTATGTCGTCTGTCTCTTTGTCTCTCTTATAAAGTCATACGATGAGTGAAATACTTGATGGCCTGCTCTTCATGGTTCCATTTTAAGGTTCTCTCAGTGATGTCTGTTTGTTATACATCCCAAACTAGTTGTGTCATCAAATTTGATATGTAACCATATTTTGACGTGACGTTTACATTTTAACTTGTTCATTACGAGTCTATGATCTTGCATCACCTCATACTGCCATATTGATTGTCGTAAAAGTCTCGTTTCAGTGTTGCAGCATTACTGATACATTTAACATTGTCTTTGTATTCTCTATTCATTACATACGAATAGTTTACCATTGGAATTCCACTACAGGTAATCATCATTTTATTTTTTACATTACGCACAATATTGCATGCAACATGACGCTCAGTGTAGCATCGCCCATAGTGTAAAGTGTATCACAATGGAGCATGCGTAATGTAGTAAAATGTTCCTCATATTACTACAGTGTCGCTATATTTTTCACACGACCAGTTTTATAATACAACATCGCAAATAATCGCAAAATACAAATAATTAAATTGTTTAAAAAATCTTCCATTTAATTTATACCGATGTAGTTGTATGGTTTTAAAAATTGTACAAGTTTAAAATACAACGTAAATAAAACAGTGGGGAGATGGTTTTACGTCGATTGTACAGATAAAGCTGTAGAAGTAAACAACATTGATGATAAATTACAATATGACGCGGGTGTACGAGAGTGTTAATTAACGACAAGATATTCATCCCCTTGACATTTCACCCCTTAACCACTAAATATAATAGCTATTATCAAACTTCACCCTCTCAGCCTAACTTATACAAATTTCTCAAGTGTTTACATGACAGTTTATGCAATAAGGCACTGTGGTTGCCTCGCGTATCGATCACAACAAGACATACAAAATACAAATCAAACACGTGACAAATGAAGACACACAAAGCTCAAGTTGAACAAAACAAAAGTCGAAGATAACACACAAGATAGATGACAAACAATACAAAACAAACAGAAACATACAGCGTTTATCACATATATAAAATTGGAAAGAATGTAAATACACAAATAAATATTTCACGATGACTATATAGATAATATAGTCGTACATAAATGAAACATTAACAAATTTGTTATCATTGTTTGACAATGAAAGACTTTCAATATGGTTTTATTAATGTCAAGCTGATGTCATCTAGTAACATTTTTGTTCTAACATGAAAGAAGTCCTAAATCATCTCCTGAGTAAAGTGGAAAGATCCCTTAACGTGTCTGGAGTTATCAATGACTTTGGGATTTAATTAAAAGTTTGTCCCATGAATCAACTTAAGGGGTTGCGTGCTAATTTTAAATTTCTAACCTCTAAAAACTTTAAAGCAAAAAGCTAACGCATTCTCTAATAAGAAATAAAATGGGAATTAAAAAATATATTTTGATAAAACCTGTTCCGAAAATTCTGACGCAGGTTTTATACTCACACTCTTGTATTGTTTAAAATTACATCTCGATGTTTTCTTTTCCCTACTTCGCACGAGCGATAACATTTCTTACAGCTCTTGGGTTTATCCTATCATTACATATAACCACGTAGTCAAAGCTTATATAAACAATGAAACTAGACATATACTCTGGGAACTGTATCTCTGAAACCACAAATGTGTTGGGTAAACCATAGATTCTGTGTCATTATTGCAATTATAACTTATATATAATATTATAGCAACCAGTTTTACAAATGTAATTTAAACAAATATAAAATCATTACATGTCGCAGTTATGAGGGAAAAACAACTTGACCGCGTCATTAAAACTAGAATTAAATGGAATAATTTTCAGAAATTGCAAACGACCAGTCCTCTTCTTCCCGCAATTTGTTTTGATTCAGAATAACTGTTTTAATCCAAATGCAGCCAATGGTTTCTGAACTTCTCCCTACGTGTTTTTTTGGTTTTATTTCTTAGAAGGTGGGATAATTTCAAAAGACACTAGTATTCCGAGATTCTTACTCACTAGAAACCACTTTCCTCCCTGCTTAGAACAAATATTCAGGAATAGTTTTCCATATACAGATCTGATAAACTCTTAACATGGATATCTCGAACAACTACATTTTAAGAAAGCTGAACGTTTCGTATCACCGCTTCAAAGCCGGCTGGGGCACAGTCCAATCAGGGAAAACCTTGCAACAGATCATGCAGGAACAATGAATGAGATTTTGTGTAGGATGGTTACATCTGGACAACAAGAAAAAATGAGTTTATTTCATTGCGTTTTTTGTAAGTGTGATCTAACTTCCAAATAGATATGAGGTGGAAATGTAATGAAACAATTCATTATTTAGTTTCAAAACTATATTCATGTTTTAAACTATATGAAGTTAAATTAAGTTTTGCAATTTTTTTTTTTAATTTGGAGTTGGGAGTTTAGTGAAGTATATTAGGTACCGGTAAGGTAGTTTTTCAAAATACTTTTCATTGCAGTTGGTGTGCTAACTTTAAATTTTTAGTCTGAATTGAAAAACATTTTAAAATATCTACTTCAAAAAATAAAAATAAAAATTGGCAGTTATAGGGAATTCAAATACATAATATGTAATGTAACATGTAATATGTAAATGTAATAATCAAACGAAAACACACACAGCACTAATGTTGCACAATACGTCAGCTGTATAGCTACAGATATTAAGCATGTCGGTGACGCGAACACACGAGATTTCACCCATCCAAAAAGCGTCTAACGCGCACAGCATACGGCCGCTGCGCATGCGCCAGTCATGAGCATGTCGGTGACGCGAACCCATAAGATTTTCCCCTACCAAAAAGTACCCAACGCGACTAAAGAAGTTTTCACTTCAACAAAACTACACTGAATTGAAATTTATATAATTCCCACACCGCCAAGTGTGGGAAAACTTTGACATACTATGCTTCTAAAGCAATAATTAGTCTAAATTTCCTAAGGCTAAGAAACACTGACTTAATCTTTTTGCCGATATCGCTTAAACAAATTAATTGCTACTTTTGTGATGATGCCACCTATCCAACGTTAATATCTCCTTTTAGATAAATATGCATTACGTCTCATAACTCAAATGTATTGTGTTCTCCCCCCCCCACCAAAACAAATTACTGAAATATTCCACACTGTGGTGTTCATTTAACTGTAATTACATATCGCTGTTGAATATTACGTTATGGAAATTCCTTGGTATTTGGGATATAAAATATTTGAATGTGGACACTTTTTAACGATTTGGGCAAGGAGGTTTTTGTTTGTAGAAATTTATGTGCGAGGAAATTTGTTTGGTTTGTGTTTTATTATTTGCAATGAGAGATTATGTTTTGTGTTTAAAAAAATAAACCGTGAAAAAAACATTGCAATAACTTACTAACACATTTATCCCACAAAACCAAAATTAGGTTCGGGCACGTAATTTTACATAAGTGTGATACTGGATACGTTTTTTGAAGCATGCATGAACAAAATATTTAAAAAATTGTATATATATATATATATATATATATATATATATATATATATAATCCAAACATCTGTCATCAATTCGCCCTAAGTTGAAATTGTATTTTATTGGAATCAAGTTTTAATGACAACGTGTTAAATAAGTCCCGGGATGGTTTAATATTTTTAAAGTTCATATTAGCTACAACGTCAGGTATGTCGAAAACAGTTTAATAATGTTTACTAGGTAAAGGTTATGAAATACTTTGCAAATCAATATCTGGCTCAAAACACTATTTTTTTAGAGTGCTCACTGGCTCTTTTCCTCCAATTGGGGGACAGCCCTCAAGGAGTCAAAAGGAAATCCAAGATGTAGGCATAGATTGATATGTAACATCAAATTAAAGGTCTTTATTATTATAGTACAATACCGCAAATCCGAACTAAAACAGACAACCGAGCCGGAAACGGCAGCCGTTCAAAGATTAAAAGATTAACAAATAACCTTCAAACATTAAATTAAATTAACAGGAATTTAGAAACAGCATCTAAGGTTAATTAATTTGTGTTTTAATTAGCTTACACATTCATTGTGATTATCACCTTTGACGAGATAATTCCCTGAACTCAAAGCAAATATTGTTAGTCTACAGTTGTTGACAAAGTGGCATTTTGTTCATTTAAATTAGTTTGCAAAACAGCTGTTTTCTCAACAGTTTCACTTTGCACACTACGAATGGCAACCGAACAAAACGAAATTTAGTTCAAGTTTATTTGAATTGATTTATAATATACAGGAAATGTCCCGTATGTAGGTTAGATTAATTCTTACATGTAAAATAACATAAATAAACAACAAAATAACGTTTTAAAGTTGAAAAAGGAAGTAATTATTCATGAAGATGATTGACAGTGTATGTACACGGAGAGTATTTTTCGTTTGCCGAGTTTTGTAGTTGGCAATCTCGTTTCCTCAACAATACACCTAAGTTATTTGTAATATTCATAAATAACCTCAGTTTTGACGTGAGTACTTCTACTCAGTGTTGATGTGTTGTTTAGCGCTACTGCTATATTTTGTGTAGTTAGTTTTAAAATATGGACAGTTCAGATTTTTAAATAATTTTAAATTAAATATTTTAAATAATAACATTTTTCTCTCGTTTAAAAAAGTGCCACTTTGCTCACTAGTTGCACAAATAACTATTAACTATGTTTTAAACTTTTTTAAATGCCTCCAGTCAGTGTCCGTCTTGTATATACAGCTATTACAAACCTGAATGAACATAGCGCCAAACTATTATTAGAAATAACGTCATTTAAAAAATAATAAAATTGATGAAAATATCGCTGCACAAATTAAATTTGAATCGAAAAGTAACAACATAATTAATCAATCGTTAACATATATCTTAACACAAGTCACAAGTCAAGCTCAATATCTGTCTAATGAGGGTACTTTCTGGTTTTGCAACGCAGTAAAACTTCGTTTGTATTTTAGCTTTGTGAAATGAACGTGACAAGAATTGTGATATTGGTTTTTTGTGAAGCGATAAATTGAAATCAAATCTAGCGTAAAGCATTGAATCTAAAATACGTTTTTAATTTAAATGAAGCAATGGGCTAAGGAACAACTCGACAATGTTTCGGACGTAAATTAGGAGAATTTTTCATTATTATTCTAAAGTAAAAGTTGTTTAACTATAAATTGAAAACATCAAACCTATAGCAACTTGCTTTTTGATACACATAACAGCAAACTAAACTCACAAAGGGTACTTAATTACTTTGGGATTAAGGTTGAATTTATTCCTTATTTGTTATTCAAGGATCTGAAGGTATTCAATTTCGTCCAATTTTCTTGTTGTTATGAAATTTAAGTTAACTCCAAATACTGATTCAACATTATTATTTTTCTCAAAACATATACTTTATAATTATATGCTAATTTACACGCACAAAATTTAGCTCATTTGTTCTATTTGTCTTCAATCTTTTACTGTTTGCACTTAAAAAGATAATTTGATTGTTTTCTAACTGTAAAATTGTTTATTATTTTAATTCCGTTAATTGCTCTTTACTAATCAATTAAAGTTTCCCCATGTTGTGTTACAAAGTGTTATTCTGTTAGAATTTGTTCAAAGCTGTTATTTATTGACTTTTACTAAACGTTACAATTTTTTTTTTCTAATCTTGTAAAGTATTTAACCATTTTTAAATAAACTTCATCAGATTATGTCCATTTAATTTTACATAAATATAATTTCGATAATTGTGATTAAAATACTATGGTAATTTTACTATTGAAGTCGTTTATTAAAAACCCCTATAAATTTATTAAAACTGTCCATTTTATTATTGCATATTATTACATCCTACTGTAATAAAATTTAGTGATTTACAAATTATTTTTTTATTTTACTTCTGTCAGATTTTCTATCACAACTTTATTATTTAATTTTTTTTTTTATTCTTCGTATACAAATACACTTTTTTCATCTTGTAATAAACTATTTGTAAACAAAAAATTAATATTTAAAATTGTATAAGGTATAAAATAGCTATTCTTATGTCCTGATAGCACAGTGGTGTAAGGCGTCATCAAAGATTCAATCGGTTTTTATTTGAATCTTGATGTATTACCTCGATCAAATACACCCACCAAACTTAATGTTCCAACCCAATTTGATAAAATTACTTTCTCCCGCTGTGAGCGTGGAATTGAATAGTGGTGAAAAGTAATTACTTTGTTATCACAGACTAGTTATCTAATCATGCATTTAAAACAGCTTTAATATTGTTTATCGAGACTCAGATGTAACAATTCGCCACAGAACCAATAAAATAACACGATACAAAATTATTAAATAACATTTCTTATACACTGCAACACTTACAAACCCATACATTCATTCAATATATACTCATAAATTGTACATCGATAAATCGTTCACTCATACTTTCATATTTAAAATCAAATATAATATATTTATCTATAACTCCTCAAATTATCAGTAAAAAATTAAAATAAACCAAGGGCTTAAATACGCGTGCTTAATCTCTCCTGTTCCACAACAAATCTCCATCGAACTACATTTTCTATCAATGTCTTTAACAGATTAATTTTATTATTTTTTACAACTAAACATTCTTTGCATATCTAAAAATAATCATTGAGAAATGTTTTTAACAGGACGAATATTTTAAAAATCGGATGTAACAATTAAAATGAAAATTTTAGATATGAATATCTATTGCCGAGTAATTTGTAAAAGTAATTGCCAGAGATTACTCTATCTGTAACTTGTATAAGAATTCGTAATATTATTGTCAAATTTCTGATAAGTACAAAGATTTTATAGATTTATAGATTACATACGTAATTATTAGTTTTCTACCGATTCCACGTGTTTTGAAAATTTGATACCACATTTGGCTCATTGGCACAAGCTTTTCACCCAATTTAATAATAGATTTGTTTTACATTAATATGTAAATATATATTATTAATGCGATCAATTCATGACACCAGCAGATATGTTTACTAATAATTTGTTAAGCAAGGATGTATGGCAAACTCACATTCGGTTTCATGTAATTTAGGTGTAATCTCAAAGTATACTTTCTTTGACACTGTCTCTTAGAAAAGAACATAAATTTGTTGCTTTTCCAGACAAATCGAAAATTATTTTTACATATAACCTAAGCACAACTCATTTAGGTGAACCTGTAAACCTAGACTTCACAAATCTTGACACCATGTCTAACTAACATTTGAATTTAAACATACTAATTTAGGATTCAAAGGAACTTTATTGTTACTAAAAACAGATTTTCCATTGAAATGAGACTCCCAATAGAGGTTTGGTGTAACAATCACCTATAAATACTTGTATTTATTTACAATATATTATTTACTCTTATATAAATATATATCCCACTGAAGGAACACGAAATCTCTGGATCCAAGAACCCTCCTAGAGCTATGAATTTTGTAACATGGTTTGGGGTAGGTCTGTAGACGCGTTGTATCTTCAATCTGAAACAACGGTTGCCTCCTTACTGTGTTGGAGTGGAGATGTTAATATAGTTCACCTCACCTGTTACTTTTTTCCAATCTGTGGCTGGATTGGCCCTCCAAGAGACCCCATATTCCACTACAAATTAGGTTCCACGATATTAGGTAAAACACTAGTTTCCTCCATCTTCATTTTGTTATCACTTCCCTGGTTTTCCCTAAGTTCCCTAGGTTGAGCATTGTTTAATGGTTTATTACCATCCCTTAAGACCCACGTTCAGTTAGGAAAATAAACGGTCTAATCATGTAGTACCCGTCATGTAGTTCCCCTAAGCCACTCAACCCTACCCAAGTATTGTTTGTTCCTCCTTGGTTTATCATAAATCCTACCACATTGATGCCGCATCCCCAAGGAAAGCCTTCAAACTATTCTTGCAGACCCTTAAAATATAGTTTAATTCTTCATAATAAGGAAACCCGTTAACAAAGACTGTAATTTTAATATTATTTATACAAAGAAAAATAAATGTTTACAAGGAAGTTGAAAGGGTTGAGATAAATACGGTTTTAATTAAAATCCATCTTCCTTCATTGTTCTTTGTCTGTAAATAAAAGCAAGTAAATTTATGTTTAATAAATTAAATGGTTACATAAAGAAGAAAGGACAAAGTGGCCACGTGTTTGCTGTTATATTAATTTATAATGAAATTAATTACAATTGTTTAATTATTCTACGTGAAGATTTATTCATTCATTACAGCCAAAAGACATATATGTGCATAAGCTACGTCAAATATAACTGGACATCGAAAATACACAAACACAATACAATTTGAACAAAGATAAGCAATCATAACTATTAGAGGAGGGGAACAAGCATTAATTAAATGCAATTACAATTTAAATTGCAAAATAATCCATAAGAATTGATCATAATTTAAATAGAAAAATTATTATTAAAAAATGTACAACAATTTTAAAAAACGAAAGTGAGACAGCTTAAAAATTTGAACAATTTAACAACATATAACATAAAACAAATAATTCAAACAAACAATTTAAAATCATCATAGACTCAAACATTTTGTTTAATTCGTATTAAAACTGGAGAACACATCCATGATCACAAGGCCGGCTACAGTACACAGAACTTCTCCACAGAGTAGAAAGATAACAGTGGCTGTCTAAGGCTGTTTTTAAAAGGTACTATAACTGTGTGTATCTTTATTTTGGATATGATCACATTTGAATTTTGAGTAGAGTATCACCTCAGGTATATATATATATATATATATATATATATATATATATATATATATATATATATATACTCGGAAGTGAAAGAACTCCACGCATACCCTACATGACTCAGCCTTCTTTAGACCTGTCATAAATCTTATATGGTTTTTTTTTTATCAAGACAAAAACCCTTTGTATATTCCGAACTGGCGAATCTCCCCAAAGAAGAATTCCACAGTTTAAATATGGATACAGTATACAAGAACCATAGTAAGCTGTTAATAAAATAGTTGGATTGCAGTATTTCTTAGTATAAATATTCCTTTACTAATTGTTGCGCAAATATATGCTATGTGATCAAGCCAGGTCAACTTATTGTCAATACAAAACATTTGACCTCTTCAAGGTAACATAACACTTGGTGTCCGATTTGGACTATGTTTCAAGTTAAAAAACATGTACTTTATCTTATTATAATTGTCAAGTATACAATTTATAGTAAAGATGTTTATGTAAAGTTTTGATTGATACAAATATTTTTATCGTTTTGGAAAATTTCTTTAAATAGAGTACGAACATAAATTAAAGCAAAACTTTTGTCCATTGTTGTAGAAAGTACTTCTTTCAATATTTCAAAGTGCCGACATTATTGTACTTTAGAATACTCGAATTACTTTTGTTTGACTTTTTCTCTTTATTTTTAACAGACCTTAAGAGTTTCTTTTTAAGTTTTGATTACAGTCATTGAAGAAAATGTGCCTTGGAAGGATCTTCCTTATGAAACAAAAAACATAAACACCTAAGTATAAACATAAATTTATATTTATTAAGGAATGATTTAGGTAAATCACGTTATTAATCCCAAATAATATCGTGAGAGAAATAATTATAAACACATTTATTGAACAACTTGGTTATATGACAGGTCGGTATTGTACTCATAAGCAGTGACACGTGCCTATAGTATTTATAAACACTAAGAAATCAATAACATGTGTGTGAATTGTATATATTTCACAACAAAAATAAATTTGTCTCAACCTGCCTTGAAATCCGGAGCTTGGTGATTTTATATCATGACAGACGACAATTTCGTTAAAACTTTGAGCTAACATGAATCTCAAAATACGATGCAGTGATTTTGTTTAAAACGTGAAGATTTAATGAATCAAACTCGTATGAAACATCTAAAGTTAAAAAATATAGTTTCAAGAATATTCTCAAAAGACAAAAATAAACATTGGTCCACTTCATTAAAATCTCTTCTATAACCAAAAGCTATTTACGTTTAGTACCTACAAATACAAAGCCCATTGAGGCCGTTATTTAAATATATAAATATTTTTTTAAGGCAGGGTCTTTAGTGATTGTTAACTACTAAACTAATATCATTTGTAAAGATAATTTTATTTAGTTATGTCATGTTAATGAATTTAATAATAGTTTGTGTTTTGAAATTTTTATTATTCCATTATATAAACAAAATAAATAAATTCTATATACAATCTTAATAGTTTTTTAACAAATCAATAATAAGAAACAACAATGCTACAAGCACTAGAGTAATTTCTGAAAACATATACAAGGAAGTAGGTCACTTAGACAACATAAGCAGCAGTTTGTTGCAATAACTCTGCAATCCAATCTTCACCACAGAGACATAACTTGGTAATTACAGAATGGAAATCAATACATTTGAGTCAACATCAAAAGAGGAACTGATTGCTCCAGGCCGGTCTTGTATTGCTTTAGTCCGTCTATAATGTCTTACATTTCAATCAAATTGCTTTCCCTGAAGCTACTGTATGAGAGATGATTTCTAACAACCAATAATTATAACCACAATGTTACGTTTAGGGAGGTGTTTTAATTATATGATTTTTGGAGAAATGCTTCACTAAAAATCTGTAGAATTATAGGGAAATATTGATTACAACGAAAATTTCAATATGCAGTCAGTGTTACAAGATTTAATAAATTGAACGACCTATCATGTCTAGTGATGGGTTACTTTATAGCTACACAACTCAAAGGATGCTGTATATATCCGCTCTCCTACATTCTTGCTCTCTTCATTATATAATGAAGTAATATAACACGAGACTACTCCATTATAAACTTTCTAATTACCCTCAACAGGTGGGTTGTCTAAATTCAATATTCTATGAACATACTTCTCATAACCTTGTGCCTACATTTCATTACTAATAAACATTTTCTCGAAACCCTCTGACTGATCACGAAATCTCTGGATCCAAGAAGCCAAGAGTTATGAATTTCTTAACATGATTTAGGGTTTGTCTTTAGACGCGTACTAAGAAAGGGTTTTTAAAATGTTTCACTCCCAAGGTTTTTTACCCCTGGAACAAATATCATATCTTTGTTATTTATGGGTCAATTTTGATCAATATTGGTGTGAATTTGGTTATAATTTATTTCCATAGCACCACCATTAGGGTAGTGCAAAAAAAAGTCTTTATAATACTTGGGCCATCAGCTAGTTTTTATTATAAACGTCAAAGTTTTTAATTTTATAAATAAATCCTCTCAAAAACGTTTTCTCTTATAAAAGGAAGGTAAACTTCAAAAGCAACTGTTATGCAATCAAGAGAATGTAACTCAAAGACCGAAAATTCGTCGAAAGTTTGAAATGTAAAGAAGTCGTTTTTACCTTAATGGACAAAGATTTAGTCTTCCTTAACGATTTTACTTTATTTACTGACATACTTCAAAGTAGGATAGAAATATTTGTATAATCAGTCAATAAATATATGATTTCAGTAGTGTAGAGACATCTTCAGTTAGACAAAATAACACTTTTTGGGAATTTAAAATGTTTGATACACATATATATCTAAACGACAATCAAAGTCAATGATCAAATAGCTTATTACTTAAAGAAAATAATATCATGACAATAATATTTATTCAATTAAAAGTCTTTCGACATCTTTACATCTTGAGTTTTTACATTGGTTTATTTTTATTTGTCATTTGATTTCTAGTTATAAAGGAAGGTTATATTAATTAAAACATAGTTTAATAGTTTAAAACTTCCTCCTGGTTAAATATAAACTAAAACTACAACCCTTTTGTTGATCGGCAGAGTTTAATTAAACTGAAATCAGAATTCTAAAAACTGTCGATGAAATGATCAAGCCTCAGGTAGAGAATTCATTTCCTTTCGCCAATGTATAACGGTCACTCGAGCCAGCTTTAACGATAAAACCCCCGAGCTTAAAACAAACACATTTAATTAAACTGTTTTTAAATATATTTGTTACCAAGTGGCATAGGTTAGGTTAGGTTAGACCAGTTACTACCTAATGTTGGTATTGAGTACAGATTGAGGGAGATGTACAGAATTTCTGAAATATGATTCATGATTTCAAATCTGATAATAGCGTAATTGTATTATAATAATTCCAATTCCTAACAATCTAAATATAATTCTATTACATCGATCAAAAACACTCTCCAAACTTGTCTTAGTGTTTCAAACAAGTTGACAAACTGACTATCGGGATTGAATAGGGGTGAAAAGTAATTACGTTTTGTGTTACACCAGACTAGTTTTATAACCGTGTAATAAAGCTCCATATTCAGACTCAAATGGTTTTACAGATTGAAATACAACAATTCACCACTAGCTTTATAAATATTAAGTTAAATGTCGCATATACTCACACGTATAATCAAATTACAAAGTTATTCATTCCTAACCCCAAAAAAGTGTCAGGACAAGTTATCAGTGAAAAGTTGTAAATCATCAGTGGATTTCGTTACACATGCTTCCATTTCTTCTTAAGCTTTGCATTCAACTATTTGCAGAATTTATTTTTTAATCACCAAACTTTTAATTTTTGGAAAGAGTAATCATTTTTTGTTTGAATAAGTAAATGAATTACCTTATCGGCACGTCAATTAATCCTTCCGTTGATTTACAGATTACTGCAGTTTCGGGCTTCGTGAGTCCATCTTCATTGGACATACCGACCGATATATTATTATTTTCATTTTGTGAACGTATGAACAATAAATGTGCGTAATAGTGTCATGTCATGTTTTGTGTTATTATGTATGTACTGTGTATATTCTATTGGCAAGCTCCATATGGAACGATTTAATATAAACTAAATACTTTATACGATCTGAAGATGGGCTCACGAAGCCCGAAACTGCAGTAATCAGTAAATCAACGGAAGGATTAGTTGACGTACCGATAAGTACGTCATAAACTACATAAGTACATTTACTTATTACATAAATACATTACATTACATTACATTATTATTACTTATTACATTTATGGTAAGTACATTTACTTATTCATAAATTTACTAATCCGTTGGCTACAATGTTAAATTTAAATTTTTTTGTTTGTTAAGTGATTGAGTTGTTTGTGTATGTAGGCCTACGAGAAGAAATATAATTCCGTTGAACATTTTGATTATAAATTCGACAAAGTAAACTCTCAAGTTAAACAGTTCAAGTATATTTACCATTACTTCTTCTGAAAAAATTTGATAAAAAGTTAATTTTCTCGCAGTGTAGGTTTTATGTACTTATCTTTTATAACATATTCGACATTCCTAATTTCATCAGCTGATCTTTAAAACGGAATCCAAATTGAAACAATAATTATCTTCTCTCAAACTTTAGGGGAGAAGGTCTTGAACCTTGTTCAATGTATTTCTTAGCAAAATATTTACCCGCATCTTAAGAACTAACAAAATCTTGATAAAATTTCCACTGTACAAAGATAATAAAGTTAAAATGAGTTAAAGATTTCTTTTAATTATATTTCATTTGTGTAACATAAATAAAAGTACCACAGCGTTGATTCTACAGATCATACAAATTTCATCTTTAAAACCAGAGACTAAACTGATGATGTGTGTGGCTCCTGGACGTCAACTGATAAAACTAGGAAACCGTTCCTAAACATCCTGCAATTAGGTAGGGATCATGTTGGCAGTGAGCCCCAAGAGATCTGTTTTGTTTAAATATTTGTTATCTTTCTAATCAATTACATAATCATTTTTACGGACAAATAGAAGCTTTTTATAAGGTTTCGATACCTGATTTTGTTTCACTCAAAATAACCACCGTTTAGTAAAGTTATAGTTAGCCCTCCCACTTTATTACCATGAGTTGTGAAGAACAAAACTGCAGAAAAAAAATTTGTTTCTTCAGTGAAATTCGGAAAAACAACTATCTGTATTAATCCTTGATCTGAGGATTGCCGCTTTAAGCCTCTCAGAGGTATAATCAGGCGTTTAATGCCGTTTAATTGACGTAGTCAGATTGCCTATTCTACCCTCGACAAACATTACCCTTGTCCACAAAGTAACGTGCACTTATCAATTGTACATGAAAGCTGTACTATAATAATATGACCAAAAAACAAAATTTTTGATTTTTTATTATTTCTACAACTGGTAATCATATAAAATTTATACATGGGCGTGTCTTCTTCATTTTTATGTTAAGAATAAAATGTCGGTAAATTATTTAGATGAAAATTTAATTTTAACTTTAAAGTATATTAAAGGACTTGTTCGCTAACAATACAAGGAATTAAAAAACATAGTTGTAAACCGATTTCTGAAGAGAGGAAATGAGAAATCAAAAACTACAATCTTATGGGTGATGACTCCGGAACTCAAGGTCTTGATGAAACGGATCACGGTCTTCGTGATGACTATTGAGGGACCTTCCCTTCATACTGGGAATTTTATGCAGGTAGAGAACTGAGGAGCATGTAGGAACATCACCGGAGAGGATGAGAAGCATATGCTGCTGAGGGACCTTCCCTTCATACTGGGAATTGGATGCAGGTAGAGAAGTGAGGAGCATGTAGGGACATCACCGGAGAGGATGAGAAGCAGATGCTGCTGAGGGACCTTCCCTTCATACTGGGAATTTGATGCAGGTAGAGAAGTGAGGAGCATGTAGGGACATCACCGGAGAGGATGAGAAGCAGATGCTGCTGAGGGACTTTCCCTTCATACTGGGAATTGGATGCAGGTAGAGAAGTGAGGAGCATGTAGGGACATCATCGGAGAGGATGAGAATCAGATGCTGCTGAGGGACCTTCCCTTCCTACTGGAAATTGGATGCAGGTAGAGAACTGAGTAGCATGTAGGGACATCACCGGAGAGGATGAGAAGCAGATGCTGCTGAGGTACCTTCCCTTCGTACTGGGAATTGGATGCAGGTAGAGAACTGAGGAGCATGTAGGGACATCACCGGAGAGGATGAGAAGCAGATGCTGCTGGTAGTTGATAAATCCCCCCCACCCTCTCAAACACCCAGTTGTACACCCAAGATATGGGAACGAATAAAAGGAAATTATAACAAAATAATGTCAAGACCAAGTAGAGGTAAACTGAAACCACTAACTCAGATAACTAGAAGAATCGGAATAAGAAATGATAGGATCTTCGGATTATTCCAAGAGGGAAAAGTAAGCTGAATTCGGAGCAGTAATGTGAAATAGATTTATACGTTTAGCAGGGGATCATATTGATTTGGAGGAGATACCTACAAATGAAACCATTCATTTGCTGAATTTTCTGTGCTTTAGACATAAGTTCCTCGTTTTAGAAGAAATAGGGGGATGGTAATAAACATATTATTTCTGCAGCAGTAAAGCTATACTGAATTTAAAAGGTTGCTAACGGAGGGTATAAATAACCTGTCCTAAACAACTTTCCTTGTTTTATCCTTCACTCAGAGATAAAACTTTGCTTTTAATAAAATGCAAAAAAACAAAAGATAATAAAACTTCAAAGGAACTAATAAAAGACTTCGCAAATTGTCAGGTTTATTTTTTAATACAAACCGAGTTTTAGTATTTAACGTGAATGCTAACAACTGTAGGAAAAAGTTTCTTTTGACTCTTGTTCTTATATCTATTTACGAAAAAAGGAAGTAAACACTTTACTATATAACAAAAATATACTCAGATACCATGTTTGATCAAAATCAGTCCACAAGTTTGGGTAGTAAACTACTACACACACAGTACTTAGTAAAAAAGTAGTTTTTTACTCAATACGGATATTTACCCCAAAAATTCAAGGCCGATTTATTGAGCCCTTACTTTAATAAAATATTATAAATGTTTTGTTTCGTGTATCAATGAAATCAATTCGTCATTTTCTGAATTCAGTAATTGATTGTGTACCAGTGGCGAGGGTTATTATTGACTTTTTTGTGATTTCATTGATTCTCAGTATATTCCTTTTATGTTGAACGTGAGATTAGGTTAATATCTCTGAAAAAGCACAATTCAACCTTAACAAAAATAATTTTAAACTCATCCTCACAAAATATTGAACTAATACTCAATCTACAATCTAATCTTAGCTTTAAACATAACCTAAAACTGAACATGACTGTAGTTACCCGGCCCGAATCATGTAATGTAATACAAGCAGATCCACTAAATGTAAGCAATTATTAGATTTATTATATAATTCAAGAACATGAATTGTTTAAATGATGGGGACCAATATGTTTTGTTTGAACACTTAGGGGCTTCATTTTTTTACTGGAAAAAAAGTATAATTTTAAAAGCTCTTTATATTACGTTTATTAGTTTGAAAAAACCTCCCCTATTGGGTAAGATCTACCAATTCAATTTAACACTTCCTATGAAACCAACTTTTACAGGATAACCATCTCTTTATTACGCAATTGTGTGAAAATAAAATATTTTTTATAAACTTGCGGCTGTGACTAAGCTTTTGATATGATAATTTGAAGTGTTTATTAAAGCTCTCCCCCCCCCACAATGAGTGCTTTGAAATCAATTTAACTGGAATTACGTCAGTAATTTACTGTGTTTGTCTCTTTGGTTCCACACCAGTAAACAACCACACGTTTCTAAATATACTGACTATAAGTTTTCCCTTCTAATTAGTCTAACTTTCTGAGGCTTCATGAAAATTATGTATTTTATAATTTAGTGCTGTCAAGTGTACGGAAATATTACTGAGTTCCTTTTCCATAACAGTTTTAAGAAAGATTAAATCAAATTTTTATTCTTTTCAATAAAAACGTATTTTACATTCAGAGCTTCACGCTAGATTTGCATTCAATTTCTCGCTCCATCAGACGATAATACAATTTATACTTATCACGTAGTCCTCAAAAAACTTTACAGACAAGAGAGAACTTGCAATGTGCTACAAAACCAGAAGGTATATACGCCAAACAGGTGCAATCATTATTTACTTAATAGTTAACTTTAAAAAGAAAATTGTTATCAACTCTTTTGGAGCTCGGGAAAATTTAAATCAAATATTTTTTTTAAATACACATTTTTATATTAATTAAATTTCTTTATTTTATTTACCCAATATACGAAGCCGTTCTTCCATCATCGTTGTAATCTGTACTTAAGTCACAAAAGATAAATAAAAATTTGTGATAGTCGACCCCATATATAGAACCCTATTGAAGTTTAGAAACATGAACTTAATTGTTATCTATTTCTAAAGTTATAACTTATTTGTAAAAAACAAAATGGCGGATAGTTACCTCATAGTTACCATCATAGTTACTCATTGGTATGTTTGTGCTTGTAGCTATAAGGTTTAAGTAGTCTTAAATCGTTAAAGCCAATTGTGAGAAATGTAGTCTTTCATAAGAGCCTCATGACAGTTTTGTAAATATTAATTATTTTACGATAAGGTAATTATATAGCAGAGTAGCCTCAATTGTGTTGATTTGTACTATTAGGCCTATAAACTAGTTCACCTTTGGGTCATCTTTGGGAGGTTAAGGTGGCGCCGTATTTTCCTTGTTTTATTTTTTTATCCTCTACTACATACCTTACTTCATAAGAATAAATAATGTTTTCTTTGCTGTAAATATGTAGGGCTGTATTATTATATGTCACGAAAGGTTTGGCCAGGTTTCTATATATATACCACCTGGCCAAACCTTCCGTACGTTTATTGAAGTGAATGTCATGAGTATGAAAGATAACACAGGGTTAATTTTTTCACGAAAAAACAACTTGTGTAATTATATTATGTAATCATCTTTCCGACACTTTTTTCCAATAATAAAATATTTTTCCAACATTTATTTGACGAATAAAACCCATAAAAATTGATTTTGAATTGAGGCTACTCTGCTATATAATTACCTACGATAACTAACGAATCGATATATTTGGAGAGATGAATACAATACGTTTTGTTTGGGTAGTTACAGGCTACACTTGATCAAAATTTAATCCTAATCGTTAAAGCCGATTGTGAGAAATGGAGTCTTTTATAAAAGACTCTTGTCTCTGATCAAAAGCAACACTACACTGGTGGGTTTGAATCTAACCGAAGATAAAGCTTTGTTATTTGCAATTTGATTTTCCTACCTGTGGTATGACGAAGGGAAGGCCCCTGAAAGTAAACAGTGGTTAGAGTATTACAATCACATTAATATACGAAGTAAATCAAATAAGCAGTAATCTATAAGGAAAAGGGTAGTTAATTGCTTTGGAATTAAAGGTGTATTTGTCATGTATAGGCGTGTATGTTTAGGGGTTGATTTATTAATATTAAATGTATGTGCTAAAGTTATTCAGCACGATTAAGGTAGAAGTGGGATTTTAAAATGATAAAATATGGTTCAGTTATTTTAGGGAAACGTTAGGGTGTCACCTTGATACTTACTCAGCCCCATCAGACAATGTAATACAGGGATATCCTATAAATTTAATGCCTAAAAGTTGGTATCTTGTATCTTGTAGGAAATGTTAAATTGTATTTGTAGATCAAGTGGTCTTATCCAGTAGTGTAGGTTTCTTTAATTACACATGTTTTGTGAACCTACTATTTGTGGATATTACTACTTGCTTATGTAAAAAGTGTTTACTCGCTTCGCTTCGCTAGTGGGCCTCCACTCGAGTTCCTTACGATTACATTAAAGTCATCTATAATAAACTTTATATTCCTGTTTTTATTTTGTGGCTACTGTCGCGCTTACGTACAGAATGCTACGATAACGAAGAGACGGCGACGAAAAAAAAAACATGATCAGCTTTCTGAAGTAATGAAACTTTAGGGTCAACCTAAAAACGGAAATTAAATGTTTATAATTATCCAACTTACCCTATACTGAGTAAATAATAAGTGGTTAACTTTATAACGTTTACAAAACTATTTATAGAAAACCAGTTAATTACAGTGAGTGGGACTGGGGGGTTGTCCCACGGAAGGATTAACTTTACATAAATATAATTGCATTAAATCACAGCATTCATGTCATCCTTCTTAATGAGAGGTAATATAAAAGGAATTACTAGAATTTCATGCTTTGTCTTGAAATCACCTTGTCTCGTGTGCATTCAAATTGATTGAACAATTTAATTACCTTAGTTTGTGTCATCATTTGGTAATTATTAAAGACAATACTCGCCAGTGAAAGAGAGCAAATTAACTACAATCTCTAGATTGTATCGGAAAATGAATATCTTTAAAATAAAGACGTACAAGAGTGCAGGACGAGTTCAGGTTTCAATGAGGACATGTGTCAAGTATATCAGGAAAATAAGCAAGTTGGACACAAAAACCCGGAGAATTCATCTCTGTAAACTCTAATATACGCATATGACTGATATTTTTTGTATAAAGGAGAAAATCTAACCTGAAGCAAGTCGGCGATAGATTATCCATTGAAGACCGTAGTCAAAAAATAGCTAATTCAAAATTATGAACAAACAAGCGGACAAAAAGAACGCAACCCGAAGGTGTAAGTTACCCATAGTAAAATTTTTTCCTCCCCAAATATCAGTTGGGAAAACTGTTCTCATTGTTGACTCGCCATATGTTATTGTAATGCACTAGTGCTATTCCAGTATGCATTTGTTAATGTAAGTGTGTGTAAGTGTGTGGATATATTTTCAACTATGTCTTTTTCCAAGGATGAACGTGTGTTTATTATTGAGACTTATAGCGAGTATAAATCTTACAAACGAGTAAAAGACGAGTTCTAGTTACAACTTCCCAATTCTTCAGTACCAAATAAGTCAACAATATCGCGTCTGATTAATAAATTTCGTGACACTGGCAATGTATATGATCGGAAAAGCACAGGTCAACCATCACTGTTAACAGTTGAAGTTCTGGACGATGGGAAAGAACGTTTGAATCGCTCAACCAGCAAATCACTTAAAAAGTTATCTTCACAGGCTGGACTTTAACTATCTACAGATTTTAAGGCAACTAAAAATTTTAAACTGCGTGCTTACCGCATCGGTGTCGTTCATGAATTGAAAGAAGTTGACCAAGGTAAACGTCTACAGTATTGTCGTTGGTCTCTAACATCCCCAGGTCCTCACTCCTGCAAGACTTTGTCTTTGGGAATATTTAAAAAGTAAGGTTTTTCAAAACAATACACTTGACGAATTAAAGGATAACATTGAAAATGAGATTTCAAACCATTAATGATCACACACTACGAAAAGTGATTGCAAATGTTATGAAACGTGTCCTAACCTTCATTGCAAACGGAGGAAATCATTTTGAACATTTATTATAAAAGATTAAAGATAATTTGACTACTGTATAATTATATAATGTTATATTAATTTTTTAAATAATAAATTCACGTCATCAAAAATAGGGTTACGTCCTTTTTGAAACAACCTTTTTTTTAATTTTTTTTTTTTTGTTGGTGATAATATATAGAGAAGTACATATTCCCAAGTCTTGTTACTTTAGAGAAATATTTAATTTTAAACGTAAAGTGAATTTCATTACCTTGGAAAAATGTCCGCCATATAGTTTTTATTATTTATTCATATTCAATTTACGTAAACAAACTGTATTAATATTGCACGAGGGACAAACGCGGTATTATCACAGAGTAGACAGTATTGTACATTAATATTACATAATACAATATAAAGCCAGCTTTAACGAAATCATATGTAATTTAATTTTTAATTCCAGCATGATTTATTAATCTGACAATGCAGGTATTATTGTCTTCTCTGTCTCGTGTTATGCATTCAATGCGTATTAAAACATTGTCATTCAATATTTCGTAATAAGGGTAATCATTAAACAATGGTGGGGTTTTGAACATGATTTAAATGAAAACAGAATTACTTAGAGCTGATGTTGTTTATTTATCTAAATCGTTGTCTGAAACAATTTTTTTACATAATTAATAAATTTCAATATGTGCGCCATTAGTCGCTCGGCAATATCCAATCGATAATCTAGTTCTGCCCAAACGTTAGATAACATGTCTTTGTTAACGGTTGTCATCGCTTCATTAATCCTATTCCTTAAGTAATTTAGGTCACGAATTTTTTCTCAATAAACAATGTTTTTGATGTACCTCCAAAAGAAGAAATCGCAAGGTGTCAGGGCTGGACTACATGGAGGCCAGCGTATAGGTACTAGCCGGCCTATCCATCGATGTCCAAACTTTTCATTCAAAGTGTTGAAAATTATTTGTGGGTTGGTAACTCACAGATCTGATTCTACGTTATGGTTTAATTATCTGACTCTAAATTAATTACAAGTTTCTTAACATTATATTCTCCTGATATTGCTTTTAAACCACAAAATCCTGTTAATAAATGAATATGATTTGATAGGAGGTCTGTTTGAAGTGACAATCTGAATGACAGTTAACATCCACCTCCTTTAGGTATGGAGTGGCATTTTTTCTCCTGTAGACCTATACAAATTGCGGATGGGAAGGAGCAGACAAAACAAAATGGCGGCAGGGAGGGGAAGGAAGAAGGGAGGCAAGGAAGAAGGGGACAAGATAGCACACAAAATGGCGTCACCAATGGCTGATGGGAAGAGGTATCAGGAGAGGACAGAGGCGGGGTAAAGGGCGGGGCAAGAGAGGAGTGCGGAGCAAGGTGCGGAGCAAGGTGCGGTGCAAGAGAGGAGTGCGGGGCAAGGGACGGAGCAAGGGCGACGCAAGGGCGAGGCAAGAATGGGAGAGGTAAGGGGCGGGTCAAGAGAAGAGAGGAGGGCCAAGGTGTCGGTCAAGAGAGGAGGGGAGGGACAAGGGGCGGTGTAAGAGAGGTGGGGAGGGGCGGGTCTTAAGTCACGTGATAACCCCCAACACTATTGTTCTCAAGTATCCTCGTCTCTACTTCAAGTGAATATGATTTGATAGGAGGTCTATCTGAATTGAAAACTAAATCGCAGTTGACATCTACCTTCTTTAACATTATATTTTCCTAATATTGCGGTAAAATGACAAAATTCTGTTATCAAGTGAATATGTTTTGATAGGAGGTCTATCTAAATTGAAAACTAAATAACAGTAACATCCACCTCCTTTATGATTATATTCTTCTGATACTGCGGTAAAACGACAAAATCCTGTTATCAGGTGAATATGATTTGATAGGAGGTATATTTGAAATGACAATCTGAATGACAGTTAACATCCACCTCCTTTAGGTATGGAGCGGAGTTGGTTCTCCCATAAACCTATACAAAATGGCGGATGGGGAGGAGCAGACAACAACAAAAATGGCGGCAGGGAGGGGAAGGGGACAAGATAGCGCAAAAAATGGCGTCACCAAATGACGTCACAAAATGGCGTCAACAAATGACGTCACAAAATGGCGGATGGGAAGGGGGTATGGGGAGAGGTATCAGGAGGTGAAAGGGGCGGGGTAAGGGGCGGGACAAGAGTGGAGTGCGGGCTAGGGGCGGGTCAAAAGAAGAATGGGAGGGGTATGGGGAAGGGAGGGGAAAGAGAGGTGGGAAGGGGCAAGGGGCGGGTCTTAAGTCCCCTAGTCACCCACACCACTCTTGTTCTCAAGTATCCCGTCTCTACTTCAAGTGAATATGATTTGATAGGAGGATTTTGTGGTTTAAAAGCAATATCAGGAGAATATAATGTCAAAGTAGGTACATGTCAACTGTGATTCAGTTTTCAATACAGATAGACTTCCTCTCAAATTATATTCACCTGATAACAGGATTTTGTCTGCAGATACTGCGGTAAAACGACAAAATCCTGTTATCAGGTGAATATGAATTGAGAGGAAGTCTATCTGTATTGAAAACTGAATCGCAGTTGACATCTACCTCTTTAATACACGAAGTTTGCTTAACCTTATAGATACTCGTCCGAAGTCTCAATTCTCCTAAGAAGTTCTTACTCGCCAAGTCCGTCTGGCTATCTTCAAGTATTCCCCAGCACCTTCCCTTGATCAATCCTGGCCCACTGACTAAGTTTCCTCCCACCCAAGGGTTTATACATCATTGTAGCATCTATGACGTTACAATAATTGTTGTCTTTCTGGATTCTTAAAAAGAACTTACTCTATTTCTAACTAATATTATCTTAATTCCTAAAGTCGCATCTTGGCAAAAAGGACACTGTTTAAAAAGATATTTTGTAACTTCCAGTTTAATAAATTCATTTTTACACAGCTAAATACAAAACTTTTTTAAAACAGTTCGGTAACTCTATTAAAACTTTGTTAATTTGATCAATTTTAATTTACCTTTAATAGAAACGTGTTTGGTATTAATTGTATCTGTAAGAAAGACTTTACCATCGCGGTTTTTTCAAAAAAAAATTAATTGTATTTACACAAATTTATATCCTATAAATATTTGTGTATATTTTCACACATAATTTTATTTTCTCAATTAAGTAGAACCCAGTGTATAGGTTAAAAGGGCTTAAAGTTAGAACTTAATTCTTTACTCTTTCACTCAAGATAACATAGTCCTCCCTCCTATCGCATTAACAGAGGCTGATAGAGTAAAACACTTGTTTCTTAGATTTAATTTCTCTTCAAACCCCTCAGAAAATAAGACTTTCAGAATTGAAATCTGTAAACTTTTAACTCATTCATTGTGTTATAACGCCTAACTTAACCTCACCTAACCACTATATTGATTAAATCAAAGAGATTTAAGCTTCTAACAAATCTATCTTTGAAGAAAACAAATATAGAATTTGAAAATATTTACTTTCAATTGAACGTTGAGTAGAGGCAAAGCCGTTATTATTTATTCCATTAGACTTGTAATTATTGCAGCTCTGTTAACAGAAATGTTTGGTATAAAGGGAAATGTACGGTGACCACAATTTGGTAGCCATAATTGTAAAATTACGTTCCCTAAAGTTTCTAACTTTAATTCTAATTACGACTGTCTCACGAATATGTATGTTTAGAAACGTACAAATTCTATATCTACAGACGTTGATACTGTGTTGTTTTGCGAAATGCCACAGACAGATATGATTCAAAATGTTTACTCAGATGTTCAACCATTGTAAAACTCGATGTTCCCACCACAGAATACTTCCCTTCCAAAGTAAACACTAAATGTAGACAGACTCCACAAAACATTCTCTAACACCGCTATACAGACACTTCCAGACTAAGTGTAGAAATTCTTTTTACAAAAATTGAGAACTTAGAGTTGATTAAATGTAAATGTTAATATCGCAAACAATGTTTCTCCGAAACAATATTTCGGAGAATTATGAAGATTAAATACACTTTGTCAAAAAGCAGAAATGTAAATTACTATTTGGAAGTAATAGAATAAATTATAACGCGAATTTTCAAAGTTCATATTAAAATATATCAATAACAATAATGACGAGGTATGTATCACTAAGTATCTGATAATGATAATATTTTTATTATTATTAAATATAATTTTTCCTTGGTTTTAAACGGTTTATTTGAAACAACATTAATACTCGACCAATTATATAGGTTTTTTACTGAACAAAATTAAAACTTGCAAAATAAGTGTTTCTTGTGCAATTTGTTTCAAACCAACCCCGTCAACTTCCACCCAATCCGACCACCGTTAATTTTAAGTAGGCCCTCCCGCCACCATACTACAAGTTGGAGTGAACCAAATAGCAACCGAAAAAAATCTATTGAGATTCAAAACTCAAATCAATAAAGGCCGTGGAATATTTATTGGGCCTTCAAATACACTCGAAGTCGGTCTAACATAAAATGTTTATAAAAATAACATTAATTATAAATTATAGGATTAAATAAAGCACAGAAGCTAAAGTTTCAAAAATTTAATAACATAAATATGTTACTATTATTTCGCCTTGCGGCATCTTCGGGCGAACAATTATAGTACAGTATATTTATGTTATTAAATTTTTGAAACTTTATTCAATCGTATAAAATGGAGTTTCAACAAGAAACTGCTGTTACATTACAAATTATTAAAATTGTGAGGATGATTCAAATAATTGTTTAAAGGAATGTATAAATAATTGTTCTAATGTAACAAAAAGGAAATGTTCACGAGTAATTTACAAAATTGTACTAATGAACTTGAAAAGTATTTTTTTACCTGTAGTTGCTTTTCTATGACCAAAACGTGTCCCTAATGCTAGTCTCTCTTTCCATAGTGCTTCTATAATTATTAAACTTATTTTTTAATTCACAAACTTTATATTATTGTAAAGAAAGGCATTATTCTTTTTTTTAACCATGTCTATTTTGATAAAAAAAATTTTTTTTAATAAATCAACTAATAAATAATTTTATATTTTTATTTTCATTTTATTCTATACAAATGAGTTATTTATTACGTTTACCGAATGGACGACAAAAAGAGATCAAGAGAAGAGACGAGACTGTTAAGCCTATTTTCAAAGTAGAAGAGAATAATTATTCCAAACCAAACAATGAAAGCTAGCTCCGTAATGGATCGCCAGACACGTAAGCTTTGCTGAAGTTTGCCTAATCCTTGCATTTCTGGATAAATATTACTTTTGCAAAGTTTTCTTTTTTACATTATTCAGAATAAAGTAGGATTTTAAAACCTAATTATTCCGAAGAGATTTTAATCAAACTAAACAACCCCTTGATGTTTTATCTTCTGTTTACCTGAATTAAAATGTAACACCCACATCGGTGAATCTTCATTATACCTTTGTCGCAGTAGATGAAACTGAAAAAGGAAGAAACGTAAAAGAAGAATTCCAATTTGTTTTTTTTTTAATTGTGACGACTGTGGTTTTTCTTAAATATCCGTGACTTTGACAATTTCAACAATAATTTGATTTCCAATCACATTATTTTCAGTCTGATATAAAACGAGAATACACCAATGGTTATATCATGATTGTGGTCAAACTTGCACAATCATTGCGATTTATATAGAGGACAAACATAAATATATTCATCGCCAAAGCTAAATGGTACATTGTTATCAAATATTAGGGAAGGATGAAAGCATGTTGGGGGGGGGGCAGTGACTAATCTATCTTAATTATCATGTTTGTAACAAGGATAGCTAGGGTTTTGAGTAATATTGACCATGGTGGCAATAGTATTGGTCTATCTAAGTTGTTTTTATAGTAGAAATTAGTGTTTTTGTGGTAATCGGATAGGTGTTTTCTGGGAGTATATTTAGAGCAAAGTTTTCAAATACCCGAGGAAAAGGGTGTGTTAAGGGGATTATATCTACAATCTGTTTTAATCTTCGTACAAAATTCAATTCTGTGAAACTTAAATATTAAATCTTAACTCCTCCAAACAATTCAAAGTGCAAAGATATAAATTCAAGATAAAGTAAACACTAAGGGAGTGGTAACTTTGTCCAATATTTGAAGAAGTTACTTCTTCAAATTGTATTCCGGAATATTTGATTGATTGTTAACAGACCGTAACAAACACATCTCATGTTTGATTGATTGATTTATTTATTAGCCTCATTTGGTGTACAAATAGCATTGCTGAAGTAAACATTTGAGTTGACATGATAAAGATATACCGGGTGTTTGAAAAGTCTGGGTACGGCTTAATATTTTACAAACCATAGCAGAAAACATCTATAAACTTTGCACAGTGTCATATGGCAATGTAAACTATTTTTCCTTGCTATTGTCATGACATGACAACCATGGGGGGACGGCCCACAGAGGAAGTCATAGGAATCTTAAATGTAAGCACGGGTCGAGTGATACCTCATTTCAAAGAGCTCAGTTAGTAGAGTTGAATGCCGCAAACCGCATCTCAAAAGATGTATCCAATCACAAATGGCGGGTTGTTTTAGGTACACATTGTGAAGTACATTATGCGCTGCCATTTCCGACTGGATTTAAAAAAAATTAATTCTAAAATGAAGTGGTAAGTTAAATAATCTCACCAACAAAAACAATGGTAGAACTTAAGTATTGATATTATCTACTGTAATAATTTTCAAATGTTTAAACTAATTTATTTAAAAGGAACTTGGATGTTTACTATTGGAAAAGTTTCCATTCATGAATGCTGTCACTTTCTAATGCTAGACAAAATAATTTGCTAGTTACAAAAGTCAGTGAAAACATTAGTTAGTAGTGTGAAACACCGCCTCCCGCATCTGAATACGACGATCCATTTCTGATTGGATACATCTTTTGAGATGCGGTTTGCGGCATTCAACTCTACTAACTGAGCTCTTTGAAATGAGGTATCACTCGACCCGTGCTTACATTTAAGATTCCTATGACTTCCTCTGTGGGCCGTCCCCCCATGGTTGTCATGCCATGACAATAGCAAGGAAAAATAGTTTACATTGCCATATGACACTGTGCAAAGTTTATAGATGTTTTCTGCTATGGTTTGTAAAATATTAAGCCGTACCCAGACTTTTCAAACACCCGGTATACAGAATACTATACAATACAAATTAATACACATATAATACAAGTAATATAAACAAGACATACCTAATTATATAAACTATTTAACATCAATCAACACAATAGACATCTATTTAAAGCTGAAGGTACTCCTCCACCGAGTAAAATCCCCACTTTACAAGGAAAGGCTTATATTAGGAAAGCCTTTATATTGTCTCCCAACTTGTTGTACGATTTGAGACCGGAATAGCCCACCCCGTCCTCGAACAACTTTAATCTATGTACAGTACTGGGTATTGAAGCATTTGTTGTCTTAGAGAATATCCATGTTTGTACTGATCGACACCCATATAATTACTTCTAAACAAGAGCAGGACATTCAGGATGTATATCCAGGGAAGAGTTAAAAATGTTATTTTTGTAAATGAATTTTTGCAACCTTTTAAATTACAAATTATTCTTATAATTCTCTTTTGAATAGAGAAGATGTTTCCAGACTCTACCTAGTTCCCCCCCCCAAAGAGCAACACCATATATGAGGTGAGAGTACACATATGGAAAACATACTGTTTTAATTGTATCCTGACTGGATAGTACGTAGTAAAAAACAAGCTGAATTAAGTTTATTTGAAATAAAGGTAACATGTGATTTCCCGTTTGTTTTCATCAATTACCACTCTCAGATATTTTGACGAGTCTTAACTTGAATATAAATGATTAATTGAAATTTTTTCTTTTAATTGTTTACAACTGAACCGCATTAACCGAGTTTTTTTTTATTCAGTTTTAGACCATTTGCCAAAAACAATTTTCTGCCATTATCGGCGATAACGTATCCAACTTTTCTAGGTTAATATTACAAAAACCGTTAAAGTGTTTTGAAGTTTTAACTTCCTCAATATTATAAGGCAGGTCGTTTATATAGACCAAAAACAGTAAAGGACCCATTTTTGATCCATGGGGCCACCTTGAGAATTTACCTCGTATTTCCCAAGAAGATTAACAAACCGTAAGAAACTGTTGCAGTTTTCTTTGTTGAAATTTGGAAATGTGTTTTGAGATAATTTTGCGTTATCTTATGAAATAAAAAAAGTATAGTATAAACAAATACTTTGTCGTTCCATGATTCTTTTAGAGTAAAAAACCCAGGTAATCTAGTTTTCTTGTAACATTTAACCAGCATCCATTTTGTATACACTGGGAATTGCAGAGTTTTTCATGAGATATCAGAACACTCAATGACAATAATCGTTCATTATTTTCCCACAAAACAAAATCTCTTACGGAAATTTACTTAAATTAATATTTAACATTTTTGTTTAATACGGTTGAAAATATACTTGCAAAGTTTCAAACTTGGAAATATTGTTTCCATTGATTTTTCTTAATTCTGCATGAAACTATAAATCCGTACAACTGTCTTGTGTATCAGACTTGACAGCTTATTGTGTAATAGAAAAGCAGATGTACTGTTTAAGAACTGCTAGGTCTGTTTTCTTTAGTAATAAAAATAAACAAAGATAAACCCAAATATGATATGCGCCAAAATAAACAGTACTGAAACTGAATCAGCTGTAGCTGCCTTCTCGGTCAGCAGTGTCAACTTTTGATTGTTGCCACGTCTTCGTGATTATTATTTCTTGATGTTAGTACTTCCTGTCATGGTGCTAACTACTGCAGAGAAAGCTTTTATCGCAGAGAATTATATTCGCTTATACGGAATTGGACGTGCGGGTGGGCTAAGGTTGTCACACACTGCAATACGTTTTCAGGAACATTTTCACAAAAACCCGTATAGTAATGCCATGATTATTAGTGTTGTTCAAAAAATTCGAAGAACAGGTAGTGTTTTGACGCAGCGGAAGGGCTATTCAGGTCGCCCAACTACTGTCTGTACAAATAAAAACCACGGAAGAGTGTTACAGTCACCGAAAAGAAACTTAAACCTAACATCTTTGAAACTGAATATAAGCAATACGTCGTTGAGATTTAACGTTTTTAAAAATAAAAATAAGTGAAAAAATCTCTTTATAAACATTTAGATATCCTTCACTTTTTTACAGATTTATTCAGAGAGAACTGAAAAATAAAAGTTGTAAGAATGTTAAGGGAAATATTACATTAAATATTAAATTTGGTTATCTGTAGATAACTAACGTATTAAAAAAAAGGTCCTGCAACGCCTCGTTACTACGACACTTTTAACGCGTTGCAAGATAAGCTCGGTGCAGAAAATGTGTCTTCTTTTAATTATCAATTTAACTCTAGGATTGTTCTATCCTCCTCTAGGTCACTTTTCATTTCTTATCTATGTAATCAACTCTATCCTTTTCGTGCTGAGTAAAAGGAGCTAGTTTTACAATTTCTATATTCAATTTAATTTAATTATGTAACAATTTAAATACTGTATATCTAAATACAGTACAATCTCATGAACTCTACTCTCTCTAACATTAAACCTCAACTCCTCCCCTACACCACCACTTTGCATGTTTTACACATAAATAAATGAAAGCTGCTGTTAATATAAATTTTATTTTTTATGTACAGACTGAATCGATTGTAACATTTTTTTTTTTTTTTTTTTTTTTTTTTAATTAAATATTTATAATACTGTTTATTGAACCAAAGTCATAATATTGCTGATTAATGGACGTAACCTCTATTCCCAATTTTCATTCCTGATACTGTTAAATCGTTAATAGGCCCTACCATTGAACATCAAAGGGAACACACCTTCCGTAAAGTTCACCGGTCGGTCCATAATGCCGACAGATCCAACCTGGTGAACATTCCTCAAACATACATGGGTCAGGTTGCGAATAACAGTATCCAGCTGTAAATAAAATACATTTCATTAGTTGTGTATATAAGATTAGGGTTAGGTAAAAGAGATTAAGCTAGGTTAGGTTTCATCAGATCAGGTTAGTTTAAATAACATTTTGTTACGTTACAACAAGATAGGATAGAGTAGGTTAGGTTAGGTAAAGTAATGTTAGTTTCCGGCCAGTTTAGTTTAGGTCAGATAAAGTTAGGTTAGATATACTTAGCGTAGCCCCCTCAGATGGTCTCTTAACCACGAGAAAGTATTTTATTTCAATTTTGTTCGTGTATACACAATAAAGACGTTATTGTTACTATTTAGGTTAAGTTAGGTACTATACCAGTTTCAGGTAGTAGTATTACTGATGTAGCTACAGGGTGTCCCTCTACTTCTTCTAAGCGGGAATCTGCCGTCTATATAAAGCCTTACAGTAAACAGAAGTATATGGGAATTAGAGCACTTTAAGTTAGTCAATGGTTGGTAAATCCTCTAGTCAATGTAGTACCATCCTAGACTAATCAGGTCCCGTGATTCTCAGTCGGTCATCTATACTGATAGATTAACCTAGTGTCTGGAACGTTTCCTTCTTCAATGTTTCCGGTGCTTTATGACCCGACTCTTTGTCGAGCGCTTATTCTAGTTCCGCCGTCGTTCCGGGGATAAAGACGTGGTAGGAAGGTGTTGCAAAGAAAAATGGCTGAGAATAGATACGCTTACACGGAAGAAGGACGTAGTGCGGATCAGAGAAAGGCCAAAATAACATGAAGAGTACGTATTTGAAAAGGCGATTTGCAGCGGACGCCCAATGGGGGATGGACTTGACTTACTTGGCTTATTTCCTTTTATCTCCTATTGGAGCATAGAGCGTCCAGAAGAGCTCTCCATCTGTCCCTGTCTCCAGCAAGTGCCTTCACTTCTCCCCAAGTCTTGTTAACCTCTTTTGTTTCTTTAATAATGGTCCTCTTCCAGGTTTCTCGGGGTCGACCTCTTCTTCTGACACCTTGCGGATTCCAATCTAGGGCCTCTTTCTCAATGGTTCCGTCTGGCTTCCTCAGTGTATGTCCTAACCACCTCCACTTCCTCTCCTGAATTTGACCTGTTAATGGGGGATGGATTCTCATAATATTTGAGTAGATTAGCTTTTAATTGAAAGACATGGAATATACAATCTATCGTGTGATAACCTTAACATTTTCGAGTATTTTTAAAAAACGGTTTTTTGTGTTTGACATTTTTTTTATTATAGAACATACGTGAATCTTTGATCGCGTGTTCCGTTTTTAAGTGAATATTTTAAATTTTATTTCCTTACACAGTCCTTAGCTTAGGTTGTATTGGTCGTCTTGATGGTTCATTTGTTGTGTATTTTATCACTGGATATCGAAAATTGATTTACAGTCTCGAAACGTTGTAAATTAATTTAATACTTACATAATACCAAGACAAAAATTTAGATAATATTTGAGATTTGGAATATTTTTGCAAAATTTTGAGCATGATGTATATTTGGGTTTTCTAAAGCATTTTAATATCCTTTCTATGATTTATAAAGACTTACCACTTGAACATTTGCCGACGGGAGTGTCATATGCAACCGCTTGACAGCACAAAGGGTACGGGCCGTCAGTACAGCAATCTGAGTCTTGAGTGCACTAAAATCAAAAATAAGAATTAAATAAGCTTCTTATGTAAGCCATTAGAAATAACATACATAAGATAAACAGTCACGTCTTGAAATCGGTATCACACAATATGCAGTGCAAGGTTTTTTATGATAATTTTTTGTAATTTTTGTAATCAAGTTATTTGGGATCTGAACAGTGCTCTATTTAGGAGTACGCACCTTTCATGATCCGGAATTTCTCTTAACCCAACGAGTCATTGCTCAGTCTAGTTCAATCATAAGAACTCGTTAGATCATTTTGTTATTTTACGGGTTTAATACCCTTAAAATGAATTTACTTAATTTGAGGGATTCCACCAGACCTTATAGGGTCAATTAGCCTGGCATGAGGGATGACTCCAAAAGAAACCAGGTTAGAAATAATACACCAGGTTACTAGAACCATCTATTAATTATATCATTAAGAGTCTAAGACCAATGCTATCAATTACAACTTCTCCATAAACTACTTGAATTTTACATGTACAACATAATAAACTAAAATCATTTATTCATGATACTTTCTACTTAACTTAAACAAAATTACTTATGCTAACATTCTACATTAGTTCAATTTAAATAATAAAATTTGTTAAATCTATTTAAGATATCTGCTATATGATATGTTTTGTAACCCTTGAGATCTGTCTTACAAGTGTTTACATTAGAAACTACTTACATTTTCTGACACTCCCTTTTCTCATACTAGACACTTAAATTGACCTTTTCTTTTTAATTTTATTTACTTAACCAATCGCACTAAACACTTTGATCCAAATACAACTTTAAAATTATTTTTTCATTATTATTCAATACAAATTTCTATTTTATTGGTATTTTTTGTTCTTTAATGTAAATCTAGAAATCAAACACTGTATTTTTCACAAGATATAACATCAATCGTGACACAACTTGTAGTGTAAAATCGGTAAAATTCCGTAATATTTGTCCGAAATATTAAAAAATCCTTAATTTTTCATAAAAAATTGTAAAGCAAACGGTAACTGGGAGTTATACAAAAAGATAGATATTGGTTTTTACATCTATAAATGTAATATATAATATAATATATAAATAATCTCCAATGATGCATTCTTTAAATTGAAAATTGGAATAATAAAATGTAGCTCTTTAAAAAATCATTATTTTTTCGTTATTCTTAATAAAATTAGTAATTTCTGTTTTAAGAGTATCAAGACAAGCGTGTAATGCGGGGAAAAAAATTTCTGAAGAGGCAAAAAGTGATAGGTTTTTGTCAATTTTTAGTTCTTGGCGCATTTTCATAGAAACTCCACCTCTGCTATAAATTTATGTTAAAAAGGTCATAAATAATAACAAAAAACTTATTTTTTGTGTAGGTCATTGTTAGATAAAGGTATCAAATGTCGTTATGGAGTTATAACATGGGAGCGACATTCAGTAAATTTTCCTAGTGAAAAAAAAATAGTTTTAGAAATTGGCCTCTCCTGAATATATATATATATTTTAGAAAGAACTACGATTAGTTTATAGGGATTACATTTGGTACCCTATTCTTTCGTAAAATGAAACTCTTGTCGATTTCACCGACAAATGGTACCTTTTCATTGATAAGATTAATCAGTTTTTAAATTGAATAAACATTACTAAAAACATATTAATAATTAATTATTCTATTTTGATTTTAAAGTACCTGTCCTGAAGAACCAATTGACATATTTAGAGATAATCTTTTAAAATTCAAGACTTATCGAGTAGTTAAAAAGAAAATATTTTAAAGCAACTTTACAAAGTTAAGGTTTGATAAGACTTACTGTCCCTTTCCACTGTGAACAGGTGTTCGCATCCACAGCCACCAGTATCACACAACACACAACAACTGATAGTTTCCACATACTGTATGTTTTGTTATCATTAAATAAAACGCTTATATACACCACACTTACGTGTTTCTTTACAGTTTTTAATCAAATAATAAATCAAGTTTTTTAGGTTACAAAATAACGTATTTGTGTTTACTTAAATCTTTGACGTAAAATAAGATAAGACATAAAAACAGCGTAAAAATCAAAGATTTTGATATTTTAATACAAAATTCTATATCTTTTGACTTGTATATGTTATGGGTAATTTGATACAGGATGGTCAAAAAGTACTTAGCCCAACTTCAATAAATGATTGAACTTGGAATAAATACAGAATAAAGCTCCATTTGTACGTAGTGTTTTTTGAAAATAAATTTACGTTAAATTCATCGAAGCGGAAAATGGCCGCCATTTTGAAACTGTACAAAATAAAGTACTATATTTCTTTATACTGTTAGATTTCCATGTGATGAGTGCATGTAAAAAATTTTGACAAAATAACTCATATATATCAATAATTGTTTTTAAACAACTCCCCATTCGCTTTATATGTCTGTCCACCTAAGGTAAGTAAGGTAGTTGTGTTGAATCACCTAAGTAACAAAGTATTCCTAAGAACTGACACTTGTAAAGTAAATTATGGTAGTTTGTTTGAACAATTGTTGTTGTTTTTTTAATATTGTGGTGTTAAGCTACATTTCGGATTGTCGCGGTAGGTAGTGATTCATTTGCCATGCGCAAGGGAAGGGTCGTTGCCGGCAGTGTCTAATCCAACAGTCGGAGTTTTTTAACGGCGACAGATTAAATAAAAATCAACCATAGTATTCTTAAAAATGATTTGATAAGACCGTTTGAGAGGGTCAAAGACCCACAGGAGTCCATGCGATTATTATCAGAGATAGTTATGACCGATAACGGTTACGCTATCTTTGTAACAGAGAACGTATCTCCTTAATACGTAAGTAACCACTTACTTAGTCGGCCCACTTCTACCGGTGTCGAGGTGTCACAGAGGGATCTCCTTCCTTTTCTATCTTGGGCCTTGATTCGAGCTGCTGTCCATTGGATGCCTCTTGTTTTAAGACTCGTTACAATGTTGTCCTCCCACTTGATGCGGGTACGTCCTCTGGTTCTATGACCCTCACTTCTAGCTTACCATACCCGGTATGGTAGTCGTGTTTCAGGCATACTTGCGACATGGCCATACCACCTCAGTTGGGCTCTCTCTATGGTTGATGCCAGAGGTATTACACCGAGCGTATTCCTTATGGTGTTATTTCTGATGCGGTCTTTCCTCGTCTTTTGTTCTACGCGCCGCAGGTATCTCTTTCCCATCGCTTGTATCCTACTTTGATGTTTAGTGCTTAGGGTCCATGATTCCGAGCTAAGTGAGTGTTGGTACATATGTTGATTTGTACACAGGGAGCTTTATAAATTATTGTACTCGTTATTAAACTGGCTTAGTGTATCAGTGACCTGGAGTGAATATTATAATTAACAACCCAAACAAACGCCTTATCACAAGTTCCCACAGAACACTATTGAAATACGGAAAAATCGATTTAATATTAAAATGGCTGACGTTTTAAAGAGTTCGATATCTCGTGTATCAACTTATGAGACACTATATTAAGTAAATATTTGCAGATTTCAATTTTTCAAATCATGATACCACAAATCGTTGTTAAACAGTGAAGCTATTGTTCAAAATTGTAATTTTTAAATTTAACCTAAAAATAAAATGTTATATTCGTACAGTATGATATCCAGTAGGACCGAGTTACCAATATAGCTAGCGGAAGGTTCTTGCACAATTGCACACTTTGGAGGCCGCTAAGGGCATGAACACTTCCACGAACGAAACATCTACGACGTTCATTACGTCAGAAATACGCAATTATGGATATCCGAAAATCTGTGTAACAAATGTTTTAAACAAACTTACCCTACTGGATAAAACCACTTGATCTACCAATTTAACATTTCCTACAAGGCACAAGAAACCAACTTATGAGTACTAGATTTATTGGATCCGCTTTTATTACATTGTATTATGGAGCTGGGTAAGTACCGTGATGACGATGTTCAAAATGTTTCTTATATTATCATAATTTACTACCAGGTTTAACATTTCAAGATAAACTCTTATGCGCTAGTTTGATAAACCATCACATGGTAAATAAAATTACGTACTTGTAACAAACACAAAGTATGCTTCATAATTTATGAATTTCAAATATTAATTTTTTGTTCGTGAAGAAAAATATTTCTTATTTCACATAATGCCATCATGGTACTTACCTAGCCTAATGATATAATGTAATACAAGGAGATCTTATAAATTTAATACCAAAGTGTTGTTGGTCTCGTGGGTTTTGTTAAATTATATTTGGTAGGTCAAGAAGTTGTTTTCTGAATACCCTAAGTAATCGTGTTTAACAATATTATTTTGACGTCAGATAGGCCTTACAACTATACAGGTTGTTTCTGTTGATAATTCAGTTGGTAAAATAAAGAAAACGTTCCTATTTTACACCCGGAAACGCTTCTATTACTCATCATTGTAAGGACCTAGTTTGAAGAAAAAAATTATCGACTATTTTCAATAATCCGTTTCAAAATGACGGTCATTAATATCCGACTAAATATCACAGATTCTTAACTTAGATCACAGATTAAAACAGAGCATGTTATTATCTCTCATTTTCAGAGAATAATTAGACAAGTTTCCTTATACAGTTTTAATGATCTATCCTTAAGTTAATGACTGACAAATCACAGTGCAGGATATTTTACTCCTAAGTTACGTACACGCACTTGAACTCTTCTAATTAACTTTAATGTAATAGCAGATATTTCTTGTTGAAACTCCATATTCAAGGATAAAATAAAGCAAAAGCTTAAAGTTTCAAATATTTAATAGTATAAATGAGCTACAATTGTTTCGCCTTGCGGCATCGTCAATGCCCGTTGATGCCCGTCGATGCCCGACGATGCCGCAAGGCGAAACAATTGTAGCTCATTTATACTATTAAATATTTGAAACTTTAAGCTTTTGCTTTATTTTATTCTTCTAATTTGTTTGTAGCATAATTTTATACTTTCGTATTATGAGGGGGGAATCATACAGAGTGGTTCAAATTGAACGGCAATATTATATGTGCGAAGATAAATCCACAATCGCTGCTTTTCCCGTCTGAAACAATTTTTTAGAAGTCGATAAGATACCGAGTAAAGATTTGTTATACATTATTTATGAAATCTTTTACCTACCAGTGTACCAGAGAAACAATACTTTATTATGTTCATTTTTAAGATGGCGGACGTTTAAAATGTTTAATGTCAAATGTCACGAGGCCCGTTATTATTACAAAATATTTACAAAAATACACATTTAACAACTGTCAATGCTAACTGAGTTTTCTACAAAAATATGGTCTCATAATATCGGTCCGCTCATTTGAGACTGAACACTGCAGAATACATCATTCCAAACACTACTACTTTGGACTCAGAGGACTTTTCGGCGTAGATATTTTAACTCCTAACACAACTCTCTCTATACTGTGAGAAGTGAAGAATTGAGAGTTCAATCATCGGCTGCTACGACAGTTTATTTATTCTTGCCTTTGGCTATATCAGAAAGTTATTGGTAAGAAATATATATTTTAATAAAACCCGAGTTGTTATAACATATTTGATATATTTGTACAAAGAACAATTCGTACAAATAATTAAATTGCGTTCATGACCCGGGAGGACCAACTCTGGCACATCTGTTCAAATATGCTAAAACATTTCGTTTGATTGCAGTATAAATATTTAAACATTGATGTCAGTAAGTAACTCCCTCATTTGCGTTATTTTCTCGAGACATTAATATTATTGAATGCAAGTCTAACAGTCTTCATTGTTATATGTTTGATCTTCTTTAATCTTCCTTCAAGATTCAATTCCGTGAAGTTCAAAAATTAAATATTAAACTTCAAATTGTGCAAACCATGCAAAGTACAAAGCAGTAAAGTCAGGATAAAGAGTACGTTGTCCAGTGTTTGCAGAAGTTACTTCTTTTGATTATATTCCGGAGTATTTGATTGGAGGTGTTTGAACTTCAATTTCTTGATTGTTAAAAGACCGTATCAAACATATCGCCTCTTGTAGTTTTCTTTGCTGAAAATCTAAGAAATATGTTTTGAGAGGATTTTGTGTTTTTTTTTTTTTTATTATTAAATAAAATAACTATTTCGCAATCAAATTGAGTGAGCAAATTGTTGCATACTTTGTCATTTTATTTCATTTTCAGAATGCAAAAAAAAATATGTAGGCTAGTTTTTTGTAACATTTAACCCGTAACCATTTTGTGTTATATAAAGATAGCCACATATTATGGGTGGGATAGTGAGTTTTCCATAAAGTGTCACTAAATAACATTAAACATGTTATTTACCCAAAAAACAAAAGTACTGCTCTTGTAACGGAAATGCAGTTCAATTATTATTGGCACACTTATCTTAATTTGAACCGATCTGCGTAAAACTATAAATATATAAAACCGTACATTGTATCAAATAGTGCCACAACCGTGCAGTGTATCAGATAGTGTCATAAATGTTCAGTCTATCAGATAGTGTCATAACCGTAGATTGTATCATATAGTGTCATAACCGTAGATTGTATCAGATAGTGTCATAACCGTAGATTGTATCAGATAGTGTCATAACCGAGATTGTATCATAAATGTACAGTGTATCGATAGTGTCATAACCGTAGATTGTATCATAAATGTACAGTGTATCGATAGTGTCATAACCGTAGATTGTATCATAAATGTAAAGTGTATCGATAGTGTCATAACCGTGGATTGTATCAGATAGTGTCATAACCTAGATTGTATCATAAATGTACAGTGTATCTATAGTGTCATAACCGTAGATTGTATCATAAATGTACAGTGTATCGATAGTGTCATACTTGTCAAGTCATGAACCATGACAGTACACTAAAATACCAAGACAGACTATTTAAATACTGGTATATCTGTTTTCTGTAGCACTAAAAATAAACAAAACTAGTGCCAAATATTTTATAAAAACAAATGTCTTTACAAACGTTCGGATATCCTTCACTTTTTGTACAAATTTATTCAAAAAGAACTGAAACATAAAGATTTTGGTATCTCTTTACTAAATCAAAGTTGTTAGAATGTTTAGGGAATTTTTTTTGAAATATAGATTATGCTAAATAATAAATTTTGTTAATTCTGGATAAATTAACGTTATTATTAACACCCCCCCTCCCATTTCAGTACATTGATTGTTACTTAATAGTATTATGTTTATAAATTGAAGTTTCGTATCCAATTCTCGCTCCTGGAGAACAAAACGATTGTTTTTATTTAATTAGTATAAAACATGTCGTCTTAAAAGTAACTTGAAATAGTTTTTTAATCAATTTTATGTAATTTTTACGTCCGAAGAGTTTTTTTTTTTACTTGTCACTAGGCAGAGTATTGTTAAGAATCTGACTTCGATTCTCTTCTGGATTTTTTCTTTAAAATAAATCAAGACAATATTTGAACTTATTGTTATTAAAAAAAAAGTTTATTACTCTCACAAAATCCCTCAATTACAAATCTCTCTGGCTAGATACAATATATTTCCTCAGCTAACAAAATAATTCAAAATACCCAGGATAATTCCAACTATTGTGACTCTATGGTTTAACCTTACGTTAATTTACTGTTTTGACTAATTACAAGTTCTTTGTACAGTTCGAGTTTGCTCACCTTTGCTAGGTCTCGGTCTGCCTCGCTGGTCTGGTCTTCGACGCATTCATCTAGGCTATCTTCTAGTTGGTCACCTCCTCAATGATTGACCACATCTCTTATCATCTAACAGTTTTGATTCATGACGTCTACCACACATACATACTACTAACTTATTCTCCTAATTCCTATCTGTAGCTTCAAATATTACCTAAATATATTTTTAATCGATTTATCTTGTTTTGAAAAACTAAACCATTTACACAAAGTACATAATTAATTAACTACAACAACCAATACGTTCATCCATTGTTAAAATTGTTCTAATTTACAAACTATAAAAACAATATTGTTGTTTTCAATACACTAGGAAAGAAATATTTTATTTTTAAAGTAGATTTTCAAGACAAGATTCAATTTCCATCTCTAATAACGATATCACTAAACAAATGCTCGCTGACCTGGATACGATCACGATGTCTTAGACATAGAGTAGTTATAAACTGTAGAGAGACACGAGGCACGTAGGTAGCTTCACATAACACCTCAGAGAATACATCAGCGGTACAGTATTTTATAACATTCATTGCCAGAGGCTTACAGTAGAAAACTCCATGCGTTATTTGTTGAAAACAAATAAAACGTTTAAAGTTTCAATATTTATAATTGAAAAGTTTTTCCCCCTATTCTATATTGGGACATTTCATATTAACCTCAACAATAATTGTATCCAGAACAATATTTTAAAGATTATAGTTGTTACTCAAACATTATTTGCTTATCTGATATTCAACATTTAACAAATTCAGTTCCCAGTCCATTTCGATAATAGACGAAAGCAATATTGAACAATTTTTATTTCATTATTATTTTTATATCCAACCACTTCTCCTTATTTCTACTTTTAACCACGAATATCAACACAAAACTAACAATAATGGCAGTCTCACAAACAAATAAGAAGTTTTAAATACCCGCTATTTAAACAAACTCAACTGATTGTAAAACCTACCTCGTCAATTAAATATAATTAAAAACAATAAAAATCCAACTTTTATTTAAACAGCGAAAACTTTAACTTCTACATTAATCGTCCAGTAACATGGCTTCAACAATTAGGCACATTAAATAATATTTCAAGTGAAAAATACACGACCTAGACTGGGAATTGAACCCAGAACCTTTGGTCGTACGCGACAATACTCTAACAACTGAGTTTTTTCCTTAGTCGCTTCCCAACATAGGATGTACACTTCTCACTTGACTTTGCTACAATTTTCGTGTTATCAAATTAATTACCTCGTTACAAACGACATTGAAATTAATATTTACTCAACTTGCAGCCCTTACGTATGTATTTCTTGATTTTAACGCTTGTACGTTTTTAATACTAGCTAGTATTACTAATTAAATATTATTTCAAGTCAAAAATATACTAGCTAGACTGGAAATTGAACTCAGAACCTTTGACTTTACGCGTCAATGCTCTACAGTTGTACAACAGAGCTAACCTTAGTCGCTTTCTTGTAATAATAGTGTAGGGGCATTTGTACATATGTATACCCAAGTCCGTGGGATTTTGAATGAAGCAAGTATATGATTGGTGGCGATGGGCAGGTAATAAGCTGTAGAATCACGTACAACCGGGTGTTTTGTTCCCACACGTGTCCGAGCCGTGTATGACGTCGTATATCCAAAATGGCCGTCAACGCCGACACAGATCCCTTTCAAGCGCTATAACTTCTCAACGGTTTATTTTATCAATATTTTGTTAAGGACATATAACATAGCCTCGACGATGTCATTCTTCGAACTTTTCAATTAAGGTAAAAAATAAACCACAAAGTAATACCTTAGCAACATCATCCTGCGAGAAGACTACACTTTGATTATCTAGGCAGAACGCAAAGCTTTGGGGCTGCATATGATCCGGAGAACATAAAACACCACACACAAACAATTGTATACAATTCAGCTGCTGTATTGCTTGATAAAGACTAAAGGAGTACTAACTACTTCATGAGACCATCAGAGTCCTGGAAGAACTATCAAGACAATTAGTCGAGAATTCTTTAAGAAACTGAGGGTAATAAACAGATGCATCCTGGATTTCTTATCCAGGTTGCAAAACATCTACACCTGTCATGTAGCAGACTTCAAGCATCAAGGGAAGAAAAACTTAACAATGAAGAACTTTTAATACCTGGCTCATGAAGTTGTACCTCTATGTTGTAATGTGAAACTACATTGTAATTATAATGAGTAGATTGTTCCGTCTTTTCGCAGCTTCGTTAATATCACTTTTGTTGACGCGTTTCGGATATACTTCATTCTCATAACACTTAATAGTTCTGGTCATCCTACGCTTGGATTCGTTGTATTAATCAACTGACTCCTCCCTCTTTTCTTCTACTGGTTTATCTAAATCTCACTTTCCACCCCTCCTTTCTTCCTACTGGTTTATCTAAAAACCACTTTTCACCCCTCTTTTCTTCCTACTGGTTTATCTAAATCTCACTTTTCACCCCTCTTTTCTTCCTACTGGTTTATCTATATCTCACTTTTCACCCCTCTTTTCTTCTACTGGTTTATCTATATCTCACTTTTCACCCCTCTTTTCTTCCTACTGGTTTATCTAAATCTCACTTTTCACCCCTCTTTTCTTCTACTGGTTTATCTAAATCTCACTTTCCACCCCTCCTTTCTTCCTACTGGTTTATCTAAATCTCACTTTCCACCCCTCCTTTCTTCCTACTGGTTTATCTATATCTCACTTTTCACCCCTCCTTTCTTCCTATTGAATTCAAGCGTAAGATGATCAGTACCCTTAAATGTTTTTAGAATTGAGTATATCCCACAAGGAGTAAGTAGGAAATCTTAAATAGGTCGAGTTGTACATCGAATTAAAGGTCTTTATGAGCAGAACATAATGCCGCAAACCCGAGCTTAAAAGGTTCACCATAGCTAAAATACAGTGGGTTCTACAAATTATAGAACATTGTAGATCTTGTCTAGTCTGTACTGATATCGATCTCGTCAATTGCTTCTTTTTTGGAAATAAATCAATTAAAAAATTATACAATTTAATAATAACATTCATTTTATTATAAACATACAGAAAAAAGAGAATAATAAAATATGTAGTTTCATCAAACACTCTAAAAACGTTAAACATCTTTTTCTTAATTTTTAAATACACAGAAGTTTAACACATTTAACATAACGAGTATTACATCACCAATGAAATTTACTCCTTATATTTTTGGGACATAATGTAATAACCAAAGATTCCTACACCACCGTCTGACATTGAGCAAGTCAATAAGGAACGTACTTTTATAAAACTCTACAGACTGGAAAAACCATACAATTTTTCTTTCCCTCCGTCAAAATTAAACTTTTTATGGGGGGGGGAATCGAAACATTTACATGAAAACTCCATTGTAAGATACATCTAATAACAACTTAGGGGATAACCATCCAGAGCAGGGGGTTTTTATGTTGTCTTTTTATAAAACGGCAGACTATAAACATTTAACAAAGTTCTATTTGCAAAACATCATTTTACATTTATTTTTCGTTAGCAAAACCTTATTGAAGAGTGTGAAAGGAGTTTGTTTCTATAATTGATAGAAATAAAATTTTAACAAAATATGTAGATCTTTAGGGGGCTACTTCATTGGAACGTTTAACTCACATTCACTTGTACAATATCACAATGTCGCACCCATTTATCGAGTTACGGGACAGTTTCCAACATTAAATTAACTTTTACACTCAACATCTCTGATATTTTAAAATCCTTCTGTACAGCTTAACGAAAACTTTCCTCTCGGCTGACTACACAACAGGCTATACAGACTATTCCAGTAGAGATTACAGAACACTTTCAGCCAAGTGTTCCATGCTCCGGCCCTATGGAGGTAGTATGTAAGAACATTTACTACGTTCCGGGTCGCTGTTGAAGTCGAAGAGACGATTCTTTATTTGCCGATGTTCTCTACTGAAAACGTTCACCTCCAGGTGGCACAACGATCGCTAAAACAAATAATAATTGTTGTATACATACAAAGGTGTGAAACAATTACTACAGTCTATAATTTTTGATTTTGAATAACATTCAATCAGTTACTTTACAACAACCTTACAGGGAACGGTGACAAAATAGACTATTTAAAAGTAATAAAATTCAGACTTAATAAAACTTATGAAAATTTTAAAAAATGCTTACATAAATAGGAAAAAGAAGAAAAACATGTGGAGTGAAGGACAAGGTTTGGTGAGAGGGGATTTCGTAAAATGTGTTTGGAAAGTGGAACAAGGGTTTGAATACAATTTTAATGCCACATGTCAAAAACAAAATTTAATAAAACTACTATGACAATAAAAAAATACGAAGTAATTAAATTATTTAAGTGTTTTCACAACAGAAATGTGTTATTGACACAAAACATTAGGCAGATTGTGGGGATTGATAGAGTGTAAGTCGTGTTTTATGATATTCAGTATTTTTTTTTACAAGATGTAATACAACCATAGAAGTATCAGTCAATTATAGATTTAATATACGGGTGTCCCACCTAAAATGTTGTAATAGTTAACTTTTGAACCGTTGGGGGTTAAAATAAGTTTTAATGGGGAGTCCCCTTATTTTTGTAAGCTCTAAAATGACATGGAGATCAATTTTGAACAAAGTGCTAAGTTATTCACTCCACAAAAGCCTTTTTTGTGTTTGTGATTTTTTTGGTAAATATATACTTCATATTTTACTTTGTAATCAATTTAATTTCCGACGAGACAGGACATAAAACTAATAAACATATACAGCAAATGTTCTTCAGCTCTGTTATTATTAGGAATTTTTGGGTATTATAAGTAAGTGTCAATTAAAGAAAGTCTCAAATATAACCTAAGAATAGAGTTCCAATATAAAAATTGGTGGTTATCAATTTAAAAAATCAATTCCCTATTTTTAATGAAGTTTAGCACTTAAAAAAAAAAAAAAGATTTCCATCTCATTTTAGAACTAACAAAAATAAAGGGAGTTCCCCATTAAAACTTATTTGTACTCCAACAGTTCAAACGTTAGCTATTGTAACATTTTAGGTTGGAATCAATTATTTGTAGGAATCAAATATTAATTTACACCTGAAAAACCCATAAAATACAGAGTGTTCCATAACAAATTTCAAAGTTGGCCGCCATATTGGAATATGGCGGCAATTTTTAACATTTCACAAAATGGATTTTTAAACTTCATTGAAAAAGAAGGAAAGTTCCCCATTTAAAATACTCTATCATATTTATAATTCAAAACTTTGATATTGTAACATTTAAATGGGACAGCCTGTATATTGGTTGGGATACCGATTTGCCATTATTATAAATTATTAACTTTTAAACACACTTTGATATTTTTTTAACTTTGTGTGTTTATAGAACTCAAAAACTTGTAAACAAATCAGAACAAAACTTTCTTTAAATCGAGTATAATCATTATATTCATCGATATCAGTAGAACACTTGAAATATGTTTTACATTTTTGAGATGGAGGTGTGACAAATAGACGAGAAATAAGTATTTAGATCTTCTAACGGATAAATGTTACAAGCTTCATAAGAGTGAGATTTAATTAGAAACACTTTTATGAGTAATTTAAAACAAAATCTCAGCTACAACTATTTATTTTAAAACAAACGTAATTCAATTTCCACGCTAAAACATTTTTACAAACTACCATTACATTGATTTAACACAAAACCTGACCTAACCCACCCTCCACATTCCCTACGAATAAATTAAAGTTATTGAATCGATTCACCGTTTCTTGAGATAATGATTAACAAAACACCACCAGACAGACACAAATTTTAAATTTAATTTATTAATTTTTCCGCTTATACGATTTTTTACTTAGCAGGTATTGTAAATTTTACAAATTTTAGGAATTTAAAACATTGCATACAATTGACACCCGATACAGATTGTATTTGAAAGTAGATCAGAGGTTAGAATTTTTGTAGGCCTACTGGTAAAAACAAATCATTCTAATTTCCTAAATATCCAGAGATTTGACTTTTTTAATACAAAAATAAGTAAAAGAAAATTTTAGAATAAAACTCGAACACAAGATCTCAAAAATTAGGTTTACTTAATCAAACGCGTTTCAACGACAAAGTCGCCATCACTCTATTTATACAAAACTTAAGGGGCATGGCCTAAACCTAGTTTCTAATATTAAGGCTTTAACAATTATATTAAGTTTGTTAACAGCTTAATATTAATGTTCTATTGGGAATTGTTTTCACTCCAACTACTTTAAAATTTTATATCTATGCTTATACAGTCATGGCGAAAAACTTACAGAAGGTATTGGTGCCCTTTGCAAATGACTTGGTGCAGTACTTCTTGTATTGGTGTGTGATCCAGCTGGACAAAATAAAAGTATTGTCAACACAATCATTGTACAAACTACATCACATTATAAAATGTAAACTGTTAAAGAAAATGGTTTACTAACGTCATCGAACTGGAATTTATTTGCTAGGTATTTTGTTCTCCACTTGTTTAATGATTCTCCACAAGTGGAAAGCAAAAAATAAAATATAATAAATATAAATAAAAAAATATTATAGAAAAAAATATAATGAACCAAACCTGTTTTTTTAATAATTGTTCCTTGTTGTATCTATAGGTTATGTATTTTTATATGAATAAATGAAAAAATGAGTAAAAATTTTATATATATATAATATATATATAAAAACGTATTAAATAATAAATATATGAATTGTTAGTAATATTAAATATTGTTAGGAGTTGGTAAGGTGTAAGATTAAATTAGTTAGAATAGTGATTAGATGGGATAGATTTATAGTTTAAGAATTTAAACATGCTAGTTTAGTGAATACTTAATGTGAAAATGACACGGTTGAGGAGGAGAGATGGAAAGCTTTGAAATAACCTGAGAGGACAAAGAGAAGTGCTTTTGCTGGGGAATCAGCCAAGTGTGACGGTATCTCATGAGGAGAAACTTTGGTGCAGCGCTGGTAAATTGGAATTTGAGACTTGAGAGGTCATGCAGTCTAGTCGGCCAACTCCGGAGCAGAAGAAAGGTAAGAAGGCGCTTGAGTTTCGTTTTGAGTGCAGACAAATATTCCATACTGATGGAGCAACAAAATCTTTTTGGAAATAAGATTCTGCTCGATAGAACAGGGTTTATGGAATAACTTGAGCTCAGCTGTGTCATTTAATATCTTCTTTCTGTGGGCTAAATGTAAGTGATGATTTTATTAATTATTTAACTCTTTTAAATTTTAGCAAGATATTCACCTCATCTAGCAAGATTAAATTATTATCTCTTGCCTTAGCTGATATTTTAAAAGATATTTTATTTCAACTCGTAGAATATGAATAGAAAACCTGTTATTCCTAAGTAGAACCTATAAGTTAAATACACACAATAAAGCAAAATAATACATGTAAATACATTATAGTGTAAATACTTTGGAGGGGGGTACTTACATTACAAATGTTACTCCGTTGATTGTTGCACACAAAGAGGTAGTTCAATTAATAATGAACAAACGCAGTCGGGATTCGTCCTTGCCTTTATTCAAACACCTGTCTATATTACCACTTAGGGAAAGACAATAAGTAAAGTGGAATTGGAAAATATCTAGATATTTATTGTACTTACATAAATAAATAGTAGCATTACTTTGCAACATAATCCCCTCCTACTTCTGTGAACTTAGTCAATATTTTAACGAGCATTATAATTCCTTCCTGGAAGAAAATTATGCACGCTTCAATGGCCTCTTCATCAGATCGATAATGATTCCTTCGCTACTGCTCTTTTAAAAGGCCGAAAATATTAAAATCGGTTTTGAAGGCACAGGACTGTATTTTTGGCCTTGTATGGGGTCGAGCGTTATCCTGAAGCAAAATCACGCTTTTTGAAAGTTTACCACATATTTTGGATTTGATTGTTAGCTTCAATAAACGCAGTAGCTCACAGTAGCTGTCACTATTTATTGTTTGACTTTTTAGGTTTGAAGTCAACCAAAATTGGACCATTCATATCCCAGAATATCGACATCATAACCTTTCCTGCAAACATCTGAGTTTTGAATTTTTTGCTGTGGGAGATGAAGGATGTTTCCACACAAAACTTTGTGGCTTACTCTTTGGTTCAAAATGATGGACCCGTGTTACATAAACGGTTATTATTCGCTTAAGGAATGAGCCTCCTTCTTCTTCACAACGTTCCAAATGCTTCTGGGAAATTTTTAAACGATTGTCTATGTGGATACTGGTCAATCGACGTGAAACCCAGCGACCTATCATTTTTAAAACGATCATTCCATTCGTAGATCTTGCTTCCATTTAAACAACTCCCTCCATATTGCTGCTGCATTCGATGAATAATCTCTGCTGGTTTTACACCTTCAATCCTGAATTGAGGAAACGTATCACTGCTCGCATTTCTTCCTTGGTGTAATCAGACAAAGAAGAACTCATTTCACACAGTCTTGTAAAGACAATCACAAATAGCCAACAATGAAACAATACTTTCAACGAACACCTGATAGACGTTATGAGTTATAGCAAAACAATCAGTTCTGCCATAAATGTGATTCGGTAGGAAATCAACATTTCCCTTTACTTTTTGACTTTGCCGTATATCTACAAAGTCCTTAAAATATTTTATATCAGAGGTGGGGGGTCTCTCAGCTTTCCAAAACAAAGCCTCTGTTCCCAAAACTAAATTGAATATACTTTACATTTTTCGCTGTCGTCACGCCTAAAATCTATAATATATTATCTGACAATATAAAGAATTAAAAAAATGTATCAAAATTTTTAAAGCTTTTAAACTCTGGCTGTTGGACATTG
>OY740765.1:169474173-169734655 GCA_963513935.1 Aphrophora alni | reverse complement strand
CTTTTATTCTTCTAAAGGTAATATGTTAAATTATAAAGCATTTTTCTTTATACATTTAGTTTGTAAGAATGTTTATTTGTAAAATGTTTGCTGTGTAAACTCCTTTCACCACCTCCCTTTTTTCCTGGCGATACTTCCATTCTAACAGGCTGACTAGCGGGTTGCCTGAATGACACATTGCAGGGTTTTGCATCAAATCCGTCTACCTCAGTGATGAAAATCCTTATCACGCTTCAAGGTTAGAGAACGAGTTGTGCACCAGACCCAAAAGAGACCGAATGTGTTCAAGGAAGTGCATGTCTTCTAGTCTACAGGATAACCGATATTTCAGGTACTCCCCAAATTGTTCACCAACCAAATAATGGCAAATTAGCCTCTTACGTGATGGGTCAGACGGCCCAGGGTTTTCGGCGGTGCGTATACAAATTCCGTATAAATTTAAATATGTGATAAGTAGTTAACGGCCATTTTGGCCTAACACTGTTTCCTAGACCACTAATTAGAGTCTTTCCCTTAATATTATTCATAGTTAATTTAGGTTATTATATTATATTCAATAACATAGTTTTAATCGCTCATGAAGCTGGCTGTCTAAGCTTTAGTATTTAACAATTAATAAGTAGTAAATAAATTACCTCATTTGTTCCGTCATGTGACTTAAATTTGTCTTGTTCTCAAGACGCGTTTCGGAGTCGGGACTCCATCTTCAGTTATATCTCTGTAGTAGAGGTCGTCAAAACATTAAAACATTTACGAAGACATATATAACATTACACACACACAAAACGCACATACACATGTATACATAGTTACTGACATAATGTTTATAGTGCGCACTGATGTACGCTCCGCGGACTATTGATTGCTGAGGTAGGTCAATGGTTTAGAATACTTAAGTATTTATTTATTGATGGCTTTATCAGTCTATTTTATCTTAGCGCTGTTTCATATAGTGAGTTAGACTGGAAAGATAATTTTTCATTTAATATGTTGTCAGGTGACTGTTTAAAAGCCTTGTATATTACATTTAGTATTTAATTAGTCGAGGGCACGTGACAGGATAATTCCCCCCCCCCATACAAATTTCCTTCCCGAACTCAAACTCTCTTAAAGATCCAACCTCCGCATAAACCAAATGCATATAAAATTTCAGGATGCTGCAGCTGTGAGAAGACGAAATAATTTACTTAAACAAAATGATTAAGTGGTCACATTTAATTAAGTATCTTGTAGGGCTGGGTAGGTTCAATGATGTTTTACTTCTCGTAGGTCTATTGTAGGATCGCCTTACGTGTCGTTGAATCTTAAAAATCAAAATATTACGTAGACGTCAACTTAATTGGGGTCAATCAAATTATTTTGCGTTTTCAATTTTAAAATATCTGTCTTTCTATTGAAAAATTGGAGTTACTCGTTTTTATTATGGGTGTATGAGGGGATTTTCTAATTATGATTTCATTATTTCTCTACGTAAAATGAAATCCATTTCATGCACTCTGTATTTTGGAAATATGTTTGCTACATGTTAGTTGTCAGTTTTTTAAAGTTTAAACCATTTCAACGATCGTAACCATAACAACCAATTAAAAACAATAACAGCTGATTAATTAGTAAATAAATATTGAGCTTGACTTGTGAGATAATATTACTGTATGTAGAACAAAAACTCGAAAACAAGATCTCACAAAAACTACGTTTATTCAATCAAACGCGTTTCAACGACAAAGTCGCCATCCTCAGTGATACATGAGCTACAATAACAAAACTAAAATTTTTTATGTTTTATATGAGTTATAGTTTTGTTATTGTAGCTCGTGTATCACTGAGGATGGCGACTATGTCGTTGAAACGCATTTGATTGAAAAAGTTTAATTTTATAAACGTTTTATTCTTATTTACACCGATAAAAAAAAACGAAAGTAGGGTAGGCGTTTACACAGAAGCATTTGAGGTCTATATTTTTTAATTGGGGTTGTACCGCTGAAAGTAAACGCCAATTAAAAACTTTTTTAGTTTTATATGAGTTATAGTTTTGTTATTGTAGCTCATGTATCACTGAGGATGGCGACTATGTCGTTGAAACGCGTTTGATTGGATAAACGTAGTTTTTGTAGATCCTGTGTTCGAGTTTTTGTTCAACATGATTAATTAGTATAAACATAAATCATTATAGATAGCAGGTTATAGGAAAAAAACGAATCTGGAGCCGTTAAATAGAATACCGATTTTCAAAGTAATCATTTTCAAAGCAAATGTTACAGTGGCCAAAGAACGAGCAGGTCTGTATAGAGAGTGCCTCGCATTCTTTGCATCTGCAACCTATTACTGTAGACTAGGCTAGTTAGATCAGTGAATAGTTCTTATTGTCTGGTATAGCTAAAAATATTTATTAAAAAGCATTTATTCGTTTCCACAATCACTTCGACACGTTAGGTTAGTTTTGGTAAAAGTAAAGACTCAGATTTTATTCAGTTTTAGAATAGAATAGAATAGAATAAATTTATTGCAACAATTATTATAACAGATAAAATACAAGATTAACTATGTTGCAAAAGCAGCCCCAACAGATTAAAACCCAATTACTGGGGTGCCATATATAACAAAATAACTAAGTCTGCCTAAACTATAAAATAATTAACAATCCAAAAGTAAAAGTCAAATCAAAAGTAAAAGTAAAAGTAAAACAACCAAATACACAATTACTAATATACTAATATAAAACCATATATAGCCTACTAATAAAAATAAGTAACAACATAAAAACTAACATTTTACAATTGTTGATTTCCACCAAAACTCGCAAATCTAAAACCAAAGTTGATTTAATACAGCCAAAGTTTCCCTACGAAACCACGACAAACCCCAGGAAACATCCACCCTAGCTACTACATTATATAGAGCAATCGTCGAGTTCAGCGGCGACGACGCATGAGCATTGGTTCTAACGCGCTCTTGGTAGAGTGGTCGTCTGATTCTTATCCCGCAAGGTGGAACATACCAGCATACTTGTCTCAGGCTCTCAGGATCCTCAATCTCGCCACACATAACTCCTCTCAAGAAACACAACTTCAACAGATTTCTCCTAACTGTCCAAGAATTGACTTCAAATACCCTCAAAAATTCCCTATACCTTATCACACAAATTTGTGGGTTATTAAATCCAAATTTTTTATAGAACAACACACGCAAAAATCTTTTCTGAACCTTCTCTATCATATTATTATAATATTTTGCTGATGGGGACCAAACAATACTAGCAAATTCCAACCCTGATCTAACTAGACTATTAAATAAAACTTTAAGTACGATAATATCCTTAAAATCTCTTCCCAACCGACAAATAAAACCTAAGGTGGAGTAAGCTCTCTTTACTATATTAACAATATGAGAACTAAAAGATAAATCTTGTGACATAAGAACCCCCAAATCCTTGAACTTATCAACCCTATTCAACGACTGCAAATCAATAGTTTTATGGTAGAAGTTCACTAATTTGTTCAACCCGTGGTAGTTTCACCCAGACGTTTATAATGTAATACGACAATTTTATTGGACTAACAACCAATACGTAATAAGCCAGTCATGCGCAGTACATACCTTTGACTAGGGTCGCTACACACCGTTTCACTGAGAACACTTCGCTTTGGTTCATATTCGGGGTGACGACTGAAAAATAAAATTGTAATAATTTTAGAAATCGATAATTTTGAAAATAAATAAATGTTTATCATTAAATATTAAATTTTGTTTGAGTTGTTGGTTTAATTAGACAACAAATAAATACCCTTAAGTTGTTTTCTTACTTTACACTCCCGCCCGTGATAGGATCAATGAACATTGTACCGTTGTCACAACGGTTGAAATGTACTTATTTAAAACTCCCTAATATTTTAATAGTACTAAAGAGTAGATTAGTAAAAAATAACGTTATTCCAAGAATTATAGATTTTAAAATGTTCCGCAATAATTGGACGTTGTTAGTGCAGCATATTTGTTCTTCTGATAGGAAATTGAAAAAAGTAATTCTGTGATCCGGATGCTGATCAAGTTGTAGGGCGCCGACATGGTACTTAACCACCCCATCATGTATTGTAATACATAAAGTATCCTCAAGGTAGGAATTTGTCTGGGGTGGAGAGGAAAAGAGGTGCCCTCACACTTCCTTTGTTGCGTTCCGGTACAACCCCAATTAAAAAATATAGACCTCAAATGCTTCTGTGTAAAGGCCTATCCTACTTTCGTTTCTTTTATTGGTGTAAATAAGAATAAAACGTTTACAAAATTAAACTTTTAAGAATTAACTGTTCTTAAACTTTAAGAATTAAATGTAGCTAAGCATGTAATTTGTGTACCTAGTTTTCTTGGATTGGTTTGTACCGTCAAGTCAGGCTAGGGAATCAATTAGAAAGGAGGACACGCCCCTTACTCCAGACACACTCCTATTCTGAGGATACTGTACAAGGGGTTTTTGTTAAAAAAAAAAAAAAAAAAAAAAAAAAAAACAGTTTTTAAGGACTTGACGTTGGCTAGACTCTAACGAGCATCCTCGAGCGAAGCGAGTGAGACTGTTTAATATACAGGGTGATTTTTAAGTATGGAAACAGCTTTATACAGCATAACTTGAAGGCAGAAACAAAGTTTAAAACTTTTTTTGTAGGTTTGAAATGTTTGTCCGCCAACTTGGACCCGCCATATTGTTTATAATAGGAAAGTGGACACGTGATTGATGGTTTTCGTGTACGATTCGACAAGAAAAAAGATGGTGAAAGCAATTTTTGAATAAATTCTTTCGTTTTTAAGTTATAAGCATTCAAAGTTGCAATGACGGGAAAATCTAGTTAGCAATAAAACGGGGTAAAATGAGACGTCGAAACTTATATCGTCAAATTAAATTTATTAATTTTTCCGCTTATACAAATACAATAATATTTCAAGTGAAAAATATACGACCTAGACTGGGAATTGAACCCAGGACTTTTACGCGCCAATGCTCTACCAACTGAGCTATCCTAGTCGCTTCCCAGCCTAGGTCGTAGGCCTATATTTTTCACTTGAAATATTATTGTACAGTACTTATATAGTCACCTAGCCAGACCTAATAAAACAATCGAGCGTGGATAAATTCACTAACTTGACATTCATAGTAACCTAACCCTACCTGGATTTCGTAATTTTATATTTCTTATTTTCTACTAATGTATTTCGGTACTTCAAAAGCTCCTTTCGACATAAAATATTATCTTATTGCTTCAAAATAAGGTAGGTGGTAAACGATTTCGACGATTTTATTTACTAAATATCAGGGCAGACTACAATAATTACCAAATTAGGTTATGGAGAATTCAATTCCTTTTCTTTAAGTCTTAACTAAAGTCACACCTTATGATAGAGTCTGACACTCGTCTGCAAAGTTTGTTTACCAAACTGGGTTCTTGTTACTACTTAAAACCTATTCAATTTAATTACACTTTCTCTTTAAACTATAAAAGATATCAAACAAAATACCAGGTGATTTGAAAAATGAATCGATTCAAGCATCAGATACTTGTATTACAAAGGAGACTATCTTTAAGAAGAACCTTTGATAATGAAAGGAATTTCTTGTAAGGTGAGGTAACCTTTGTAAGTGGTGATGTGTTTAACAGTTGATGAAACCACTCGACTGTAGTTGGTTGTTTAATCGACTGAGTTGAAAAAGAAGAAGATATTCAGTTTTAAACGTGAAGCATGTGTGATATAATTGCTTGTCTGCGTCTGTTTAGATTTCTGAGAAGTTAGTTATTAACATATTGTTTATTACGCTTGTAACAACTACATTAAACAAACCCTATTGGATAAGATTTCTTGATCTATGAATACAATTTTACATTTACTGCAAGTCCCAAGAGATCAACACTTATGGGTAAAAAAAAGAAGAAAATAGAGATTTTCGTCATTTTGCAAAAGCGATGCTAAAGTTGTACTTTTTAGTCCTAATACCTAAAAACATCAGCCGCGGTCGAGACAAAGGAAGATTAGACAATATTCTATATTTAATGTTATAATGGGGTTGGGTAGGTACCATGATGATACCATCAACTTGTTTTTAAATACTATTTAATTTTTTTTTTAATCTACATTTTATGTGTAATACAGAGAAAGTTGTGTGGCCCAGCCAAGGAGCCCACCAAACAAAAACTATAATAAGGATGTAAAGGGATTCTAAATAATAAAATATGAATTGGCACTTGCGATTTTGTTGAGCAGTGCAAAATTACGTAGAAGGGGGGGAGAGACGAGGAGTGGAGGGCTTGAACCAGCGAGCCGAGCGAGAGTCTGTTCCGAGAGCCGCGAGAAGGAAGTTGAAGTCCATTCGTTGAAGAAGAGTTGGACGAGGTCAGTCCATTTTCGGCCACGTGCTATATAATTACTCGGTATGCTTAAGGGGGTCACTGCACATGAAAAAAAAAATTTTTCTTCATTTTTTGTTTTTTTGTGTAAGTTATAGCTTATTTTTTTCTGTTTACAATGATATACAACACTTATATAATACACAAATATAAACCTAATTTATTTATATTTGAATAGACCCTGTTCTTGGGTTTTCAGCTAGAAACTTGATCCCCGCCGTCTACTCTTTCCTAGCTTACAACAACAATTACTTGTTATAATACACACAACTAGTATATTGCAATGTCTTTATTCTTTGTAGTGTTGACATATGTTTTTATTCTTTGTGTTATAATTAAGTGCATTGGAAATATCCAGAAAAGAATAGGGAATAGGCTAAGAGCTTTGAAGTTGAAGACAAAGAAACTTGCAGATGGTAAATCAATAGGCGGTAAAGGCCGACTGACTGATGCGGCTGTTCTTCAAATCCAGAAATACTATGGCCTAGCAATTAGAAGAAACCATGCAAAGGTAGAAGACATGAGAAATGGCATTTGGGCAGAGTATTTCCACATTTTGTCCTCTAATGATAATCCGCAGCATGACCTATGTCCCAGTGACGAAGGAACTTGGTGTAAATACCGTGCTGCAATGAAAACCAAAGAAAGGTATGATCATACTAAACATTTCCACCTACCTACTGATATAATGGAGTTCATCAAACCTGTGTTCAGAGATCTAAGTGTAACAAGCTTGTTAGAAAAGCGTGTGAAAGGTAAAACCCGGAATCCGAACGAATCTTTGAACAATGTCATATGGAGTTACGTTCCTAAAACAATTTTTGTTAGGCTAAACACCCTGAAATTTGGAATATACATGGCAGTTTGTAACTTCAATGAAGGAAATATAAGTACCTGCACATTGATTGAAAAATGTGGTCTAAAACCAGGCAAACATTTAGTTGGCGCAATGAAACGGCTAGACCAGCGGCGAGAGAATAAGGCGGAAAAGGCTCGCAAGGATCTGAAAAAAAAGGCAAGGCAACACCAGAGTCTTCTAAAGAGAAAACGAGAAGATAAATTTGAGGAGGAAGAGGAAGAAAAACCTTCCTATGCACCAGTAATGTATTAGAAGTAAGATAATCACTGTATTTTGCATGTTATAAAAGTTTTTTGGTGTTTTCCGAAAGTTTGATTTTTTAATACAAATGCCCCTTTATCTCAGGAACTACCAAAGGTATCTACAGTACTTGGAAATTTTTGTGCACACTTATAAAACCTATCCAAATTACTGGAAACTCAAATCTAGTTTAAAAATTTAAAATGGCCTATTTAAAATATATATATATATAATTTTTTCAAATTCAAAACTTTTTTTTTTTTTTTTTAAATACATTTTTTTTTTAATTAGTAAACAACTAATTTTAGAGTTTCCACATATGTAAAAAGGCATATATTTTCAGGGGGGAAAAACAGAATTATGATATCTTTATTAGTTGCTGAGAAAAAGGGACATATGTTAACATGGTGGAAGATAGGACGCAGTGACCCCCTTAAGGCTTTATCTAGCCGTTATGTCTTTTGTATAAATTATAATTATTACTGTATTCTTCTAATTCGGCGCTAAAATAAAATATAACATTAAATTTCACTTGCGTTGCGTGCGTTCATTAGCGTCCTAACCCGACTCCTTGGCCCATCCTGACAAGATTCGGCTAAAGTGTACGCGGTCTCCAGCCAGTCGGAGCTTCCAGCTGGTCAAAAGAAATGGAGACGGTCCACAGTTGCGTGGTGTTAATTTACAAATAATGGGTTTTTGTTGATTTTTTATTTTTCTGAGGTCAAAAAAGTAGGTTTTTGTATTAGGTATATATCGTACGACCTTTGTTGCTCTAACTATATGTTGCTAAAATTTGCTATTTTTATCACATTTTAAGGAGTTCAATTTGTTTTCAACTACAACTTTCGGTCTAACTGTAATAAAACCGAACGTACGATTATCTCAAAATCAGCTGTTACAATTTTGATCAAATTTTTACTAAAACGTAACCTCTAAGAACCGGAAAAAAATGTCCTATAAATTGGTGGTATCGATAAAAAAAATAGAAGATAAATTCATTTTTGAAGTGTTTTGAAAGATATAAGTTATCTGTACACTTTTCGTTCAAATTGTGAGTAAAAATGTAAATAATAGTTACTCGAAAAAGTTTGTAAATTCTCAATTAAAATAAAATTACAATTTTGGAAAAATTAATTAAAAAAGAAAACGAACTTCATTATACACTTGATTTAAGTTGTCTACTTTTTAATTTAAGTGTGAGATTATTACAAAAACGAGGTAGTAATTAGAAAGAAGGAAAAGAGTGGGTCGTTCTTTTCTAACAATTAAACCAAAATAAATACGTGGAGGGAAAGCGGGGAATTAAACATCCCTCAATCAACATCAATGTTTACTCATTAGAACCAATCTAATATTGTTATAACTTACACCGCAATGCAGAAATCAGCTGAACAAAACCAAAACTAATTAGTTCATTTCTGCTGAATGCAATAGGCAACCTCCTACATCAGTATAAATATATCAAAATTTGAATATATAAACAGTATATTAACAATCCGAATTTTAAAAAATCATGATAAGAGTGAAATAATATGTAATCATAATTTCGTTAATTTTATTGCTGCTAAAACATTGGATGTTTAGTTACACAAGATACCCTAACCTAGCCTAACACAGGCCCTACTTGTTCTTTTTTTAAATCGAAAAACCCTCTAATTACAACGAGTTTTGATTTTTCCTATTTTTTTAGCATACCAGAGAAGTGAAAATTATTTAAAATAGAAATTTGATTAAAGAAAAATAAATGTAAAATAAACCATTATTACAGCTGATGCATGAAACACCAGACGAGCGAGTGGCTTAGTCAGTATTTAATTAAAAGTCATACAATAGGTAATGTGGTTGAGTGGTTTTTATTTATTAAAGGTGTGTAATTATTTCAACACACGAGTTCTGCTGTTATATACAAATGAATCTGTGCAAAAACACTGCATAAAATACCTCACACAGCTTTCCAAAAAATTAAAAAAATTTATTTTATGCCATTCCCTCTTTTATGTTACAAATAAACGTTTATATAAAAGAAAACTATTATATAAACTAAAATTATAGTTTAAGTTTTTACGTATTAAAAAAATAATTTAAATATTTTACAAAATACATACGTACACACTTATAAATATTTAAACTAACCTCTAACTAAAAACAACATTAAAACAAAAGGTTTACTTTTAAAGGATTTAAATTTTGCATCCTCTAGGGCAAATGTGTTTGAATTTTACATAGTAATTATAGATGAATAAATTAAAAAGTAAGGCCTTTAGAGGGAGGTAATTAAAAAAACAATATAAGAACACAATAACTAAACTGATAGAAAAGAAAAATCTAAAACGCAAACAATAACAATGATAGATAACCTAAATAGACGTAATAAAGTAAAACATTGCCACCAGAATTGTATATAATAAATTAATCAGATTAAATAGAGCAATAAAGCTAAAGTTTCAAAATTATTTCGCCATGCGGCATCATCGGGCACCTAATGATGCTGCAAGGCGAAACAATCGTAGCTCATTTATATTATTGAAATAATTTTGAAACTTTAGCTTTATTGCTTTATTTAATCCTTTAATATGGAGTTTCAACAAGAAATATCTGCTGTTACATTATATATATAACGTAACGATGTAGCCATTGAAGCGGTGTAAAATTTTCTGAACACGAGACCTTCTTCCAGGAAGGAATTAAAATGCTCATTAAATAGATGGACTAAGTTCACAGAAGTAGGAGAGGATATATTGAAATATATATATATATATAACGAGAGAGAGAGAGAGAGAGATGAACTTCACTTATATCTCAAAGTCGTGGTTAGGTTAGGTTATTTTTAATTAGGTAATCCTATAGGTTAGGTTAGGTAAATCCTATTTTAATTGAAAATGTTGTCAAATTGTTGTTTCCAGTTAATTCTGACCTGAAACTGTTCTTCATTTACAATAATATACAACTGATTTGGATCACTAATGATCATAATTCACAAAAATTATAATAAATTTACCGCAGCTGTATTGCCCAATTTTTAGTTTCTCTTTTACTGATATCCAACCAATCGGTTTCTACAAGGAAACCACTACATGGCTAACCTCACATCCCTCATTTGAAAATCCTCCTGGACTCTTCAAAGCCTGTTGCTTCGTGGGGATCCAGTTCTTTTATAAAATGTCTTAACTGTACCTAAACTTTATTTTATTACACACAATTAAACGATAAACGCAACTAAAGATCATAAAAAAATGCTCACCTGTATTCTTCCGAGCCAAGTCGTCTCCAAATACAAAACAATAACACTTGCAGCAATCCCTCCGTAGATTGATAGCATATGAGCCGTACACAAGAGGGTTCATACAGGAGTTGGAGACCGCCATGATGAAGAGGCCGTCTTGGATTCTGGAGTCCACGGTCTCAGCCGATTTTCTATCTGTTATATACCTGTAATGAAATAATTCGCATAAATACAACTGCACTGTTTGCATTTCTCACGTTCCGTATACAAAGAAAGCTAATAAAATAATTTAAGTTATTTATTTTTTGATTTTTAAAAATTTTTGTATTTATTGCTTTTAAACATATAACAAATATGTAATTAGCAAAAGTTTTGAATCAAACTGTAAAATATTTTCATACTCCTAAATGTGTCAAATTTAGTCAATCCCTTCACTCTTTCTTTAGATAATTTTAACAAAAATTGATCAAAGAGACGTAATTCGAAAAATGGTTTATTGTTGGGCGCCATTCTAGGACTCGAACAGTAAAGATTAGTGAAAAACACAAAAACTGTTTTTTATGTGCACCAACACGGTACTTCTCTTACTGTATAATTGAACTGAATTTTTTTTAAACGCACCTTTACACTTCACCAGAAAGTTTGATTGGCTTAAAATCTGAAAAATCTACCAGCAATTCCCTTCCTAAAGTCCAATATTTTCAAGAGACTAGATTAGATTGTTTGTATCAAATTACCAAAACGCACAGCTTGTCTTGCAGTTGAAATGATCATAAAATCCAATTTTACTGCTCGGTTTTACTGCCATCTGTAAACTGTTTGATGGCTTCGTCTGTTTTGATTTATATTGAAATACTTATGGTCATTTTAAAAGCATACTTAAAGATTTCAGATTGCCTGTGTTATTAGTTTATATCGTATCCTATTGATTATATTGTTATTATTTACCAAAGTATTTTGTCAGTTTGGTGATCACAAAACATCTTCATGTTTCATGGTCTCAGTATTTTTTTTTAATTTTTACTTCTTTTAAAAAAAATGTAGCGAGGCAACCAAAAACAAATTTACTATTATGTACTTAACACATCTAAAAAATAAAACATTCAAAACTTATGTTTTCTGTGAATTATATTTCAAACTAAAGACTTCAACTTCCACTCAAGCAACCACCGTTTGTTTATAGGGGGACTCCCCCCCCCCACTATACCACAGATTGGAGTGAACCAAACTGCACAGAAAAGGGTGGGAATTGAAACCACAGCATTCAGCATAGACCCTTAATCAAGTGATTGCCACCTTAAAACCTCTAAGACAATCGGTACAGTCAGTCATTTAACATCACTTGAGATTGTCTGTTCTACCGTTAGGAAAAACTGCGTTAATAGTAATAAACTTTATGGATTTTAAATGTAAATAACTGCAAAGAGACATTTAAAAAATGGAGGATAAGACAAACCTGTAAACATTTTGGCCAAACTAACAAACCAAATCAAAAATTTCACAACTTCCAATAGATACTTTTTTAACATAGTATTAACATGATGTTCCATTTTTGAAACAACTGTAGCAATTGTGTTAAAGTACAATAACAGTTTTTATTTGCTGACAACGTGTCTGTGACACTACAACTTACCACATTGTCATAAAGACATAGGGTGTCCAACAACATATGAATGTAGCGACTATAACAATAGACATCCTCAGTGTTCTGCTCCTTGCTCGCTCTATGTTGGTGATATCACTTCTGCGCAGTCTAAGACGGCCTCTTACACTTCCATCATCTTCCCCGGTCCTGCTGGATGCATCTGTGCACACAGTGACAAACATGTCAGAATCTAATCTATTTTGTGATTGTATTTATCAGTGTAATATCGGTTTTGAAGTGCCCCGAGCTCAAAGAAAGTGGTTTTTGGAATGATGCGTATTTGTTGTCTGTTAGATTGAAATCTCTACCAAATAACCCAAAAAGCTGTTACTCCGTACACCTCCCTTGGACCTCTAACAATCTTCTTTCCTAGTGGGATTAATATTTTAAGGAAAACTGCCACCCGTTTATTAAGAAATTAAATTCCTTCCCAGTTCTTGTTATTTACATTTTACAAACTGTAGATAATTTGTTGTTAACATTATAATTTACAGTTGCGAAAAAATGAAAAATAATCTATTTTAACTGTTAACCTACAAATTGAGTACACCTGTATTTTAAATAAGTAATACTAAATTTGTAATTATTTATTGTAGGAAATCTCTATCCACACTTATTTAATCAATTTGTTTGCATAAACACACACAAAACTAATTCAGATACAGTGAAAACAGTACGTCAATCAGTTGATTATTTACCAGGATAAATGTTTTTTAATTAAAGTTTGATAAACTTAAAGATATAAAATTCCCTCTAAAGCGTAATAAGAACAACTGTAATTGTCAGAGGGAATTTGTGAAATCCATTAAGACTGAAAGAGGTAAAATTGAAAAGAAAAAAAAAAAAAAAAAAAAAAAAAAGTTTAGTTGTTTTCATTAAACTTGAATAAGGCTGTGGAAATACCTTCAAAGAATAATTATAATTAAGTCTTTAACATTTTCTTAAAACCTTTTTTGTAAATTAGATACTAATGAGTTAAAGATATAGTGCAACCTACGACGGAAGGAAGTCAGATGTGTTTAATTCAAGTTTAACCTTTCTTTATCTCCTACATAATTATAAACAATTCGAATATTTCCTTTTCTTTTCTAAAAAGTTATAGAAACAAGATATTATTATTTATAAGTTGACAGCATGTTACAAAAACTTTCCTGCCCTTGTAAATTTTAATAAGAACATTCCAAAAAATCGCTTTCTATCGGATATTTACATGACTAAAGCAATTTTAATTTGGGACAATATTTTCTGAGAATGTATCAAAAGACAAATAATATAAGGAGACAAATTTATTTGGTAAGAAAGTTAACTTTGATTTTAAACTTTTAAATTTAAAGATGTGAACCAAAAAAAAACCAAATTAACTGTAACTAATATAAGACCAGTTAGGTCAGGTTAGGTTAGAGCGTATATAATAACAATTAATTACTAAAGTTAACATTGCAGATAATAAATACTATTAAGAGGAAATAATTTGAATATCATTTTAGAACGGGAACAATAATGGATTCGCGGGAATCAGATTCAATAATGAGTTCCCTGTATCGTAATTTGTTGACTTTTCAAAGTTAAGATGTAGAAATACAATGAGAGAAGGGGGGAAACAAAGATCCCGGCAATGTTTATCTTTATGCCGGCAAAGATCCCGGAAACGGAGGTGGTGTAATATATATTATGAATGGAATAAATATTTATTTTAAAAGGTAAAGTTAGGACCACAGGGTCCTCTATTCCATTTAACCACAACCATTACAAAATATATAGTACATAGTTATTAAATTAAACATGTAATGATAACAGAATATAAAATAAAAATTTGTTCACTTAATAAATACAAATACAAAAAAAATATAATAGAACATATTAACCAAACCTAAGAAAAAAAAACACACACACAATCAAACTACTTCTCCAAAACACCTCAAAACTTACAAACTATACAACAGTATCATGGAAAAAGTTATTCAAATAAATTTTAAACCGAGCATGATCCTTTTGCTTTTAATATTTTCTGACAACGAGTGCCAACGACTACATACAACCCGTCACTGTTAATGATTTATTAAACATAACGGCGGTATGCTTTGGTATAAGTAAAAGAGGTTCTCTTTGTGTATCACTCGAATTGACGTTTGAACTAAATACAAAACTTTCTGACAGGTAGAAAGGCAATCCAGTGAGAAAATATGTTGATCTATGAAAGTGTGAAATTTAAAAATATAAAATCGTGAAACATGATATCAAGTTTGATATAAAAAATGTAACGTTAACAATAATTTTAAACTCGGTGTAGCGTGTTTGCTAGGTTTAAAATCATTAATAGTGTCACAATATGCCTTCACCAGCTGAACTTTCACAGTAAATGGCGATAGATTTTTTACTTTTTTCGAAGTGTGCATGACAGCAAAAACTTTATTACAGTTATCATTTAAATGGTATTCCCAGGTTATTTCATATTACAATAGCTAATATGTTTAGAAAAAGTTTATTTTCATTGCTTAATTTTATTCATAAGACTAGTAACAGATATATACCGGGTGTTCAAAAAGTCTGGAAACCCCTTAATATTAATTTTATTAATAAACGCAGAACAATGAAACTCTAGGATTACGTCCTCACTGTAGTTACCGACTTTTTGCTCATTTTATCTGTCTTTTTATGCTTTGGGGGGACGTCCTGTGGAGGAAGTCTAAAAAATCTTAAATATAAGCATAGGTCGAATTATACCTCATTTTAAAGGTCTTTGTTAGAGGAACACATTGCCGCAATCCCGATTGAAAAAGGACCTTCGTTTGGAAATGGCAGCCTCTTAAAGTTTGTTTGATTTTAATGCTAATTCAATGGCAAATTTTTAGTAAGCTTTACATTAGATTACAATGTCACTTAGTGAGACAGAGCAAATAACCATTCTGATGATGAGGGGTTATGGGGATAGAACTCGTTCATATGAGAAGGTAAGCCGCTTGTTCAATGAAACTTGCCCCAATTGACCACCTATTCAAAAATCAACAGTGTTGAATACCGTACAGTGCGGTTCTGTAACAGATCGGTCAAGATCCGTACGGCCAAAATCAGCAACCAATGCGACCAATCAGCTACACAAGGACACCACTTCGAGCACCTTCTGTAATACCTTCCAAGGTTTGTTTATTTTTTTATAATTATTGTCTTGCAAAGTAAGTAATTTAAACATAAACAACTGACATACTGTCTGTTCAATTTTATTAATAATGATAATTGTCCCCAATTACATCTGTGCACTCCTAACGTTTTTAAACAATTAAATCGACCATTACTGATATTTCCTATCCCTCCACACTCCAGCTGTGAAATTCTCATAGCTAAAACACTAACATAACCAACACGGTATTGAGTATTCACTTCTGCCTCTTAATCTTCGCAACGTAAAGTTAACAAATTGTAAAAGGTTGCCATTTCCAAACGAATGGTCCTTTTTCAGTCGGGATTGCGGCAATGTGTTCCTCTAACAAAGACCTTTAAAATGAGGTATAATTCGACCTATGCTTACATTTAAGATTTTTTAGACTTCCTACACAGGACGTCCCCCCAAAGTGGAAAAAGACAATTAAAATGAGAAAAAAGTCGGTAACTAAACTTCGGACGTAATCCTAGAGTTTCATTGTTCTGCGTTTATTAATAAAATAAATATTAAGGGGTTTCCAGACTTTTTGAACACCCGGTATATATATATATATATACATAAATATATAAAGGTTTGGTTTTATTTCGGTATTCTGTTTATTTTTATTAAGAAACCTTAATAGCAATAATATCAGTATTAATTTAAGATTTTTAATGTAAATTTGTATATAAAGTGATCAAAATAAAATTAAACTGTGAATAATTGAACGAGAGAGTGTGCAAGCTATGTCAGCTGCTTATTGATGAAAACATTAAATTTTATCTCAGATAAGTAACAAAAGGGAGATAACTGGGGAAATAAAAAAAGGGAATCAGTTGTAGTTGTCTGTGAAGCGATGAAAGTGAGTTAATAAAACCAAATGTAAAGCGGATTGCAATTAATTTTGTATTTGACAAGGCAGCAGTTAAATTTAGTAATTCTGAGGCAGCGATATTTAGAAAAAGAAATGAAATATATGGTGTTTTCTCACAGAATCAAATGCCAATCAAGCTGAAAATTTAAGGGATGATAAGTTGGTAGAACAATAGCCTAAGACTAGGATTGTGTCTGGTGTAAGGGTCGTGTCCTCCCTTCTACTTGCTTCCCTAATACGACTTGACGGTAGAATCCATTCCAAAAAAACTAGGTACACTAATTATTGCTTAGCTACATTTAATTCCTAAAGTCAGAGTAACAGACTTTTGTAAACGTTTTATTCTTATTTACACCGATAAAAGAAACGAAAGTAGGGTACGCGTTTACACAGAAGCATTTGAGGTCTATATATTTTTTTTTTATTGGGGTTGTACCGCTGAAAGTAAACGCAACAAACGAAGTGTGGAGGTCCCTCTTTTCCTCTCCACCCCAGACACATTCCTACCTTGAGGATACTATATCTGTCATCTTTCTTCTCCTCTTTATTAGGCGTCCGAATGATTTATAGTAGGTTAACTCGACCTAACAGAAACTCCATTTGAGTTGAGTTGCAGTGACATTAAACACAAGCTTGTTATTTTTTATTTCTCTCTCCGTGTTTTTCAACACGACCAGACCAAACCTTTGATTGGTCAGGTAAGGCTGTATACTATAAGAGGTCACGTGGTGCCCCACAGGTTCCGTATTCTACATCTTTTACTAGGAGCTAATCGCCCCCATCAGCATTGGGTCGTTTTACACTTTAGGGCTGTGCACCTTTTCTAAAACACGTAACAGAAGAAAATTGGATACGAAGTCGTAGTGAGGGGAACAGAATTTCATCTGCATGGAAGTTGAAAGTAGTTCAGGTTACAGGAAGGTCGACTAGCAACCCTCCACGCCAAAGGTTGACAAAAATAATGATCATCAACAATTATTTTTAACTAACAAAACAATACTTTTTAATAAGAATTTTGCTCAAGATATTTCTACAATTCCATTTTAATTCACCAGAGCCATAACTACATCTTTATTTTAGTCGTACATTTTGTGGGAGATGGCTAGACTGACCTGCCAAAATGTAAATGTATCATTCCTGTAATCTTTCATATAACCGTGTAATTTACAAGTACAGTAATCCAATTAAAATTTAAAAAGGGTCGGTACTTTTGGTAGAGCTCTACGAAACCAGCTGTTCGTACTGATGGGTCCATTTGTCTGTGCGCGCGGCTTGCTATGGCACGGCGGGGAAGAGGGGAGTGATTATCGCTCATTTCCAAAAACATGTGGTCCCGCGCGGCGCGCCGGACGTAGATTATTCACTTGTCTTCAATGTAGCTTCGAGTTGTTTGTAAACATCGTGTTTCTATATGCACTACAAATCTTGTAAACTGTAATTATGTGTCGCGAAAGGTAGACAAACATAGTTGGGTGAGCGAGCCCTACTTTTACAGAACGGCTAGTAGCGTCAGAGCCGCGCGCACAGACAAATGGTCCCACCAGTACATCGGTTGCTGCCGCTACGTTACAACACATTATTTGGTCGGTTATTCGATGACTGGTTACAGTAAACAATAACAAGAATTGAACAATAAATTACAGAAAAAAAATAACTTGAAGTAAAACAAAATTGTAGTGTCCTATTTTCTTTTTAACCGAATACATGTCCCGTTTTAGTTGAGAGAGTTTCAATTGTTCGTATATTTTATTAATTTACAAATCACTCGGACGCCCATTTCGAAACAATCACGTGAATGTAGAATGAAAACTGCGGTATTTATAAATATATATTACAGTAAGATCATTGCGATTCATTTCTTTTCAAAACTTCTCTCTCACTCAACTTCTCGCCTCACTCTCATTGTGTAAAGCGACCATGTTAAACCTATATTCTGTGCTTGTCAATTGAGGAATTATAACATAATCATATTCTTACCTCTAGTTTCTCTAGATTTTTTCGTGATAACAAAAAGGATGCACGAGTAGGCGAAAATGATGATAAGAAGAGGAATGAAATACATTGCGCAGACGCAGAACAAATTATACGTCGTCTCATTGGCCTGTGAAGAGAAGTAATCGAAAGAGACACACTGGTAGAACTTGGGGTAGTCTGGATGTTCGGAGACATGGAAGACGATGCTCTAAACAATAGCCAAAAGTTAGGTTAGGTTAATTAACAGAATTAAAATAAAACAATTTCTTACAAATATTACGCTCCTTGAAACAACAACAATGTGACGGCATCTTCAGTAATATATGAACTACAATAATCAAACTACTCTAGTTTTTTTTTTTTTACGTGTGTAAAATCTTATATAAAACGAAGGAAAGCCGGTAGTCTCGGTTTACTTACCAAAAATCAACTTCCATCCGGTTGGTTGGTAAGACGAGGAAAAGATAACATCGAGTAAGAGGAAGACAAGTTGGCGGAGCGCGCTACTATTCATTTCACACGCTTACTGCGTATTATCCTGCGTAAAAACATTGTTTCAAAACCACTGCGTCTATATTCTCGTAACTGAGATTGAACGTATGAGGATCTCGGATTGTTAGTCTTACACCACAATCATGTTTATATGAACAACCAATCATGTGTACTTCAACGAAAAAACTTATTTAATACCCTTAGGCCCATTCTATACGAGCGTTAATGCGTCGCGTTAAATGCGTGACGTTAACTCCAACGCCCGACAATAGTGGTGACATTCTATACGGGCGCTAAATGCGTCGCGTTGTTAGCGTCAACGCTCAGCAGTGGACCTTCTATACGGGCGCAAAATGCGTCGCGCTGAGCGCGAAAACCGTCAGTTCAGTCACCAATATGGATGCTGTGCAGATCGGTGCTTTAGGTTTTCAGTACCAATTTTCATACATCGCTCTTCCAAAGTCGGTCCAACACTGCGCTTTTAGTTGTTTATTGGCATAGTCTTTCGACTTAACATCAAACACTGCTGGTCTCTTCTCCACTTCAACAATAAGTTTCTCAATGTCATACACTCAATCACATACTCAGATACGCTTTAAACACCGTTTCACTCGAAAACCACGTGACGACACCGCTACGCTGGCGCTAAAAGCGTTCGTATAGATGCTACCCATCTCGCGCAGCGTTGTTTGCGCCGCGTTGCTAGCGCTGCCAGCAAGGCAGGCGGCGTTAATAGCGTCAACGCCGAGTGAACAGGGTAACGCTGGGCGTAGAATGCGCACGTATAGATGCTACAACTTGACTTGTATTGACTTCCAAAACGAAAAATAACGCGACGCATTCAACGCTCGTATAGAATGGGCTTTACGTTAAGTAGTAGGCTACACGTTCCCCTTTAATTTCAACATCCACTAACCTCAAATCATGTAAATTTTGCTTACAGGATCTGTTTCCGTAAAAACAGAACGAATTGAGACTTCCACTAGAAGTTTTGGCTTTTTTCGTTTTCTGGCCTGAAATTCTCAACTCCTTCAACAGTTAAGTTAAGCCTAACTGTCCAAACCCCCTTTTTGTAATACCGCTTCCAGTTCTGAATTTACTTTAATTCCTATTTCTCAGGGTGAACACAAACAAAATTATGAGTTTATATTATTTAATCTCCAATGTGTGTTCATAAGAATGCTATGAGTAATACACTGTATCTTAACTTTGTGTGTGGATTGGGATATAACACAAACATTGTAAATCTGCTCTTTACACATAAAAATAAAAAATCAACCATTTATTTAGAAAACAAACATAAGAACGGGAATCTTTTACTGAACAAATTAAAATTAAATTATCTTTTCTTTTTAGTTAAATTAGAAAATTCATTTTCTTTTAATTACTTTACTTGTATTCAAAACTAAAATTTAATTTGTTCTGAACCTCTAATTTCTCAGATCATAATGTAATTAGTGTTCAGGATTCAAGTATTTATGATTTAAGCTACTATCTTTAAGCAAACATATATATCCACACAGATGATAAATCTTATAATATACATGTAGAGTTTTAATAACATACATTTTTATGAAAGTAACATGAAAATCGAACAATTTACTTAATTACTCTGATTTGAAATACTGACTTTTCACAAACACTTGGAATTGATAAATTTGATTTTTAAAATATCAAATTTTGACGGACGTGTGGTTATCCTGGGACCCTTGGATAGAATCTACTGCTGTTGCTTAGTTTTAAACGGGTTATCCCATTAAACAGAAAACTGCTACAACTTTGTCCATTCCTTGCATTAGTACTGTATTTCAATTTTTTCATTTATTTAACCAAAGACAGCCATATGCAAGGCATTCCCGTTGTAGTTACATAGGAATATTAATATTGTGTTTAGCTCCATATTAAATTATGTTGTTATACCTATCTTCAACAAATATTTACTTTAAATAAAAATAACTGTATCAATATAATAAACAGTATTAATTAATGTGTAATCTGTGCTAATTAAACGTTCAGTAATATTAAAGTGACAACGTTATTGACTGTTACTTGTGCATTTTGTATTGAATTACACTTGTTTCATTAACATTATTACTGTACATGTAACAATTTGCTGAGGGGGTATAAAGTATAATATAGTCACTGAATTAGAACTCGTGCTTTATACGTAATGATTAACTATAGATAATAGAAATATTGAATTTTTTAGTTGGAAGTCTCATTGCTGAATAGAAACAAATTTTTTAATCAATTCAAAAATCTAATATACCGGTTTAATTTGTTTTTAGTAACACCGAACTATGAGGTAATGTCCGCAGAATTGCCTGCCTGCTCCATCAACTGTGCTCTTTTCTTTGTTGCCTTTACGAAGGTATTATTGGTTTTATCACCAAAAGGCTTTGCAATTGATATAAGTTGCAAATTGAATTAAAATACCATAAATTGTAATTCATTATTTTTATTAGCTGGTGAAATTACTAAAATAATAAACGGCCTAAAGAACAAGAAATTTTCTACATCACAGTTTCTGTTGTAAAACTAACGCGTGATTTGATAGCTGATGTCCTTGGTTATGCCTTTAATCTTATTTACAGATTGGAATATTGTTGTTCCACTTGTGAAAAAGGAAGTAAGAAAATATAGATTCTCTGCTACCGGTTTTTTCTAAAATACTTGAAAAAAAATTGTAAAAGTTAGGTTAATTAATTTTTTTCAGTGGAAAACAGTTTGGTTTTCTACAAGCGAAAAATACAGTGGATGTTTCGTTAAAGTTTTGTTCTGGAGTTATAAATTTGGAAATGCAGCTAATTATTCGTTAACTTAACTGAAAGCATTTGACTTGGTGTATTAATGTCAAAATTATCGGATTAGAGGTTAATTGGTTTGCCAGAACTTATGAGTTACTGATCCCGGATCTTTTCTATTATACTACCGCATGACTCAAATTATTTTCTATACTAGTTGTGTGACTATTTTTCGTTATTTATTGGTTGGTTTATATCTGGAGCTCATACTCAACGAATAGAATCTTTGTGGGCGTCGGCAAAAAGACGAAATCGTAAAGAGTGTGGCACAAGCAGGGACATGCTTGACTCTTCCTTATGTGAATTTCTATGGCGGAAACACCATCAAGAAACTGATCTGTTCGATCTAATTATGAAAGATATTGTAGTAATTTGGCCACCAGAAGTGTAAACCCAAACCTAACCTAATCTAACCTAACATAACCTAACCTAACATAACCTAACCTAACCAAACCTAATCCAGGCCTAACCCAGACCTAACCAGAAGTGTAAAACCTAACCTAACCTAACCTAACCTAATCCAGGCCTAACCCAGGCCCAACCCAGACCTAACCAGAAGTGTAAAAGTCATAAAAACGTTCACACGTAATTAGTTTGTGTTTATTGTGTTTTTCTATTTTGTAGCCTATATTTGTGTGTTTTGTGAAAAACAATAAAACCATTTATTTTATAGATGATTTCATCAATTGAGGTGAGAAAACCTACTTTATTATTATTCTGTTAGTATAGAAAATAATTTGCGCCATGCGGTCGTATAATAGAAAAGACCCCTGATCCCTACTAGGTCTTATTTTATTTTTTTGTTTGAAGGGGATTTAACTGCTTTTGTTGGTGAGATAACACAAAACTTTTCCGAGTTAGAATTCTACATCCAACTGAGTTACTGGTTGAATTTAAATAGTTGTCTTTCAGTTCAAAAACAAAGTATATAATGTACAATCTGTAGTATGGATAACAATTTATTATAAGTGCAGTGATTGCATACATGTAAGTAACTCAATTTGCTTTGTAAATTGAGGTAACTCAGTTTAAATATTTGGGCGTAACCTTCGATCAGGAAATTGAACTGGAAAAAATATATATATTAAGCTTCCATACAAGGTGTTATTATTAAAATTTACAAGTTGAGATACCTACGTCCATTATCTGTTGCGAACCGTTTATTTTGCTCTAGTAAATTTCCGTTTAAAATATGGGGATTTTTATTTTTACTGGAGGTGGTGTACCAATCTATTTCTATGTCAATATTTATATCACAAAAACATTTTATATTTGTCACGCTTAAAAACCTATTCCCGATTGGGTTTTTCGTTGTTCCAAATTATGAGAAAAAATTCTTTACAGTATTTATAAGGTCTTATGTATATTTTTTATGCGTTCTCATTGAGTTATAAAAAGAATAGCAATAAATATGTCTTGCAAAAGATAACTGTAATAGTTTACAAAGGTAAGGGTCGATTGTTATAAGCATTCTCATGGTTACATTTCAATAAAATTATATAAGATTCTTCCAAACTTTGTTTTCTAAAACATCCCTCTTTTTTTAAGTACATTTCAAAATAAATTAAGGAACTGGCTTTTAAATCTAACATAGATTCTCTTTTTGATATGGCCGTTTGATTTTAATTTTTGTTGTTACTGGAGATGCATGTTTTTCTCGGTTGAAAATTCTCTTTCTTACCGATTTTTACACAACATCCAAATCATGTTATTTTTAAACTACTCTACAGTAAACTGCAAACCTTGAAGTCATGATAAGGCGTGTCAATAAAGTTCACCCGAACCCTCATTTTATTTGTGTAATCAGTCGAACGTCACGCTATCTACACAGAGCAGACAACTAGACATGACTATTGTAATATTCGTCGTAGAAATGTTAAAATGAGATTTTATATTAAACCCCTCAATCAGCTGATGTTCTCTCACATATACATAGAATTAGGAAGTTGTGTAGACGAAAACTCGAACACAAGATCTAACGCGTTTCAACAACAAAGTCAACATCCTCAGTGACACATGAGCTACAATAACTAAACTATAACTAACTGTATTATAGATATCCTAATATTTATAATTTCCATAAAATGAATTTATTAGGAATGTACTCATTTAAAAGACATTAGTAGCTGACCAATAAGTACAACACTCCTACATGGTACAGTTGATTTGTTAGCAATGATAATATTGAGAGATATCATATAATTCCCCCTTCCATTTAAAGATTTTAAAATATATTTTAATATATATATATATATATATATATATATATATATATATATTAAAATATTTAAATGGAAGGGGGAATTATATGGTATCTCTATATATCTATATATCATAACCCACTGACTGATCACGAAATCTCTGAATCCAAGAAGCCTAGAGTTATGAATTTTTTAACATGGTCTGGGGTAGGTCTGTTAAGACGTGTACTAAGAAAGGGGTTTTGATAATGAATCCACTCCAAGGATATTTTTTACCCCGAAAACGAGTGTCATATCTTTGTTATTTATGGGTCGGTTTTGATCAAAATTGGTGTGGTGTTCTATTTGGGCATAATTTATTTCCACAGCACCACCATTAGGGTTGTGCTAAAATAAATATTTCTTTATAAAACTATCTCAACTGTCTCCATGTGAAACTAGGGCCATCAAGTCTTATAAAAGAATTAAAGACCAGATCTTACCATTCAAAATATATTGAAAGAAGAGCGATGTTAGGGACCTGAAGATGACCAACTAACGGTCGAAACCGGTAGTATTTTAGGACTTTTAATGATTGTTGGCGTAAGGTAAGAAAACCTAACAATTGGTTAAATTTCTTTGTCAATAAAAATGTGTAAAATAAAATAATAAAACATTTTTATTTCACAATATTTTGTTAATTTATTTATAAAATTGGTTGCTATGGTAACGAACGACGAAACAATTTAAGTACTCTTAAAACATCAGTTAATTATAAACTTTGTTTTATATTATGAATGACGCCCCACTCTCATTATTTTACTGCACAGTGCAGCTTCTCAAGGAACAATGTTATTTTTACCTTTTTACTTGTAAATGTCTTCTCCATCAAAACTCACTAATTAATGCGATTACATAGTGGGTGAGTTTTAAACCCTTCCCACTCCTTTTTTTTCTAAAGCGCGTCTCATAAATCTTTTATTCTAAACACAAAATCATTTTAGATAGCCTACTAATTAAAATTGAGGATCATCAGTTTCATTTGGTTAGGTTCAACATTTCAAATATAAAGTGCACCAGGCTACATTGTATAAAACAGTATTTCTCAAGCAAAACTGTAGCGGAAAGTAACTAAATCTTTTACTTTTTTCCAAAATATTTTTATTGCTTTAAATCCACTGAAAAAAGACCCTCGTTGAACTTCAAAATTTTGACGTGTCTTAAATGATGATAATTTTTGTTGAGAAAACCCCTTCTATAAAACTGTGTATAAATGTACAAAATTGTTAGTTCTAATATTCACCCAGTTACACCTCACTCAAAAAATGCAATATATTATATTTTGACAACCTTTTAATTAGTAATATATCTCAAAAGTTGGTGAAATTGAATTGTCTCCAACTCTAGACTTCTGATAGATTAATTTTGAAGAACAAAATACCACTAATAATTAGACAAGTCCAGTTATAAACGTATGTCTTTTATACTCAGATCTTGAACCCTTGTAACAAAAAACAATTATTTAAATTTTTTTTGTATTCAAAGCTTAGTTCTACTACTGAAAGCTGTATATTTCAAAGTTATAAGTAGTTGCATTTTTACAAAGTTACAGGAATATTTATATATATATATATATATTTAAGAATCACCTTAATAGTAAATAAACTTTTAGATTTGAGAAAATAGAATTTTTTGTAGAGATATTTGTTTGTTTACAGTAAGGCAGTTTTATTGATAAATAGAAATACCAAAATTCTTGTTTCTCTACATGTATTCCTCCCAACCTAACCTAACCAAGCCATACCGTTTACTTAATATTATAAACTGGACACCTTTCTTTAACTCAAACCTAGCTTTAGATATGAACATCTTTCTTTAATGTAAATAGCTGGAAACATGGCTATAGAAACTCTAACTTTGCTAACCACCTTTTGGACTCGGGTCATAGTTTTGATCCGAAATTGAATGTTAAACTCTTACATATAGAAAATAGAAACAATAGATTAAATAATTTACAATGTTTAGAAATAAATAAATCTATTTCACTTAGGCCTATTTTCAACTTAAATGATCAAATTGTATTAATTTCTTCACCCCTTCAAAAACCATTAACATTGTTAATCAACCTTCCTCTAACCCCTACCCTTCCCGATTTCTCTTATTGTACCGCAGTTTCCTTTTACTTGTGTATGTATAAATAGTTGTCAATACTAGTTAATTATCAGTTGCCCGATGATGCCACAAGGCGAAACAATTCTAGCTCATTTATATTATTAAAATAATTTTGAAACTTTAGCTTTATTGCTTTATTTAATCATCTCACATTACGTTCTTGTGTGAGTTACTGAATAATTCGTGTTACATAATTAAAACACAATCAAATTAAAGATACAATAGAGCTAGCACAAACTTTCTCACATGTTTTATTTCCATATAAATAAATAGTAATATATCACACCGTACTAAAGGCGACAATGTGGCAACATTACGTAACATACCTGTGGCACGGAACAGAGGAAAGATAAAATCCAAGCTATAGTCAACATCATCTTCCCTCTCCTTCTTGCATCGCTCACTCTTAAAGGATGGAGCACAGCGAAATATCTGTCTATCGATATACACACCAATACGTTCGAAGACAAATACAGTCCAAAAGCCCTCAGAAACAAAAACAACTTGCACGCAACGTTCCCCGCGACCCATTGTGTCGTCAGTCTCCATCCTATCTCCAAGGGCATCATTATAAACGTGACGAGAAGATCCGCGATGGTGAGATGAGTCATCATGAGACACATCCTGGACTTGCGGTGTCTCCCACGGAACAGAGAAAAAAATACCGATAAGTTGCCGACAGCTGCGACCGTGAATAATGCACAGTAGACTATAACTACTGTTAGGGTGTTGTTGTTGAACTGTAAATGTCTGGGCAGTTCGGGACTCGATTTGGTCTCGTATTCGAGGGTGTCGTTTAGGCTGGACCAGTATTCGTCGAGGTAGGTGCTGCGGGTCGAATGGGAGAAGAGGATGATTAGTGTTTGGTTCAACATGACTCGATCGGATTTAATTGTAACGTCACTTTTCATTGAAGTTCCGACGGGATTTCTAGGTTAGGATTTTCACCGCTGATTGAACGTTTACTTTTTGTCACTTTTTAGATTAACTTCACTTTTTGTTAAAGTCTTTTTCCATTTCAGTTCTGACATTTTTTTTTTAAATTGGATGTAAATTATCACTAATTTAACGTTTTTCGGCAAGTTGGAGTTTTATTGAACATTCCGTTTTAATCAACGTAAGTCAAAACCCACTTATTTAACACGCTGTACGTTTATTTATTGTTTATAATTTGCTTTAACTTAATAAAAATTAACAATTAAAACTTTTTTTTTAAACTAACTGAATTTCCAATGGGAAAGATTCAGATTAAAAATTTTGTCTAAATAAAAAATACTACCGATTATACCCAATTTTTCTAAGTTAAATAATTGATAAGACTTTCCTTAAAGTTAACTTAAAAACCTATTCGAAAATTTTGTTTGTGTATATTTTTGTCTCACTAAAACATACACAATTTAAACTGATTTGTATAAAATCACAAATAAAATAATAAAACACAAATAAAGTCGTAATAATCACTACGCGTAGAGAGTAACCAGAACACTAGTAAGGTCTAAGCCTACGTGATCGATGGCGGACGCGTAACAACTGAGGATTTCAAGAACGTTGCCCATCCCTTCTCTCATACACTAAGGTTGCTCTACGGTCATGCGCAGGATCGATGTAAAATGAACTGAAATTGAGATAATGATTTGGATTTCCTTATTTCTTTTTCTTTTATTTTATTTTTTCTGTATAACCTGACACCTCCCCCTCCTTTTTTTTAAACTTTGAGCAGAAAACAAAAGTTTAACTTTGGACATGGACACTTTGTCTATCAAGTGAAGAATGTAGGAGTCGGACTGACTAAATATTAAGTACTTAGATTATATTGTCGCCATATGTTAAATGAAACGGTAATTAAGAATATTTATTTTTTATAAATTACAAAAATAATAAACTAGTAATTACAAACAATAAATGTTCACGGAACAGATTGTGATGGCTTTCATCTAATCTCAAAATACCAATAACAAGTCCAATCTTACGTTAGGCTAATTCAAAACTCGTCCTTAAAGTTATTGCTGAAAGATTGTTTCGGATGTTCAATATTTACATTCTTTTCAATCGTTTTGACATTAAAAAATTCCAATATATTTAAAGCAAAGAAAAAATATGAAACCCAGGTTAATGAAAAAAAAATGTATAAAATTTAATTTCATATAATCATTACATTTGAATAAAATTTTTTAACATTCCTATAACTCTCCTATCCAAGGGGGGATAGTTTTCTTTGTAACATTCCTAACAAAATACTATCCCAGGAGGGATATTTTTCTTTGTAACATCCTAAGACACTCCTATCTCAGGAGGGATAGTTTTACTTTTGTAACAATCCTAACTCACTCCTATCCCAGGGGGGATAGTTTTCTTTGTAACATTCCTAACACACTCCTATCCCAGGGGGGAGTTTTCTTTGTAACATTCCTAAGACACTCCTATCCCAGGGGGGATAGTTTTCTTTGTAACATTCCTAAGACACTCCTATCCCAGGAGGGATAGTTTTCTTTGTAACATTCCTAAGACACTCCTATCTCAGGAGGGATAGTTTTCTTTGTAACATTCCTAAGACACTCCTATCCCAGGGGGGATAGTTTTCTTTGTAACATTCCTAACACACTCCTATCCCAGGGGGGAGTTTTCTTTGTAACATTCCTAAGACACTCCTATCCCAGGAGGGATAGTTTTCTTTGTAACATTCCTAAGACACTCCTATCTCAGGAGGGATAGTTTTCTTTGTAACATTCCTAAGACACTCCTATCTCAGGAGGGATAGTTTTCTTTGTAACATTCCTAAGACACTCCTATCCCAGGGGGGATAGTTTTCTTTGTAACATTCCTAAGACACTCCTATCCTAGGGGGGGGGGGGTAGTTTTTCTTTTGTAACATTCCTAACACACTCCTATCCCAGGGGGGGGGGGAGTTTTCTTTGTAACATTCCTAAGACACTCCTATCCCAGGGGGGATAGTTTTCTTTGTAACATTCCTAAGACACTCCTATCTCAGGAGGGATAGTTTTCTTTGTAACATTCCTAAGACACTCCTATCCCAGGGGGGATAGTTTTCTTTGTAACATTCCTAAGACACTCCTATCCTAGGGGGGGGGTAGTTTTTCTTTTGTAACATTCCTAACACACTCCTATCCCAGGGGGGGGGGGGAGTTTTCTTTGTAACATTCCTAAGACACTCCTATCCCAGGGGGGATAGTTTTCTTTGTAACATTCCTAAGACACTCCTATCCCAGGGGGGATAGTTTTCTTTGTAACATTCCTAAGACACTCCTATCCTAGGGGGGGGGGGTAGTTTTTCTTTTGTAACATTCCTAACACACTCCTATCCCAGGGGGGGGGAGTTTTCTTTGTAACATTCCTAAGACACTCCTATCCCAGGGGGGATAGTTTTCTTTGTAACATTCCTAACACACTCCTATCCCGGGGGGGTAGTTTTCTTTGTAACATTCCTAAGACACTCCTATCCCAGGGGGGATAGTTTTCTTTGTAACATTCCTAAGACACTCCTATCCTGGGGGGGGGGTAGTTTTTCTTTTGTAACATTCCTAACACACTCCTATCCCAGGGGGGGTAGTTTTCTTTGTAACATTCCTAAGACACTCCTATCCCAGGGGGGATAGTTTTCTTTGTAACATTCCTAACACACTCCTATCCTAGGGGGGGGGGGGTAGTTTTTCTTTTGTAACATTCCTAACAAACTCCTATCCCAGGAGGGGTATTTTTCTATTGTAAAAGTCCTAACAAACTCCTATCCCAGGAGGGATTGTTTTCTTTTGTAACATTGTTATCACGTTTCTATCCCAGAGGGTTAATTTTATTTTGTAAAATTCCTAACACAATCTTATCCTAGGGATATGCTAGCGACTTTCGACCTCACAACCCCAAAGGGGTTGAATTTAGAAATTTTCTAAATTTCTAAAATTGACGTCAATAACTTATAAAAAATTTTGTAACTAAATTTTTTTAAACATAATTTTGTTCCTTATTTTTTAATGTTGGCCAACGTAACTATAATGTACATGTAAGCTTCTTTTTTTTTACTCTCTTTATAATAAGTTAGTCTTAAGGACAACTTTTTGTAATTTTGTCACTCTTAAAAAAGATTTGTTATAATTATTATTGTTTAACAAAAATATTTGTAATTTTGAATAAAAGGGAAGGTTTACTAAATTTTAATTTTTTTTCTTTTGTGGTGGGTTTGTTTAATTGTTTGTAAAATTTTCTTTAAGGGCGTATCAGTGTAACTTTTCTAAGGGCGTATCAACTTTTTTTTTAATATAAATATATATATAGACAACTAATTTTTACTCATTTCAAATTGTCTTTAGAATAAACTAATCTGTTATGCGTTAATCTGTATTTCTTTTCCTGTAAATAGTTAACTCAGGTACCATCAGTTTTTAAAAGAAGATAAGGTCAACGAGTGAAATAATTTAAGATTTTTTTTACTTGACATGACCATTCTTCCCGGCCCAGTACGATCTTCTAAACTTTGTTAATTTTCCCTTTTGAATGGTACACTGTGAAGCATGTCTCTCGTCAATTCTATAAAACAAGTTATAAGGTCTATTTATGAGTTAAACGAACACCCTTATATAATTGCCTGTGTTAATCTAAAAAGTAAAGCGAATAGGATTAATCCTTAGTCCCCTCCCCAAAACCTATTTAACAACACAAGCTGTGTTTATAATTATTTCTGAATACCATTATCATTTGGATTTAATCACATGTTTTATATAAATTATTTCTCAATAAAATATTTGTTTATTTATATCTCAATGACAAAGTCTTTCATTTGATGACAAAATCCTCTCAAAACAATTTCTCCAATAACAGGATGAAAGCAACAAACTGTTATGGTCTGTTAGCAATAAGAGAATGTAACTCAAACACTGGAAATTCAATCGTTTCAGAAGTACAATCATGTTGGAAGTTTGAAATTTAAAGAAGTATTTTTTACATTAATGGATAGATTTTGTTTTCCTTAACATTTTTTTTTTAAGTACAGAAATTGTTTAATAATTGATAAAAATAATGATATAATTAGACCTTTATACAATTATACATGTTTTATAGTTTGAAGAAACATCTTCAGATAGACAAAATAAACACTTGGAAGAATTTGAAATTTACGTTACACATACAGTAACATTAAGCTTTATAAATAATGTGTAGTTACTTTACACAAGTCACATAAAGAAACTACATTGTACAGTTATTTTCAAAGAAACAGTTCTTATATCTTTCAATGGTTTAAATTCATAGAAACTGCAAACCAACCCAATAACAAAGATAGTAACTTTGAGTTGAAAACTTGAACTCATTTTATTGTAACTATGAATAAAAGACAACACCTGGCAACACTTTGTACAATATTAAAAACCTTCCTTCTTTATAAAAAAAAAGGTGTATTTTAATTAAAAACATATTGATTAATATCTTTCAACATCATCGTAAAGATGTATTATAAATAAAGTAAAGTAAAGTAAAGATGTTTTCTTTGAATAAAAAGTATTAAAAGTAAAGCAAGGTAATGTGGTAGTAGCAGAATATTAATAAGGTCACATTCCTATAGTACAGGGCATGAAAGAATGTATTTATAGGCGTGGTTTACAGTTGTCCTTAATTGGTTTGCTTAATATGAAAAATATAGTAAAGGGTCATGCAAAAATTATTTAAAAACTGATTACAAATTAAATTACAATAACTTTCTGTTATTACTTATTTTGTCCTAGTGATAAAGTATTGAGGTTAAATAATAAAGTTTTCAGTGATGAATAAAAAACATTATTTGAAACAAAATGACGTTTCAACGTCCAAGTCTTGTCTACCGTTGTTACATAATTACCTATTATTTTTTAATCTTATAAATCAAATTGAGGCAAAACTGGACCTCGTTTCGTTCCCTCAAATAGTAACTGAGTGCCTGTCAACTGAGTATTTGGTAAGCATATTTAATGGAAGCAGATTTCATCTTAATCTGACTTGAAATAAGTCAATAATCCCCCTGAGTAGAGTTGAAAGATCCCTTAACGTGTTTGGAGTTATCAATGACTTTGGATTTAATTAAAAGTTGTACCATGAATCAACTGAACAAACTTTATTAATAGAACGTCTATGCTTTGCTTATATATTCACGGTATCATTATATAAGAATAATTTTAATTGTTTCTCATAAATACATGTTCTATTACACATTAGATGTAATTATCGTTTAAATTGGCAGTTTGGTCTGAAAACTTCACATTTTATCATAATTGTTGAGTCCGATTTTAAGATATTAAACTTATTTATCAATTTTAACACTGACAACTTTTAAAGCTACAAGTTTTATGAAATTGACAATCTACAATTTTAGCAAAATTATTGGATCAAACTGTGTTGAAATTAAATTTGTAATTTCATTGTACTAAAATTAAAAAAAAAAAAAATTTTTTAAAGAAAAAAATTGGATTGCTAATAACCTAGGTGGGGCAGAGTCCAATTAGGGAAAAACCTCTTGACAGATTATACAGAAACCCTAGTTTATGTGAAGAATAGGATGATCTAATTTGTTAGTCAGTTTTCTGTGAACTTCACTCTACATGCAACATCTTCTTTTTCTCCCTACTTGAAACTGAAATAAGCATCCAATTGCTTACTGCCAGCTGAGTCCCCAAGGGAAAAATACTAATGAAGGTGCATACAACATCTTATTATGTTAACAAATTGACTGATATACATACCTCATGCAACTATTTCTCGTCTGCAACTTCTAAAAAAACTGATAACCATATATAATAAATGAGGATATTAGTTGTGTGTCAGGGACAGTGGCCGTCTGTGTTTGTGTCTTACATTCCAATATAAGAGATTAATGTTGATGTAGGGTGTACTGTATATGAAGCTCATTGTTTGGGACAAATATCCTACTGTTGTAAGTGTTTAATGAAAAGCATATTTATATCTTTATGATTTGTGTTTTTGTCTGTGACTTTGAGCTTGATGAAACCATCTAAGTGTGTTGTTTGGTCCTGTTATCGGTACGGCTATTACTTTGAACCCCACTTTGGGACTACCTTCTCTTTAGTCGCAGTTATTGTCTCAGCTGCTGCATCATTCACAGGTGCTGATGTAGGTGTGTTCTCGTGTTTCGATTTGTAACACTGGGTTGTATGAGCTGAAGCACCAATTTTGAGATAGATGATGACCAATACATTTTGTTTGAGTTTTTAGAGACGACACTTGAGTAAAGTTTGATTAAAATCATTAGTGCCGATTTTGAGGAAATCAAATGTTTTTTTTTTCTTATTGCAACTATCGGCAATTTTGAATTACCAAAAAAGATCCAAGATGTCAAAATATGCCCACATATCAAATTTGATTTAAAAAGATCCACACATTTGGGTACATACAATAGAGGACAGACACACATAATTCCAAAAATCACTCTTTTGGAATTTGAAGACCTTTAAATGGATATATCACCAAAAACACTTAACCACGATTTTTTTGACCCATCACATAACTTTCTTTATACTAAGTAAAAAAATGAAAAGCTTTTAATAAAGTGACAGTTTATTTGGATTTTTTTATACTTCCTTCTTTTATTTAATTTAGAATAATTTATTCTAACAATTACCATAATTTCGCTATATAAAATTAACAGGCAACGTTTCAACTGTACGTATCAACTTTTGTTAATAAGTGAGGTTTCACTCTGAAAAAAAAAACGTTAACTTCTCTGTTAGCATGTTCAAAAAGTTTCTAGAATATTTCAAATCCAAATGACATCATTGTTGATAGAAAAATAAAAATTCACGCTTTGAAGAGAGTCAAGGTAAAAGACACATCTTGAGAAAACCCCAACCAATGCGGTCTGTCTGAGTTAAGGCAGGTTATCACATGGTTGGGAGACTGTTATTTTGAAATCTTAGCATAATAACACGAGTTGTTATTCTAAGAGAATGTCTCAAAAACCCAAATTAAAAGTGATAAATTCAATGAATGTGTGTTTTTGTATAGCACATGCTAAGGTATAATTAACTATATTCTTGTAAATGAAAAATCGATTAGAGGAACTATTTAATTCAAGTTTAGAGGTATTAATTAAAAGAATTTAATCAATTATTAAAAATATCGGCTTTTGGGGAATTTTATGAGCTATTTAAAAAATAAAAAGGGAAATGAACGTTTATTTGAGTTGATTAAACGTTAACAACTATTTAGTGAATATTTTGATTTGAATGAAATTTTCTGACTATTTTATGAATATTTGGATTTTATTAAATTTTAAGACTAATTAATTGATGAATATTTCCATTTACTTTTATTTTATGAATATGTGTTGTAGGTTGGTTTGATTTTAATATATTTTAGGTTGGATTGATCATGTTGTTCTAAATTTGATATTAAATGTATGCATTTCCGATATCATATGTGTGTTTTAATTTAAGTACCGGTAGTGCACTCTTCCAAAGAATTAACACCCCAGGATTAAATTTATTCTAAAAAAGAGTACATGTGTCCAACCATATGTTTGTGCCCTTTATTTGAATTCATAATTTGAGTATGGATATACAAACGTAAATAATCTTTAAAAATCAGTAGTTTCGCGACCAGGAAGATTACCCATCAATGAATTTTTGTCCTCATAATTTTGGGATACTGTATAAAACTCTTCCATTTAAATTTTGAGGGAGTGAAAACAAAAATATATTTTTGTAAAACTAATAGGACTGAAAAGTGTTTAGCGTTTTGGCAATTTTGCCTTTTCTCCTAAAAAAAAGAAGTTTTTTGAGGAAATCACTCAAACATTTTACACTGTAACCTCATCAGAAGACACATCATCTTAAATGAAATAACAAATTACAGAAAAAAAAAAAACAGTCACTACTTTGCCCATGTATAAAATAGCAGATAATAGACATTTAAAATAGTATTAAGTTAGCAAAACCTTGTTGAAGCATGTGGCGTACAAAAAAATAATAATTGAGGGAGTTAAAGATAAATGATTCAAATATAATTGTAACAAAATGTGTCGAGGATCACTTGTGTTTTAAAAAGGCAATTGGTTCAAGTGTAATTGGACATTTTCCGACCCACATCAGTGTCGAAAGTCAGTGGATTTAACTGAATTTCAATTAGACACTGATGTCGTGGGTTTTTTTGTAATCAATATAAATGTTTTAGATATGTCAATCTGTTTTTAGCGACATTTCTAATAACTTAAAAATTTAATCACTGCCAAAGTGCTGGTGATTCAAGTTTATTTACTCTTAGGTGTTCATTTATAGTGAATCTATTGAGATCTATACTTTTTTTGTATAATTTTGAAATGATCCTTTCATCTGTTCTATCGGGAGTCTCTTGACCAATTCTTATTCTTTTCCCAACCTGACGCTCTTATAGATTATTTGAGGTGTAAGAGTCATTGTTTTAAGTCATTACTTGTTTTTTGTAAGGTGATGATGACAGAGAGGTTTTTCCCTTCTACACAACAAGGAAAAAATCACATTTATTTTATTAATTTGTTTTTGTAAATTTGGTCTAACTTCAGATATAAGGAGGTAATGCAATGAAACAATTATTTATTTAGTTTCTAAACTATATTCAAGTTCTTAAAGTAAATGAAGTTAAATTAAGTTTGTATCAGTATGTTTCTTTTATCTTCAGACAGGAGTTTGGAGTTAGGTTAAGGAAATATATTTAGGCAAGGACTATTTTTTTCTTCAAAATACCTTTAATATTTTTCTTATCAGTGGTTGGACTAACTTGAAATTTTTAGTCTGAACTGAACCAATATTTAAAAATGTCTACTTAAAAACAAGACTACCGTACACTGAATTGAAAACTACAAAAATTGCACACACCTAATCTATCTTTAATATACTATGCTTTTAAAGCAACAATCATTAGTCAAAATATACATAAGGGTAATAAAAAGAATTAATCTTTTTGCAGAGATTGCTTAAACAAATAAATTACTATTTTATGTGACAATGCCACCCATCCAACCCCTACAACTCCCTGAGATATATATGCACCAGAGTTCGTAAGATGTAGCATGTCTCTGTCATTGGGATACAGTTTTCTCTGGGCTGGTTGTTTGTAGTGGAGGAAACACTGAGCTCAGTCTCGTTTATACCATGCGTTTCGTAGTTATAAATGCATTTGAAAAAATTGGATTGTTGTGTTGTGATGGAAGGTGAAAACTGAAAACGTCAAGAAAGTTGGCAATAATGTTTTCAATTGATAATTTTAAATTTAGCTCATTACAACTTAGCTCCTGCGGAGACTGCTTGCAGTTAGTTCTTCCAAATAATGTACAGTGTTTTAAACTTTAAACAACCCACTAAATGTGAGATTGTATAATGTTGTATTGTCTAATTGTTTGTTTATATGATTTTTCTAGTTAGAAACTTTGTCCAATTGATTGTAAACAAAACAAAGAGGACAAACTGACGGTAAGATGAGATGGCAACATGACAAACATTGACAACGGATTGGAGCTTAGTTAATATCTTTATCAGCAGTAGTAGTTGACATCACTTCTCCACCTGTCTGCAACTTCCCCTAAGTTATGAAAGTCCATGCCATCCCACTTGCATAACTCAAGTGAGAAGTAATCATCAGCAACATCAACAAGTCTACAGCATGCTCGGTGAGTGGTGAAGCTTGACTTTGACAACGAATCCTGTTATTAGTGGTAAGTATTTGTAAATATATTGAAAAATAATATATTTCTGTATGTGGTTATGTATTAGTGAATTTGATAAAATATGGCGAGCAAGAATATTCATAAAAAGGAAGACAGCTAGGAAATTATTCATAGCCAGAAAGGGAAAAAAAATTCATGAAGCAGCAAGCTGAACAAGGAATTATTTAAAAAAGAACAGGAGAGAGTGGTTTAAGCAACAGGTATATATCACAGTAGTGTACAACGAATTTTGAGAGAACAAAAAAGTATCTCCCTCCAAAATATAAAAATCTACTAAAAATTTTAGTTACGGGCTCTGTACCATGATATTCAGTTATGTCTGAACCCAACAATAAACTCCAAAACACTAATATGATTAGCAGATTTATGAGATTGACACCAAATTGATTGAACATGCCCTCCATCTTCCACCTTATCCAGATTTAAATCCTATTAAAATGATTTTCTACATTATACAAAATTATGTACTCTTAAGAATACAATGTTCATTTTAAACGAATGTATTGATTTAGTTAAAGGAAAAGATGGTTTAATTACGAAGGAGGAGTGTTCTTCAAGATACGTGAAGTAGAAGACACCTATTTATTGATGAAATATCGAACAGAAAACAAGGTGTTAGTTTAAATGAAATTAGCAGTGGTAGCAATTGGAGTGAAGATAATGAGAATGATAACGAAGAAGACAGTGATGTTGAAAATGTTGAAATAGCGGTATAGAGGCCTTGTCAAGGAATATAAATAAACTATGCATCAACTATGTTTTTAAACTAGAATAGTACACTTAATATATTCAAAAGGTCTGTTTCCCCACGGCCACTCAATCCTCAACCTGCAAGCGTCACTACTCGCTGCACTGCCTAAACCTGATTTTAAAGGTATCCACATTTTCTCAACAAAACCACCAGGTCCTAATATCTAAGCTGTCATGTAAACACTTGACAAACTTGTGTAAGTTATGGTTAGAGGGGTGAAGTTTGATAATAGCTATTATATTTAGTGGTTAGGGCGTTAAAATGTCAAGGAGATGAATATCTTGTCGTAAGTTAACACTCTGCTCCACCTGCGTCATATTGGATTTATCATCAATGTTGTTTATCTGTACAAGTGATGTAAAATTATCTTCGCACTGTTTTCATGAGTTTAACTGTTAAAAATTGTACTCTTGTTAAAACCACAAAACTTCCTAAATATACATCGCTATAAGCTAAAAGGCAGGTTTACTTTATAATATATTTATTTACTTATATTTTTTTTTTTGAATGTTGTATTATAAAATGGCTTGTGAGAAAAATATGGAGAGAAATTTTTTAAATAAGCTTGTGGGAGATTTGATCAAATATTGTATAACCTAAAGCACCAAGATTTTTGTTCACCAACAAGATCATTTCAAAAATCTCTACTGGTAAGTAATAAATCAAAAAGTGAAAATGAATCTTGTACTTCTTAGAATTAGCGTAATACCTGTACATATTACTGTTTTAGATTTATTCAGCTATTTACTATTACTACAATGTAGGAGCAAGGTTATTTTGGGTCGAGACATATTTTTATACAGTATTGAAAATATAAAAACTCGCCCCTTGTTGGTAATTAGAAAGTTTATAATGAAGAAGTCTTGTGTTTCACAATCTAAAGTTTCAAAAAGAAAAAAAAAACTTTTAAGAAGGCAATTTGATCCTTTTTAAAAATCTAAATTGGAGGCTGATTACATTTGCATATTTTGAGTTGATTCCCTTGTATTGAGCAGACAGATACTGTTGTTGCTTCGTGATGCACGAAATGTGCATCAATAATGCTGAAGACTGAATAAATATAATTCCTTAGAAATATGTATAATTATTACTGAATTTCAGTCTCAAAAATTCTTGATTTTGTCATCACCGTCATGAGAATAAGGACAATATGATAAAATGTCCTTGGCTCAAACAGCCTAGCACGCTTGCAAGGGAGCAAACTAGTGCTATAGAAAATTTATAGAAAAGCAAGTAGCATACATAGCAAAAGTAAGAATGTGAACATCTACTGGAAAATATACTTTCTAATGTCTACCTGTAAGTAGACAATCACTATACACGTTATACCGATTCATTTACTAAATCATGTAAGACTGGATGCATTTTGAATTTTTTATTATATTGCACCATTGGGCTTAAAATATACACAAATTTCAAAAATTGTGTCATTGATACTCCTCCCTAAAATTAAGTTTCAAAGTAAAATTTGGCTATTTAAAAAAAAGTTTTATATAACTACATAGTCAGAAATCTGTTCTCGTATAATCCGTTCTATCTTTTAGAAGGCAACAACACAATAGATGGACTTAGCAATGAAAGACTGGCCTAAAGCAATGGATCACTCTATTGATGTAGACTCAAAGGTATATTATGTTCCTTTCTGTAATTTCCTTTGTACAATCAACCTGTGCATATGTGGTGAAGATTGGATATCAGACTTATTTATTTATACAATAAACTGATGTAGAAAGGAACTGTTATTCATTCTGCTTATGTTGCCTAAGTGACCCACGTGGATCTCAGCTTGCTATGTAGAAGTAACCTACGTGGATCTGAGCTTGCTATGTAGAAGTGACCAATGTGGATCTCAGCTTGCTATGTTTATATTTTGTCTATAATATATGTATACAATGCTGAGTTGTATAAGTTTTTGGAATGCTCTATAGTGCATGTAGTATTGTTCTTGATTTGTAAAAGAAACAATTAATTGTTGACTGGTAAACAAGGTGGTATTGTTGACTGGGCAACACAAGGTGGCATTGTTGACTGGTACACAAGTTGGTATTGTTGATCAGAACATACAGTAAGGTGGTATTGATGACTGGTACACAAGGTGATATTGTTGACTGGTACACAAAGTGGTATCATAGTTGAAGATAATTTCAGATGAATCCTTGAAATTGGGAAATCCAGGATATTTTTTAATACTATGGCTATTTTTAAGTACAAAATGTTTCCTAGATTTGATATAATTGTTTACATTTTAGATGCAAATAATTTGGTGCTGATGTAAAATTTACTAATGGAGTAATTGTCGAGTTACGTTTGTGTACATTAGGCAGACCTCTCAATAGCGGGTTAATGGTTATCAGATGTCTTTCTATTAATCGGTAAACAGCATTTCCATGTTGTTTAATAATAAATGCAGTAGTTGGATCCTTTGGCAATTTGTTTATGTTGTTGCTTTTAAAGAAATCATGCATTTTTTTCATGCATAGTCTGTTTTTCATGCATAATGTCTTTCCATGAACAATTGAGAAATGTGCAAAATGTAGAACATTAAGTATCCACGTGTAGAGCATGGACCTGGTTTCCAGTCTAGAAAAAAGTCTCACAAAAAATCAACTTGATTACAGATTTAGTGAAAAAACTTGGCTAGCAGAGCTGACCAACACCTTCAGGTTGCGTGCAAGATGAAGAATAGGGGTTACCTTACAAATACCTTGTTAGTGAATTTATTAATGTCTTACACTAAGTGTAACATCATCTACTGCCTTCTTGAAACTTAAATAAACATGCAAAAAGTGAAGCTGCATGCTGTGGTCCACTAGAGTGCACCTTTCTCTTCTGAAACAAAACTAATGAGTGGAATGGTTACACAGAGTGATTATGTATTTATTTACATTGTCTAGAAACAGTGAGTTCAATGTCGGCAATGATGAAATTGGTATTGATATGTATGAGTCCTCTTTAGGGATTGGAAGCTCAGAGTTGCATCTGTTGTTTCAAGAATGGCACATTTATATCCTTCCTATCTGTCGTGCGCCCTGGGTGGTTTAGGTACTATTCTAAAAACCTTGTATTTAAATAGTTGTACTTTGAATGTGAGTTACCTCAGATTGCTCCTGAGTAGTAGCTTGTACATTGTGGTGGGCATCTTCAATGCAAGAGAACTTGTTTTAAAATACAATAAATATAGTTGTGAAAGTCTCATGTTTGCTTTTTAATAGCGTGTTTTATTTGAAGTAGACTAAATCAATTTCCTATCGCGGCTGACTCCAAGATGCTTGACTTGGCCTGACCAATAATCAAACAAAATATAGTTTAACAAAGGATAATAAATAACAGTGAGGAGTTGAACAACTTTTCCTGTTGTGAGAGTTGCTATGTTTTATTTATTACATAATATTTGTGATGATGCGTTGTCACCCAAAACCATGGTAGAATAAAGTAAGAAAGAAAAAGTAGACAAATTAGAATCTGTATTTTTAACAAACGTCCTAACCTAACCCAACCCACTCACACCCTCACTCACATACACTCACACTTACTCAATCACTCACTCAATCACTCATTCACAGTAAGCAAACAAATTAAGGACAATAATGAATTCATTTTTCCAGTATCCAAGTCACTAATATATATAATAAAGTATTATACCTTAATTTTCCGTCAGTGAACTTCTTTTTCTTTAATCTTGACGCGTTTCGAGATTTTTATCCCATCATCAGAAATTCCCTCTATGGATGGAGGTCGTCAAAACGTTAAATACACAAACACATACACATAACACATGACACATTTAAAAAACACAGTCTGTAGATGCGCATCCTACGGCTCCCGGATATGTACTGGTTGTCCGTTGTTAAACAACACACAAAAACTATAATATGCTTCGGGCGTTCTGAATTATTATTGCTGCGTCATACAGGATATTCGAATCAAAGTTCAGTTGGTCGTTCAATAATCGGTGTTCATTATTTGAATTTAATATTTTAAAAGCCTTGTAGATTTCATATTCTTCTACGGCATTCATATATTTGCTTTAACTGCAAATCTTAATAGGTTTTAAATTGTTGTCAAAGTCCGAGTAGCTATGGTCTTCGTCAATTAAATGACGCGCATAGTTGGATTTGTTGCCTGAAATAGTCTTTTTAGGCAGGTGTTCTTTAAAACGAACCTTGAAAGCTCTTCCCGTTTGGCCTATATAGAACTTGTCACAACTATCACACGTTAGTTTATAGACACCTGTTTGGTCTTCTAATGGCTTATGTTTAAGGGGTTGGAGTAGTTTTTAATGTCATTATTGGTGCGGAAGGCGATAGTTCTGTTGATTTTTTGAAAGTGGAGGTTATTATTTTAGGAAGAATGCTGCCATATTCTGTGGAAACAAATATAGATTTAGCTTTGTCTTTCGGTGGTCTTTTGGATTTATTGATGTGATTTGCGAGCAGCTTATCAATCATGATAAGCTTGTTTCCATATTTATATTTCAGGCAACAAATCCAACTATGCGCGTCATTTAATTGACGAAGACCATAGCTACTCGGACTTTGACAGCAATTTAAAACCTATTAAGATTTGCAGTAAAAGCAAATTTATGAATGCCGTAGAAGAATATGAAATCTACAAGGCTTTTAAAATATTAAATTCAAATAATGAACACCGATTATTGAACGACCAACTGAACTTTGATTCGAATATCCTGTATGACGCAGCAATAATAATTCAGAACGCCCGAAGCATATTATAGTTTTTGTGTGTTGTTTAACAACGGACAACCAGTACATATCCGGGAGCCGTAGGATGCGCATCTACAGACTGTGTTTTTTAAATGTGTCATGTGTTATGTGTATGTGTTTGTGTATTTAACGTTTTGACGACCTCCATCCATAGAGGGAATTTCTGATGATGGGATAAAAATCTTGAAACGCGTCAAGATTAAAGAAAAAGAAGTTCACTGACGGAAAATTAAGGTATAATACTTTATTATAGATTAAGGACGACTGTAAGTTCCACCTTTAAACTTATTCTTTCATCCCCTGTACATTGCTATAGCAACGTGACCTTATTATTCCCATGCTACTATATTACACCGCCTTACTTTTAATATTTATTCAAAGAAAAAGATAATAAATCTTTAAGAGGCATTTGCAAGGTTTGAAATAAACACGTAATAAATTAAAATACTTCTTCTTTGAGACTCGAATTATTCTTTACGATGAAAATAAATTTTGCTATTTGTGACGTTTATACAAAGAAAGTAGCTGTCTAATATTATACAATGTCCACACGCTGCCATGACTTTTCGTTCATTCATGTAAGAGATTTAATATTACGTATTAAATAAGTTGCCATGACAACGTGAATTCTTACTAACTCCCTGATCAAGAATGATTGAGTTCTTAATCCCATTCAAACATATGGATTTTGTTTTTAGATAAATCCAGATGGAACTTCTAGGACGACAATTAACAAAATCCATAACAACCTTAATTAGTCACTAGTTGACAAGACCCTAATGATAGGGTTATGAACCCCTAATGAATGCACATCTCTTGGCATTCTTATGTTTTAAATTTGAGAATCGAATAATAAATTTAAAAAAGGCTGTGGATTCAAATTCAAATTTGGAATTATAATTCCTAGAGAGGCAACACAAAAATTAGCCTGAGAGCAGCTGGAATTACCCTTTTTGAAGAACTCCACTTACAATGATTGCTAAATGATTGTTTTAAGTAGTTAAACTAATACCTTGGCTATTTTGGATCCATTTATATATTTATCTGAATTTATTTTATAACAATAATTTATATCAAGTTTCTTTTTTATATATTAAATTTTAAAAAAATATATAGAATCATGTAACCATTTTTATATCAAACCTCACAAGAATTTTTACATGATAAATTTGATAACCTTATTTAGAATCAATTTTAATAATAAGTTTTGATAACATAGTTGGCCAACCTTACAAATTCTATATAATACATAAGAAAATTTGTAAAAGAAAATTTATTAACCCTTATCCAAACTTTTTATTTAAATTATTTTAAACTTTTTTTTCTTAAATTTCAACAGAATCCCTTGAGGATTATTTTCCAAAAATGTGACATGTCTGGCTCATCCCATTAAAAAAAAATCATTATCTTTAATCATTTTAAAACCATGTTTTTTGTTTGTTTTTTGTTTTGTTACTAATTATAAATTATTATTATTTTAAAAAATTAATCTAAAACATGTGGATAGTTTTGCCAGTCAATATTACAAGTCTGTTGAGGGAAGAGCCAATAGACAGCTTTACCTTGAAGAAACCAGTAGGGACCGTGTGGGTTTACCAACTCGTTTCCTCGCTGTGACCGATTTCTCTGTAGTTACGTTAATTTAAGATGCTCGCAAAAATCATAGATACTGCAATTCATTCCGCATCACAGTTGCAAAAAGGATAATTTAACGAGCAATTTAAAAGGAAAAAAAATACATCCATATTTGCTTTCCTTGTAAATAAAACATGAGAAATTTCTCAATGGAAACAATATTTTTCGTTTAAATCGAAGAGACATTTTGATCTTACATTACAAGAAACTTCAATTAAAAAGTAATATTTATTTATGTCTTGGGTTATTACTATTATTATAGGGGAAATAATTATTACTGTTAAAGCAAAAAATGTTTAAAAAAATAATAAATATGTTAGTACCGCTGACATAATGTATCAGATAGACTAAACATGTTTGAATTATTAAAACAAACAACTATTGTTTAACTTGTAAAAAAACATAATAAAACTGCTTATTTACTCAACTCTATTAATATTGCTAGATGTCGGTAGCCTTGCTCAGAGGTTAGCCTCGTGCAGAGAGCTGTTAGTTCGAATTGACAACCGAGAGCTATTCTTGCTCTCCTAGTGGCTATTACCCAATGGCCATGATTTGTGGTGGATATTATAGAAACAATTAGCATATAATATCCTTTCTGTCCAAAAGGAAATAGAAATATACCGCTTAAAAGAACATACAGTTTATCCATGGTGGTCAACAAAAAGTGGACAGTTTATCCAGTCATGGTGGACAATTTCAATATGACTGTAATTATACAAAATCATTGCAGTTTTTCTTATAATTAAGTGATTCCAGGCGTTTTTTTGGAGATAATTCTGTCACATAAAGATCATGTTTATTTTGATATTTTGATATCTTTTCAACATTTTAAATTAGCAGATTATTTTATTTGTATAAGGTAAATTTAGGTTCCAGTAAAAATAACTCGACCCTTTCAAAGATAAAAATTGCTTTAACTTCAAAGTAAAATGTCTTCCAAGTGGAATCTGCTTTGTAAGGAGTTGACACTTCCTTTCGTCAACGTTCGTTTAGCCATTTAACTCTTAATATACCTTCTTTAAAAGACACATTTTTATATAAAATAATTATATATGTGTAAATTACAAGACATATTTTAAGAAGTGATGTGAAAGGAAGTTTATTTTTAAGTTTAACCTCACTGCTACTGTACACTTGAATAAAACAATGTACCTGTTATGTAAATAACTAGTTATAGATCAGTAGACATTGTTATTGTAAGCCTAACGTGTAAACCACTTAGCACATGACGGTGACACAATAGACCAAGGAATAACAATTTTGTTTTTCTTTGTAGCAAGGCAGTTTGCAAAGAAGATTAACGAAATACACTTGTAGAACAAAGTCATCCGGTCAATGAATATTAAATCTGTTAACCTCAATTACAGTCTTCATGAATTCATCGTTATCAATTTTAACCCTACATCTGGCGAACCACCCGGTGATGTGAAAATAATAACTAAAGCAATATTCATGTGTAATATCCTAATGACCTTGACAAATTGTGTTGTATACCTAAAGATGGTCTGTATGATTGAAACGTATTCCTAATGCTCCTTTCCATTTTCATACTGCTTTTATAATTAACTTATTTTTAATAGAATAAAACTTTATATTATTGCAAATAAAATCATTATGATTTGTTTGTTTAACCTTTTTTGTAGTAATTCGTTTTTCAAAAAACTTATTTTTATCAAATGTTTTTATAATTAAAAAAAAAAAAAAAAAAAAAAGGTGACAAAATATTTCATATTTTCATTTTATAGAAATGAGTTGTATATTACATAAGAAAAAAAGACAAGAGATAAATAGAAGGAATGGAATTTTTGCGAAGTAGAAGAGATTATTTCTAGCAGACAAAACCAAAAAAGCGAGTTCAGTGATAAAGGCTCTTTGATAGATCGACAGAAGTTGACATAGGTTTCACTGAAATTTGCCTAATCCCTGCCTCTCTTAATATACATTATTATTGCAAAGTTTTCTTTTTAAGTTATTCAGATTTGAATAGGATTTTAAAATCTAATTATTCTGAACAGATTTTAATGAAACTCACCAACCAGTGATGTTCTATTTTCAGTTAACTTCTTACTTTCAATTGGATATCAAATAACATTATTTTATGTTTAATATAAAAAGATACTGAAATCATGGTTACACCGATTATGGTAAAACTTGTAGAATCCTATATATAAAGGACAAACGTAAATAAATATATGTTAATTTGTCCAATAATGTTAATAAGTCTTGTTATACTATTATAGACGGTAGCCTACCTGTCAAATGTTAATGAAGTGTAAAAGTACAGCGCCTTTAACTGAAATGTCAAGCCTAGTGTTAGGCGGTTTGTGACAAAAAGCATAACTGAGGTTTTGTCTTGTATTGGACATGTGAGAAGTAACACGTGGTTTATCACACTTGTATTTATAACAGAAATTAGTGTTGCGTTGAAGTCGAAGTGGGTGAGAGTATATTAGAGTACAATCAAAGTTATAACCCCCCTGGGATATAAGTATGTTAGGAAATTTATAAAAGAAAACTATCTCCCCTGGGATATGAAGGTGTTAGAAATGTTACAAAGAAAACTATTCCCCCTGGGAGAGGAGTGTGTTAGAAATGTTACAAAAGAAAACTATCCCTACTGGTATACCAGTGTGTAAAGAATGTTTCAAATGTATTTATTAACTTATTTAGCTACAATTGTTTCGCCTTGCGGCATCTACGGGCTAATGGTAATAGTAAGCCTAAACAAAGATAACAGTACAGAGAGACAGGTCCGGAAGTAACACAATAGAAGGGATAGCTGGAAAACCCAAGCAGGTAGGAAGGGGAATGGTTAACTTGTTACACTATTGGTTTAAGAAGTGGTGAAGAGTTTAATAAAATTTGATCATTTAAATTAAAAGTAGGTTTATGTAATATAGATCTATTTATTTCTAAGCATTCTAGATTATTTAGTCTAATACTTTTATTTTGAATGTGTAATAATTTTACATTCAGATTAGGATCAAAATTATGACCCGAGTCCAACAGGTGGTTAGCAAAGTTGGAGTTACTAAGCCCATGCTTCCAACTATTTATATGTTCTTTAATTCTAACATTGATCGATCTCCCTGATTGACCTATGTACTCAGAGTCACAATTCTGACAAGAAATTTTATAAACTCCACTATTTTCTAGCCTTTCTTTTCTATCTTTATTATTAACTAACCTTTTTCCTAAATTATTATTAACACTAAAGGCGACAAAACGATTACATTTAGTAGAAATAAGATTACTGATTTTATAACTAATTCCGTGAATGTATGACATTTTACAATATTTGACTTTATCGATTTTAACATTATGGTGGACAAGGTTTTCAGCTTTACGTTTACCTTCCATTGTGTTACTTCCGGACCTGTCTCTCTGTACTATTAACTTTGTTTAGGCTTACTATTACCATTAGCCCGTAGATGCCGCAAGGCGAAACAATTGTAGCTAAATAAGTTAATAAATACATTTGAAACTGTAGCTTAGTGCTTATTTTATCCTTATTATGGAGTTTCAACAAGTAGTTACTGCTGTTACAGTTAAATTGTAAAGAATGTTACGAAAGAAAACTATCCCTCCTGGGATAGTAGTGTGTTAGGAATGTTACAAAAGAAAAACTATCCTCCCTAGTATAGGAGTGTGTTAGGAATGTTACAAAAGAAAACTATCTCTCCTGGGATAGGTTTGTGTTAGGAAAATTACAAAACTTTCTTGATACCATCATCGAACAAGTCTACCACCTGTCTATTTAACCAATCCACAACTGAATTTTTCAATTCAACATCAACATCAATTGCAATTAATTTTTTTCCCAGAAATGTCTCCAGATTAGGAATGATTGGATTACTGTTTTGTCTCAGGTGTTATGAAATAGCCAAGTGTCATCTTTGATGTGGTTCAAAAATCCATCACCATTTAAAAAGCTCATGGAGTTTAACAATAGTAGAATGACTGTTTTACTATTGTTGAACTGCATGAGCTTTTGCTAAAGTTTCAAGATAGATGTTCATCGACTTTGTTTGTCAAGTCCTCAGTATGTGATGGTAGTTGGCCAGATTGCTATTATGAACATCAGTTCTTCTGTTATTAAACTGCCTACACTATTTACGCACATTTTGCTCATTATTAACTACTTCCCCATACATTTCCAAATGTTCTGAATGAATTTCAGCAGGACATATATTTAATTTGTTTAAAAAATTAATCACATACAGTAGAGCACTTCACAGTCGGTTGGATTGGCAATCGAAACAGTGTTTTATGTAATGTAAATATACAAAGACTTGAAACTCACTGTTGATGTTGGAAGAGACATGTATATTAGGGTGGGCCGAAAAAAGGTTTTATTTTTTTTCTTAATGCTATACCGAAAAAAACTTGTCTCTATGATAGGTAATCAAAATGCAACAAAGAAAATAAAATTATACCTAACCTCCAGCTAACGCACTACACTTGAAATTTCAAAATTTCACTAAAATCACATGATTTTAAAATTTTTTTTGAAAGCATTTTAATATCTGCATATTGGGCTGCTATAGTGATAGTCCTTTACAGTAGAGTTATAAAAGCACAATAAATAATTTGAAAAGTATAATTTTATTAATCTGAGGTAGTAGGCTACAATGGACATAAAAATGACGCATTATAGAGCCAAGTGCAGATTACGACTGTGCGTTCGGGCGATGACCCGGCCGCCGGATCGGGCTCCCCCCCACCCATACTCTCTCAACCCACATTGCACTGAGCGGGGAAGCCAACGCGACGGCCATTTTATGTTCTCTGTTACTCGGCAGTTTACGTCTGCAGACGCTTTTAGTCTGACGTGTAGTCGCTGTGAGTTGATGGTGTAAATTATGTTTATAGTTTTGTGAGTGAAGTTTAAGTTTACATTGGGCGTGCGTTATGGCTGTTGCCAAGAAAATAACTCGCAGTGATTTTGACTGTCCATTGTTTGGCTGCCCAAGGGAATTGCTGTGAGTAAGCTTCCAACTTACAAAGATGTCCTTAATAGCTGTTTCCACGAACAGTACATCCTAGCATTAGAAAGTAACAAGCCTGTTAGTTTCTCTCAGATATCTAATATTGTCGCCCCAAAAGTAAAATCCGTCTTTGACAAAGCATCAATACCAACAGTGACACCCTACAGAATTGTTCAATTGATAAATTCATACCACAATAGGTACCGTAATCTTATGAAATCCTTTAAGCGTGACAAGGAAAAAGACAAGTACAAACAGAAAATTGAGGAATTCAAGCAACAGGCTTTATCAATTTTTGATGTATCTGTATGTAAATGTAAAATAACGTACTCCTGTAACTGCAAAAAGGTCCCTGAGATTTGTGAGTGCCCTTTATCAATTTCATGTACAGTACTACCTCGTTTATCCGGACCTCGTTCAACCGGATGTCCGGATTATCAGGATCAATCCGGAACAAAAAATATATAATTTAATCAAGGATAAAATAAAGCAAAAGCTTAAAGTTTCAAAATATTTTAATAATTATTTTGAATAATATTTATAATATTTTGAAACTTTAAGCTTTTGCTTTATTTTATCCTTGAATATGAAGTTTCAACAAGAAATATCTGCTATTACATTAATGTTGATAAAAACGTGATGTCCTCAACACTACAGTGTCGCCTTGAGGTAGTAGGGCGGGTTGTTGATGCGCTGGGAAGAGAAAGTGGAGAAGCAATGACCTCTACGTCAGCATCCCCCTACCCCGATGCGGCATGACAGTTACCTTGTCTATTGTTTACGCCGGTGGGTAGTCTGTCACGTGCTAGCGACCGGAATACATTATTACCATATCGTGCTGTGCAGTGTTTAGTTTCTTCACATTTTTGATTGGATACGGTAGTATTATATTCGTGTGTTAGCGTTTGTGTGTGGAAATGGCAACAAAACGAAAACGTAATGTGCTTGCAATGGCCCAAAAGTTAGACGCATTGAATCGTATAGACAGGGGTGAATCTTTAAATAAACTTGCTGCAGAACTCGGCGTAGGGACATCAACTGTGTCAGATTGGAAAAAAAATCGTAAATCACGTTTACGTGATCGTGCCGCATTGAAACGTCACACCAAATTTAAACAGAGGAAGATAAATGACTTTTTTGTAAATAACAACTAAACCCTGTGTAAATTAAAAGCATGTGTAAATATTTCAGGTGTGTAAATAAAATGTTTTTCGTGATTTACAGTACATTGTGTAATTTCGTGTACTGTATTGTGTAAATTGAATGACTGTGTAAATATTGTGTTTTTTCATGACCAAAAGGAAATTATAAATGGTAAGCTATCATTTTATATTTTGTTTTATTTATCTTTCTATAATTTTCGATTATCCGGATTTTTGATTAACCGGATCACTTCCGGTCCCAATTAGTCCGGATAAACGAGGTTGTACTGTAAATGTGAAAAAGATACAAAAATTCCGGTGCTTGAACTTAAGTTTATGTAGATCTAAAGAAATCTTGGACTAGGAAAAATTGGAAATTTAGACAAGAAGGAGTCGAAAAAAATTACCAACAGACTGCAACGTAAGGCAATACAAAATCAGGTTGTGTCGTCTAACATTCCATTAGTTTCACATTTGCAGCCTTCATGCTCTAAGGATGGAACGAAACCAAGAATAAATTCAGACGAAAGCTCAATGGAAGAGGAAGAGCCTGATAGTTCCGATGAACACTGTATTCCGAGCAAACAGCCGTGGCAAATGTGGGTACAATTAAAAAATACCGCATTGGCCAGTGACCAATTTGGTGTTTCGAACAGGGCAACAGCTGCTATTGCCTCCAGTGTACTGCATGACCTTGGTCTTGCAACGAAATAGAATGCTTCCCTCATAATAGATAAAAACAAGGTTAGGAGGGATAAAGATTCATTCAGATCAAATCTCCAAGATATGATAAAAAAAAGAGCCAAACGTGATACAAGGGCTATACTTTGATGGCCGAAAAGATAATACTTTGAAAATTGATAAAGTAAATAACAAATGCTTCAAAAGAGGAACACTACTCAATCATTAAAGAACCTGGCTCAATTTATGTTGACCATGTATGACCAAAGTTCCAAATATATAAAGGACTATTCTTATTCTGTGAGAAGCACAATACAGTTTTGAAGTGTTGGAATTAACCATTTGTATTTAACGAAAAATTTTGAAATTAATAAACCCTTTTGGAGAAATGTAAATTGTCTATTTATTTAATTATTTATTTTTCCTACAGGTAATTGTTGTATCAACATTATAGATCCAAAAACACATGAGTAGTGGGTTAAAAAAATAATTAATGCTGCAATTGCACTACAGCCGATTAACACTCAAAAAGTGATAAATTTACTATATTGAAGGCCGTTGCGCTACCTCAAATCTAAAAAATGTAACATTTTCAATAACTCATTGTGTTTTAATAACTCTTATATAAATGATTTTTACTATAGCAGTCCAATATCTAGCGGTTTGGATAATTTAAAAAAAATTAGAAAATTCTGTGATTGTAGTGAAATTTTGAAATTTCAAGTGTATTGCGCTGGCTGGAGGTTAGGTATATTTTTTTTTCTTTGTTGCATTTTGATTACCTATCATAAAGACAAGTTTTTTTCGGTATAGCATTAAGAAAAATAAATAAAACCTTTTTTCGGCACAGCCTACTGTATATTGTGCTTTACCTTGAAAATACTTTCGTTTGTAGCTTGCATGTGTACTGTTCACAAATTGTTCTTAATTAAAAATCGGACTTCGTACTTGGGTCATTTTAAGATATTTGACCTTTGTCAACAATGGTGTTCATGTAGTAGTAGTGATGTATAGGTGAAATGCACTGCAACCTCTAAAGATCAATTGCCCCCCCCCCCATACTTCTTTTAAGAGCAGAACTCTAGTCTATAAAAGCACCAACTCCTTTATAAAATACATCACATGAAGGGGGTCAAGAGTACAGTACCCTCAGACTAGGAGTGTGTCTGGTGTAATGGGCGTGTCCTCCTTTCTACTAGTTTCCCTAACCTGACTTGACGGTACAACCCATTCCAAGAAAACTTGGTTCACAAATTACTGCTTAGCTACATTTAATTCTTAAAGTTTAAGTACAAGTTAATTCTTAAAAGTTTAATTTTGTAAATATTTTATTCTTATTTACACCGATAAAATAAACGAAAGTAGGGTAAATGTTTACACAGAAGCATTTGAGGTCTATATTTTTTTATTGGGGTTGTACCGCTGAAACCAAATGCAACAAATGAAGTGTGGGGGCTCCTCTTTTCCTCTCCACCCCAGACACATTCCTACCTTGAGGATACTGTAGGTATCTCTTCTACAACAATATGGTACCCTCTCCACCAGAATTATTAGATGATAATATGAAGTCTCCTTCCCCTCGTGTCAGAATCTGCATGTTCCAGCATTTTTTCTTTTTATTATTGTAGCGTACATAGGTCACAGCACCGACCGCTAGCTTGGTTGGATGCTTATCTTGCTGATAAATCTACTTCCTAATATGTAAATAGAACCTCAACCTTTCAGAGATAAAGGAAGTAGATAATTGTGCCTCGTGGCAAGATTTATTTCTTACATATTAATTCATTTCATTCGACTGACATGCAGGGATCCACCCGTCTAGCCATTTTCATGCCAAGCCGTATCTTTGAACCAGGTTAGTTAAACTTAAGAATCTTCTAAATATAAAAATTAATAAAATAACAACTTGTGCAAGTAACTTAAATGCACTTCATTAATACATAAAAAAAAGTTATATAATCTGATTTTGTATCAATGGTTCATATTTAGTTTATGGATTTTCATATTCTATCCTTTGTTGAAAACATAAACTTTCTAATTTTGTTATTATACCTTAGAGAGATGTATAGTAGTTTTCAAGAAAAGTTTTCATGCACATTCAACAATTTATATGAAGTTGAATAAAATTTATTGATCATTTGGTCTATATTTTAGTGTTTTCCAAATTGCTTGTGAACTATAATATATCTGAAACATTTTCAATATCTAGTAGATATTATCAATTTTCAATTATATTTTATTTTTTGTGATAAAGTATACTTTTTTTTTTAAAGGAAGGAATGTAATTCAATTGTAATTACATTACCTAATTGAAAGCTGATTATTTAATTAATGAAATTATAGCTTTTCAATATAAATGTGGTTAATATTGTAATATTACATAACAAAGTTTAGAAAATCAACATTGAACTTGTCCAGTAATAATCACATTTTGAAGTAATGAGATTCCGAAACTTTAGTATAATTTTCTCTTTAAAAGTGTTCAAATTCATTAAGTTATAGCTTGAACTTTAGTTTTAATCTATTCCAAGCGTGGTCATTACAATACTGTTTTTATGATAAATCAATTTGTTTCATCTAAATTATCAAAATATAACTATTGTAGTTTATGTATGTACTAAATTTGTAAACTTTTTTGAACTTACCATCCAATAGTCTTATTAAGACTAGTTATATAATAAGTTATACAAATAAGACTATTGGACGGTAAGTTCAAAAAAGTTTACTTAATAAACAATAGTTGGTATGGCGAACATAAACAATAATATCTAAATTTGTATCGCAATTGTACTTTGTATTGTTTTATTTATATGTATATATGTATAATGAAATTGGAAGTTGGAAATTGGAAATTGGTGTGATGTTTTCGTTGGCCAACGTTTTTCTTTATTAAAAATCAAAGCATATGTCGTTCATAATATAAAATTAATATTTTTTTTAATGTATGTATAATCTTGTCGCTGGAGTAAAATACTTGCTTGTTTTTCTACTAGTGTAGGTGTGTTTTTCTTTTGACTTAAATTGACTGACTTGATTGTTTAGTGGCAATCTCACGTGGTTGCTCCACGTCCTCCGTTTTCATCGATCGCGGCAACCTCACGCTTTCCTATCATGCTACTGGAGGAACGTGGGGTTACATTATCATTAACAATGACTACAATTAATTGTAATGGACATTGTCAATTGTTTTAGCTTATATTCAAAAAATAATATAAAACTACTACATTCAGTTAATAAATATATACTATACCTTTATATATAAAAACACAATAAAACCAACAATATGAGGCAATGTCAATTTACAAATGTTTATATTTAATACAATTATCACTAGAATTTATTTGACACAATTTTAGTCCACTCTTGGCCAGGATTTTATGGAGTCATCAAATTTGTCACACGACTTTTCCTTTGAGCTAACTCGTAAAACATTTTTAAAGTTTGACCTCATCGGACAACATATTAAATAATTTTATCCCAATTTGATTATAGGGGCTTGAGATTTTGTGAGCCTGACATGTGAAAAATTTATCTTATTTCTCAGCAAGTCATGTATCCCGCCAAGTTGTTCTAGTGGTGGGAGTGGCATTTTCCTTCTTCATTGTTTCTGAGGCTTTTCTAGCCTACATTCTCCTCATTGTTGTGTTTCTCTACTAGATCTATTATTCCCACATTGACAAAGAAAATGGAGGGCAACACTTGAATTTCAGTGACATACAGTACAAGTTTGTTACTTTACATTTCTCTGTCTATGTTTTTCAAATGAGCAGCTATAGGGAAAGGATGATCCACCCACCCAGAACCCTGTTTGAGTGGGTAAGGCTAAATACTATGAGAGATTACCAAGTATCCCACTTTAGTTCTTCTTTATTTGATTTAATGTGCTTATGAAGTATTCACCTTCGATAAAAACATAATAATTTACCTTTTGTGAGTTACTAGCATCTTCTGAGGGGTCATTCTATTTTACTAGACAGGTTTAATTGTTTTAGTAATAATTCCAAACATACAACTCGTGCCTGCAATTGCCATGAAATTATGGCAATTATATTATTTATTTCTCAATAATATTTTCACTGTTTAAATTGTTGAATCAGACAAAATAAAATGAACACAGAATTAAAATTCACAAAAATCGGTTGAAAATATGTTCTAAAAGAACAAAATAAACTAAATACAATTATACTGCATTTAACAAAATACATTTACTTCATTATTCAAATAGCTGAAAAAAGACCTAAACCTTTTGTTTTTATTGTTTGTTTTCATTTAAATAATAAAAATAAACATTGTTTTTGTGGTTTTATTTATGTACATGGAATTGGGTTGGTACAAATAAAATGGTGTGTTAATATTTAGTGTAAATCAATATATAGAATTTCCTGGAAAAGATGTTTTGATTTACAGAACTATTTTTTAAGAATCAAAAATAAAATGAAGAAAACCTATTGTTGTTATTATTAATGTATAGTTACTACCTAAATAGATATTTAATTTACTCCTCCACTCTTTTAAAAAAGGTTTGGTTTATAATCACTCATTTTATTCCTTAAATTGACCTCATTCTTAAAGTCAAAAGGTGTACAACTTTTGTATCAATAAATATCCTACATTGATAAAAATCAAATAATAACAAATCAATTTTAAATTTGATTTTATGTGATTGTGTAGAATGTACATTCCTTGACATGTTAATTTGAATAGTGGTCAATTTATTTAAAATAACATAATACGTATGCCATCTGTTAAAATATGGCAGTTAGTAGGTAACAACCCTCTAAAACTCATTGCGCGGTTTACAAGTTGCAACACCTGGCTTGTTTAGTTCACATTTTCACCGTAATCTGAACTAGACGCTAGTGTTGATTCAGTAATGAGCGTTGATATTTTTATAAAACTAGTTTTTATCTAGATTTCTTTTTTTATTTATGATTTCAGTGAAGGTGTATGTGGAGGTTATTAACAAGTGATTGATGTAAGCATTTAAAAGTTTACATTCGTGTTCTTAAATTTCTTAATTGTATTTATTTTGATTTTATTATAGTCGTTTAATAACCCGCCATTTTGTTAAGCTCCAAGTGTTTATGGAGAATGTTGAAGATACAGGTAAACAAAGTTAATATAGTTGTTTATTTTGTTGGATTATCAGTGAATAATAGTTATTTGGGATGAGGTAATGTTTTTACCGTTTCAATTTTGGTGTTCTTATCGGCTTTGAACAAAGTGTTTATGCGGCTTCAATGTTTACAAAATTCTTCTAGACAGTTGTGATTAATGGAGGTAGACATGACCTTAATCATTATTTATTTTTCCCCCTTTTTTTAAATGACTGATAGTATTTACAATATTTAAAGTTATAAATTCAGAAAAAATTCATGAAACTGACTGTTGTTACTCCAATAATTCAGCATTTTTCTTAAAATCTGAACACTACTCTGTGACTTAATTTAGGCTAGGTATAGCCTACTCAATTTATACTAACAAAAAATTCAACATAGGCCTATTAGCCAAAAATTATATTTTATATATAATTATTTTAGATGAAAATAATTTCAAAATATCGTCCTAATGGCAAAAATTGATCTGTTCAGTTGAGTTGTTCTTGTGCCAGGATTAAGCTGTAATTTAATGGTTTTGTTGCCATGTGAGATGGATAGTTTATTAATTTTTTAAAAAAGGCTAGAAAGCATATCTCACAAGCTTAGAGAATTGTATGGTAAACTTTGTCGATATACAAAAATGTTTTACCTTATATCTAGGCACTTATTTTAATTTCAAAATGTTTAATCATGATTATTTGTTATAATAATCAGTGAATAACATCATTGGCAAACTTGTCATCATCACTCTGCACTGTAAGGCCTATACTAAAACAATTCTTGAAGATATCACTTTCTGTATGTCATGAGCATGGTCAAAGCATCAAGACTTATTAATTAATATAGGCCTACTCTAGTATCTAACTTTCAAGTATTTTGTTGTGATAGGCCAAGGTTCACAATACTATCATACCTGGTTAGTCAACATCTTCAAATCATACCAGAATGATATTCTGGTAATTGTTTACTTAAAGGTGGCTCTTAGTTTTCACGATTTTTTTGTTTATTGTCTACTACATACCATCATTCTTAAAAATAAATAATGTTTTTCTTGTGGAGGTCACTTTTTTTTCACTAAAAAATCACAATCTAAAAATTATCAAATCAACATATATTTATAGGTTAGACATAATGGCAAAATTTCACATTTATGTCATGTTACTAAAGATATTTCAATCTTTATATCCGTGATCACAAATCATGTGATTGCTGTCAATCCTCCATATTAATAATCTAATTTCAAATTATTAACTTCAATAAACCTACGATAGGTTTGGATATAGGTACCTGGCCAAACCTGTCGTGATATATGATTATATCGCAAAGTAAGCAAATTATTAACTACACTAAACATACAAAAGGTTTGGCCTGGTGGTTTTACACACATATATATAGCTACCTGGACAAACCTGGTATGACAAGTAGCGTAGTCATTGTGTAATGTGCATACGTCAAACCATTATTAACATTGCCAAAATATGTTTTAACCTATTAATACGTCGGATTTGGTAGTTTTTATAAAAATTACCTCCGCAAGGTAATTAAGAAGTAAGGTATGTAGTAGAGGATTAAAAAAAAATCCCGAAAATTAGGAGCCACCTTTAACTTAACAATTACCGACATTCTTGTGTTTATTCTTAGACTACACTATTTAGCGAAGGCTAAGTAATGGTTAGGTTTTATTTACTTTATCTAGTTAGGTTATGGAATTTATAATACATTTGGGTAATTATGAAAGATCTGTTAGGCTATACTTACCTTGACTTTTGAATAATTTTGTTCCCCAAATTGTAAAATTACATTAGGCTACATATATCATTAGGCCTATATTATTATACATAGGTGTCATTATGCAAGATGACTGGAAAACTTTGTATCCTAACAAAAATAGGTACTTACGTATTAACGCCACCGCAGCAAAAGTTGCGCTAATGCGCATGCGCCAATAAAGAGCAAACTGGTTTAAGAGAAGCAGAATTCCATTTTTTCAGCTTGGAGATTCATATACTTTCATTTTAATGATTTGTCGCAAAAATTTTAGGCGTAGATTGGCGGCACTTCACTTTTAAAGCTCATGTTTATCCATGATCTAATTTCAAATTATTAACTTCAATAAACTTACGAAAGGTTTGGCCTGGTGATTATATATATATATATATATATATATAGCTACCTGGCCAAACCTGTCGTGATATATAATTATATCGCAAAGTAAGCAAATATTGGCGCATGCGCATTAGCAACTTCTGCTGCGGTGGCGTTAATACGTAAGTACCCAAAAATCTTATATTTTAGTAATTAATTGAAACGGGAATAAAATTTATTGTACCATATCATTGAAGATCCAATCTACAATAAAAATGATAGACCCTATAGATTGAAAAGGTAACAGACGTCAATAGTATCTTTTATAAATGTGTTATTAAAAAAAAAAAATCTGATCATTATAGATCAATTCTACACACGTCATCTTATACATAAATTTATAAAATTTCTAATTTAATACAAATTTTAATTATTATCTTCTTGTATCAAGATTTTAGGCTATATTTAACATTCAACTTCTTAAAAACATTTAGTGTTTAATGATAAAGAAAATGAGAATGGCATAATATTGCCATTCTCATTTTGTCATAGGTAAACCATTTAAAACTCTATTATGTAGATCTGTGGTTAGAGTTTTGTTGTTTATTCCATAAACTTTAACATCCATAGCCTACTGCTAAAAAGTAGGCTATATCTTCAAAGTGGGTAACTTATTTATAAATCTCTAAATTATAGGATTTATAACCTACAAAACAAATAGTTTACATGCAGTACAGGTTAGGTTATCTTAGTTTATTTATATATTAAAACTAATCATGGGTCTGATTGGACAGTGTATCACTGGGACGACATTAGCGGTAGTGTTTTAGGTTTTAATGAAATGCAGATATTGTGATTAGTTTGTCAGTAACATCAAGCTAATTTAGCTCAACATATCTTGTATGTCAATTATTCGTCGAGTAGGTTATAAAAACCATACTGTTATGTTTGGAAGATAATTAACTAGGTTTATTTAAATTAATTAGTTCAAATCTGATGTAAATAGCATTAGCTGGTCACTAAGTAGAAATATTAAGTTGTTAATGATAAATTAATCAAGCGATAGGCTAGACGCTGATTGGAAAATAAAATATAGGCCTACCTAGGCTACTTTTTTAATTTTTTCAGGTACGGTAGTAGGGTGGTTCTCCACGATAGGTACAGTTTCAAGTCTGAGGCTTGAAAAATCATTCTAGGAAAAATATTGCCCATTGTAAATGAATTAGAGTAAAGAATATAACACTTTGAATAAGATGATAATGGGTAAAATAAAACATCTTCAAAAATTAGTGGTGGAAATATGTCCACAAAGGGTGATAAGTCACTTCTGTGGACTGTCCCACGCTTAGTTTTAAACCTGAGTTATAGCTCTAATAATTAAAAATAAACAAAACAATAATATTAATTTAAGGTATCCTTACAATAATATTGTAAACTATACTACAATAATGGATAAGTAAAACAAATATTTTGTATAACCAGTTTTATTTAGTTTGAATTGTGTCCAAAGGTTTGTGGTCACATCTGTGGACAACCTATTTTGGTTGAAAAAATCCATAGAGATTTGACTTCTACAGTTTAATCTGTGCTCAAGGTTTTGGAGGGAGCTTTTATGTTTATTCAGTGAAGTTGGATGATTGTTTTGCTTATGTTAAGGTGTTTAAATTTAGTTTTTAGTTTGATATCAAACAGTGGTAAAGCATAACTCATCACTTCTGTGACCAAGTTAATTAGGTAAGAATAATTCATTTATCACATTTAAATAAGTTAGATATGTTGGCAATTGAGCATATTTCTTGAAATGAACTAATAAACTTCCTAACCTCAATCTTGTCCTGTCTAGGCTAATTCAGTAACATGAAAATCACTTCTGTGGATATCACTTCTGTGGACATTGCTGTCCACAGAAGTGATAACTTGTCTACAGAAGTGATCATTAAGGGTTGTATGTACAGACCTGTGTATATTTAGGCCTTTATTTTGTTTATTTATTGTTAAATATGTTTACAATCAAACATTTTCCTAAAATAGTTCCAATTTATTGATTATTTATTTATTGTTTTATAATACCAGTCACTTGTATTTAATATGTCTATAGTCGGTAGGCCTATACTTAGTGTCCATAAATGCTAAAATGTTCAGATTAACTGCCTCATAATACATATAAAGCTAACTCTTTAGTATTGAAGCATTTTTATAACTTTTTATAGCCATTATATTTATATAACTGGCATAGAAAACTTACTTAATCCTCTATTTTAGAATCATTAATATAAAGTTCGTTATTTTAATAATGGTCAATATTTTTAGGTAAAAGGAATAAGCTGTAAAAAATGGGAAAACCCAAAAATACAAAAAAGAAATGTGATAAGACTTTAGAAAAAAGGAGAGAAATGAAAAAAATGAGTATGAGAAGAGCCAGGGAGCGCATGCGCTTAAATAATCAAACTAAATGTGAAGAAATCAAGAGAAAAGATCGGGAGAGGTATTTGAAATATAAAAGAGAAGGCAAAATCAAGTTAATTGATAATTTAAGCCCTCGTGAGCAACGACAGGTTCGTAAAGGTTGGAAAGAGCGGGCAGAAAATTATAGAAATAAAAAGAAAAGGCAAGCAAATTTAGAAACATTTATTAAAAATGTAACCCCCCCATCAACCCCTGAAAACAGCTCTGTTGAAAGAGAAACACCAATACAAAGATCTAGACAAAAAGAAGCAGGCCAAAAAACTGCTAGAAAAAAAAGAAAAGAAAAAAATGACAAAATAAAAAGATTAGAAGCGAGACTAAAAAGTGCTAATATGAAAGTTGAAAAATACAGAAAACGTATTACGCGCATGAAAAAACAAAATGACAAAAATTCTCCAAGAAAAATAGTTGATAATATTTTATATGGCCAGAAAGTTAAGCCTCAAGTCAGGCAAAAGTTGTTATTCGGAGAAGTAATCTCGAAACAACTAAAGGAGAACTATGCCAAACTCAAATGCAAAAGAAAGATTAATTTTGATAAGATGGTTGGAGGGAAAGTGATAGAAAAGTATAGGTTTGTAGAATATATGAGAAGTTTAACATCTCGAAAAGCCTTAACGAATAAGGGACATTTGAAAACAAAAGAAATGAAAAGAGAAGTAGATGATATGCGTAAAGATGTTGTTAGCTTTTTAGAAAATGATGAATGTAGCAGAACCACCGCTGGGAAAAAGGAAACTATTACCTTAAAAAAGTTGAAAAAACAGAAAAGATTACTGAATGATAGTTTGAAAATTTTACATAAGAAATTCATTCAACAAAACCCAAAGTACCTGAATATGAGTTACTCGTTGTTTTGCAAACTTCGACCTTTTTGGGTGCTCTTTCCTAAAATATCGTCCAGGGATACTTGCTTATGCAAAAAACATGCAAATTTTGATATGATTGTGAGCAAATTACAAGGCCTTAAAATTATCAGTGAAAATACACCAAATCAAGTCATTAAAAATCTTTGCTGCCAAAAAGAAAATATTGAAAAATGTTTGCAGAGAAAATGTCCAGATTGTAAAAATAAAAATGTAGATTACAATCAGTTTAATGGATCTGATACAACAGATTATGAAAAGTGGGTTACCAAAAAAATGTCTACAGTGATAAATGGTACGATAAAACTTTGCCAGCGGACCCTGAAGGAAAAAGTTGTATGTACTAAAGAGTTTCTTCTAACTGAATTTAAAAAATCAATTGAACCGTTCATGAGACATTGTTGTAATATCAGCCATCAATATAAAGCCATAAGTTCAATTAAGGAGAACCTAACAGAAAATGAAGTTGTTCTTCACTTTGATTTTTCAGAAAATTATGCCTGCAAATACTCTAATGAGATTCAGTCAGTTCATTTTGGGGGAAGCAGGAACCAAATCAGCCTGCATACATCTGTCCTGTACTATAATGATGTAATTCAAAACAAAATCAACCACAAAAGCTATTGCACTGTGTCAGAGAGCCGAAGGCACGATCCGTTTGCTATTTGTGCCCATTTGGATCCAATTATTAAAGAAATAAAAAAGACTGTGCCGAATATCTTAAAAGTTCATTTTCTGAGTGATGGGCCTTCGACGCAGTATCGCAATAAAAAAATGTTTTTCTTGTTGGGAAAATATATTAGCCAAAAATTAGGAGCAGAGGAAATCGTATGGCATTTTAGCGAAGCGGGACACGGCAAAGGTGCTGCGGATGGCATTGGTGGCTGTTTAAAAAGAACTGCTGATGGACTGGTTAGTAAGGGAAAGGATATTTCTAATATTGAACAATTTGTAAAGGAGGTTCGAGATAGTTGTAAGGAAATAACCATATTTAAGGTGACAGAAGCAGATATAGATAATATAGACAAACTCTACCCAGACCTGCAGTTGGACAAGTTTGTGGGTACAATGAGTATACATCAGATCACCTGGGACAAGGAAAAACCAGACCAAATATCAGCAAGAACATTAAGCTGTCTGACCTGCAGTAGTGGGAAACACTGTCTACATTATGGAATAGGAGAAATGACTTTAAAACCTAGACCTACCGATACCACAAGAACTAAAAAAAGTATCCTTTAAGATGTTTGAAGTAGTCAAATTTAGTTATTTATTACACTAGTATTTAAGAGTAGTAGGCCAATTAAAATTATTATTTATTATGTTACAATTTAATGTGGCTCAAAATGTTAACTATGTAGAATGTATTTACAACAATTGTTTCCCCTTAACAGAATTCCGTAGGTTATTTAAAGCTAAAGAAACTGCAAATAGACTCCGAAGAGGAAGATTTACCTGGAACCAGTATTCCACGAGAATCAATGGAATGTATCCTTTCAAATTAATGTCTTTTTTGTTTAAAATTAATGAGAGTTCAATTATTTTAACTTGCCTTACTATATCTAGTCACCAAAAACACTTAGGCCCATATATTAGCGTGCTTAAATGTAAACATTTGTGTAACATAATAAAATATTTGCTCCTTAACACTTCTTGTCAGGTGTAGCATCAAAGAATGCTAGAATCCATTATGGAGATATTTATTCCGACTCCGAAGAAGACATCTTAATAAATCTCCCCAAAATTAATGATTATATTATTGTTAGGTTAGCAGGGAAAAAAAGTATTCATTACTACCTTGGACTAATTTTAAAAAAAAATGGAGAAGATGATCTTCTGGTAAAATTTTTAAAAAAAAGTGGAGGGAAAAAGTTTATTTTTCCAGAGGTGGATGATATCAGTTTAATTGATATAAATGATGTTGAACAAGTACTAAACCAACCCAGTATAAACAATCGCCAACAATATGAATTTGCTTTAGATAAGAAGTATATTAATTTATTGTAATAGTTTTTTTTAAAGAAAACTATGAAATATAAGTAATTAAGCCTTAAGCCTATATTGTTTGCTATTTATTATTAAGAAGTTTTTATTATATATATTGTTTTAAGCCTAATGTAATAGTGGTGTTTAAAAAGTGTCACCTCTGTGGACATTCGGTCACTTCTGTGGACAACCTTAAAAATAAAGTATTTTTTTCATCAATATGGATTTTTATTAAGCTTGACCTATAATACAGTTTAACTTATTTATAAACAACCAACTTATTTAAATTTAAAAAATTTAAATACATTTTTTTTTTACTTTAAAATTTTTGAACTTCAAACTGTACCTATTCTGAAGAATGACCCAGTAATTTTGTACATAATAATTTTTGTATCGATATCATCATTGGCTTAGGTTAAAAAAAAAAGTTCACAGTAGTTGGAGATGGTACCCAACTATGGAATATATTAATACTAGGTTCTGTTAGCTTTTTATTTCATATTAAATTTTTACTATGGACAAATTTTATAAAAACCTTATGTTACAAATCAGTTTTCTTTATCCCAGAAAAGTTGGTTGAGATTTTCAATTTTTGTACTTTAATTTTAAATTTTTACAGCGAAAAAGTTAATTCCACCAAAATATGCTATTTTCATTTTCAAATAAAGGTTAGTTCTAAATAAATTTAATCTCATGATCAATATAGTAAGCTTTTATCAAAATATTGAATGTGGAAACAACAATCTATGAACAAAGGGTTTTATATAGACATAAAGAACAGGAGATGAGAAGAAAAAAACAATAAGGTTGATCAAATTATGCGTGTCTTAATTTTACCTTTAACAATAGTCTAGGTTTCTTTTTATTGCTGAAATTAAATTACAATCTTTATAGTTATTGTAGGCCTATCTTTATTGCTTTTAAACGTGATATTGAAAATAGAAAAATGAAGCTGAAGTTAAATGTCGCTTTGTTTAATTTTATTGACAGTATGTATTTGAAACTACTACCAAGCTCTAATGATATGTCCTGTAATGATTTTTTGTTGTTAAATGTTTATATAGGATTTGTATGCCTGATAATTCCATTCTAAACTTTGCTTAATGAACTGTGTAAACTATATAAGCCTATCTCCTTTTTTTTATTGAACTGCAGGTGTCTTACCAACTTTCAACTGTGTTTTTGTTGTTGCTATATTTCCTTTAATAAACTTCGCACAATTTATTGAGTATTGCTGACTATGGTTTCATCATTTATGAGTCAAAATATTAGAAGGTAAATAATTTATAAATGTTTGGAAAATACTTTAGGCTGCATACAAAATAAACTCCAGGAGGAGTGTTGGAGGGACTAAGGTCATAGGGATTGACATAGGTTAAAGGTGCGGGGAATTTGTGAAAAATTGTACCTGATTCTTCAATACTAAACTAGCATCTTTTCAAAATAATCTCTTAGTATTTAAAATTTCCAAGCATTAAATTGTTTTTTCTTTCTAATTTTAAAATTGATAATCTTAAAATTAATAATAGAATAAAATATCTGACACTACATGATTTTTAGATAAAAACTAAAATCATTATTAAACCAACCACCAACTCTTTTCATGTTCTCTTAAGCTACATTTTAAATTACAGCCTGCTTGGTCTACATAACCTGTTTTACAAATATTACACACCAGTTTTGTTAGGAATAAAAATTCCAGTTGTCTGGTTCAAAAAATAAAATTAAATGAGCTAAGCAAACAATGGTTCAGTGCTAAAACTGTTTGTACAGTATTCAAAAATTCAGGATATCAGTATTATCAATTTTACAATCTCATTTTTAATACAAGCCAATATGATTCTAACTGAACTATGCATATCCTCTACCACTCAATGGCTATTGCACATATCAAGTCCAAAGGTCACGCTAAATCCAACAAGCTGTATATGAAATCAATCAAAGCAAATGTAATCTATTAATAATTTTGATCTCTGTTCACAGATGATACGTTATAAAGATGCTGATACTTGTCAATAAGAGTGATGGTTATTAGAACGTCAACAAAACACTTTAACATTTATTATAACTGCTTGTTTAAAGCTGCGCACATTGATATCGTTCCACCAAAGTCTGGATGCGAAGTAAGTACTAGGCTATGTAATATTTTCTCATTCGCTCATTCCCAAAACCAAATTAAAACTAATCGCTACCAAAAATGTCACTTCGGAAAGGATTAAACATGTCCTGTCGGTAAATCGTCTTTGAATTGAAATCAAGCTTTTAATGGCGGCTGTCAAGGCTCATTTCATGAAAATTATTCTTGAACAGCACTATTTTTTTATTCGCAATTTGTCACATGAGTTTGGTTAAATCATTTTCGCTAAAATTTGAATGAAATTGATAGAGTTCATTTATTTTATAACAGACACTGATATATTGTTTTTTACCAATAAGTTGCGAACCGGCATTTTGGAGAGATGGCGACCAATCAGGGTGTCTATCATCCGAGGAAAAGGCTGTGAGTTTTAAGTAATCTGGAGAAAGGTGGGAATTTTGTTAATTATCCGGGGAAATCAAGCTTTTTTTAGAAAACAATACAAAATATATCCAATATTTGTTTGTTTGTTGAAATGACCGTTTGATCGTAGTTAGAACAAAAGAATATTCAGAAACTTTCAGTTATTATTAAATTAAACAGTTTACGTTAGCCCAATTTGTCCCGACAGTTCAGCTCGGTCGTACTGGGATGTTGTAGTAAGAGGAACAATGTATTGGACATGAATAACGCAATACACATAATTAATTATTTCACATACTATAGTTTTTGTTCATAATGTACATAAATAATTTTATAATGAGGAGGAATGATCAGTAAATTATCATTATATGTTCTCCTGCTTTTTGTTTACTCACTTACTAAATTTAATACTCAACCTATTTCGATGATTTTTTTTTTATTTAAAAGATAATTTCAAGTTCTAAGTCACTGTGAAGCTAAAAAATTTTATTTATGCTTTTATTTTTATTACATTATGAGTTTTTAAATCTTTAACTTACCATAATACAGTATGCATTAGTATGTGACAACTAAATCAATATGAAATAATTGGTTCAATACAGCTGATAACCTGAATAAGTTTTAAATAAATAAATTGTTAACTTTACTCATTTGTCAACAGATGAGTTAGGGTATGTTATTGTTTGTGTATTTAGGTAAGATACATGCATCTTCTTTTATAAACTTTTCTTTTTTTTTTTGCTTATTATTATTTTCTTGGTGAGAATCCCAAATAATATATTTGTATTTCAATATATATATATATATATATATCTTGTGATATATATATGTATCAGAAGGATACTCAAATAAACATATAGGCCTACTAGAAATAAATTAGATAAATTAACAATAATATTACATTTAATATGTTAGCAGTAATAGATTCCATTACAGCAATTTAATTAGATATTTATTGTTTCATGGCATCAAGGTTTAAATAATTAAATTCAAATATAGTTCAAATGTAGCCCACTGGCATAGCTCAGTCTATCATTTCATTATAATATAGTTTAATACTAACATATATATATATATATATATATATATATATATATACATAGTGTTTTTAATATATATATATATATATATATATATTAAAAACAAGAATTTATAATTAAAGAAGAATTTTAACATCTCGGAATAGGCACTCGGCCGGTCATGAACAAACTTGTAAATGACTCTTTAATAATTTGAATTTAGAAAATTGTTCAAAGTTTTATATATTATTAGAAGTTCGTTATAGTTATTGTTCATTGCATTTATCTTATTAATATTGACAGAATATACCAAGTTCTGTTCTGTTAACACTAAGCTTACCACTTTTATTCACTTTTAAACAAAACACTTTTAATTTGGAGTAGGCGTAATGCTTCATCAACTGCAGTCTTCAAACGCCTGGACGCTACTACTGTAAGGACACTATCTCGTACCATTCAAATTTTACCTCTTTTCCCTTCTTCTATCGGTAGATTTAGTTTGTGTAATGGTTGTCTTGTATTCCAATTGGTTAGCTAAATAACATGACTAACTTGGGTCAAGATTATGATAGATTCTTATGAACTTTTTTCTTTTATTAATTTTTATTGTATTAAACAATTGTTTAATATGTAAATTTCCATTTAATTATTCTGATTTATCTAATGTTTAAATATTATTTACTTATAAAATTTTATTAATTGCTGACCACTGAAAAACTCTGGGTTTAAGATATCATTGCATATGGAGGAGTACTGTGTCTGATATACATTTTTAACATTGACTTATTCTAGTAATTACATACTAATATCTCTGATGTGAAATAATAGTGATTTACTGATAATTTAATTGTAATAAACATATTTTTATCATAGTCCAGCCTACGATTAAATTTTAATAAAATTGTTTTTAACATTTGACTGTTGTCACTAACTTGATTTCTGATGACATCATATATTCAAGGTGGCTTGTTTGTTTACATCCCATATCTATCAACAGTTTGTTAAGATTGGAATTGATTTATGTTTGGAAAATAACATTGTTTTTTAACATTTGACTGTTGTCACTAACTTGATTTCTGATGACATCATGTATTCAAGGTGGCTTGTTTGTTTACATCCCATATCTATCAACAATTTGTTAAGATTGGAATTGATTTATGTTTGGAAATGAACAATTTGTTAAGATTGGAATTGATTTATGTTTGCAAATGTCAACTGTGTTTACAGTGAAATAAAGATTATTTAAATAAATAAATTTTATATCTAATCATATTTCACATGTTATTGTTACATCTTTGTGATAAGTTCTGTTGTGTTGTTTACACTATTTGGCCTAAATTTACTTATGTAATCTGCAGGTTTATTATTCTAGCCTATTAAAATCTACATTAATATTTATATTCGTCTTAATACATTAACCCTTGAACTGGCTGATGTTAAATTCTCTTTGTTTGTTTAAAAATTAATAAAATATACTATTTTTATACAAAACCTAACTTATAGGATATCATTTTTCTCAGAAAGATGCGTAGAATTTGTCTATGTAAAAAATATAATTAATAAATAAATATATATAAAACTCGTTAATCCGAATATTTGTTTGCTCGAGGCGTTCGGACTATCAAAAAGTTCAGATTACTGAGGAAATGCAAAAAATACGTAACTGTAAGCAACGACGTAACGTATTGTACTAACAGTGAAATGACCTGACTAGTGACTCATCTCAACTACATCCTTTACTTTGTTTACATTTCCATTGTTGTGACATGAGAATTCTAAGAAATGGCAACTGAAGGCCGTTCGCAGTAGCGCGGCGTTCAGAGTACTGTGCGTGCGGATTAACGAGGCCCACCTGTATGTATATATATATATATATATGAAACGGTTTTGAAGTAAGTATGTTAGGTGTCAAAAAATGAAGTTAACATTTTTCAGAAAAACCTGTAGGCCTATCATCCAAAACCAATAGCCCACCACCTTTTTTTCAAGATATACAAAAGTTTTGTATAATATTTGTGAATATATTTAAGAAAAAAAATTAATTTGTTATATTTTCAAAAAAAATTGTTTTACGAAAAAAGGGAAAATGTTTGCCTAATTTGAAAAAATCTCCAAAAATAGTACTATTATGCAAAACACAATTACAAAAAATTTAGATCTAAAAAATTTTGAGTGATTAGGTCAGGAATCAAAAATCATCCGGTGGTCGAGGCTAAAATGGCACAGAAAAGGTAATGTACATCATACAAAATTTGTTTTGAATTTTTTCAGGTATTACTAGAGATTTGTAATATATTTGGATAAAAGTTGCTAAAAAGAAAAGTTCTTACAAAAACCAAAGGCAAAATGCCAAATGAAAGCTTATATTTACATATATCAGCATTTTTCAAAGGTTTTATAGATAGGCCTATATAAATTTATATACATATTACATACATTTTGGTAAAAACATAATCAATTTATAAAATTTTCATTAGACAAAATTATTTTTATATGTAAACAAATGGAAATTTGCTAAAAAGGTTAGACCCGATATAACATAACCTATATCTAGACAGCCTCAGTATTAGATTAGTCTGACAATAACATTCACTCAAAACAATAAATTCTACAAACAATAATACAGAAAATAAGTTCACAATAACAGAAATAATCCCAAGCCAACACCTACCACAATGTGTCATTTTAGTACACAAACAAGCCTGAGTAAAAACGGTAACTTGCAAGTCAGAAATAATCACCTAAAATAGGCTAACTCTAGGACGTAATGAGTGGTACCAAGTAAAAGATCTAAACTTCATCTTCCAAATAGTGTAAAGATCGGTTATAAAATATCAATATAAGTGATTGATATTTCCTATTTAGTAAACTGCACCGAAAGAAAAATGAGTCTGATTCGATTTGGTTACTACTTCGTAGAATAGATATATCTCATAAACTATATAACATACGATAATTTCTAATTCGTAGTTCGAAAGAGAAAGAAAAATACTATATAATATTGTCAACTTGTGGCATTTGGACAAGTATTACCATTTCGTAAAATCATATGAACACAGAGTACAGATTTTTCTATATAAACCCCGTCGTGTCAAGTGATGAGATCTTGCGGAATAGTCGTCAACTTTATCGATTTCTTGAATTTTTACTTTTAGTGACAAGGATTTTGAGACACATGATTATGAAAGATTGAAACATCACCTTTACAGTGATATATAATTCATTTTGATAAAATAATAATCTACTAGGATAAAAGTTGAATTGGAAAAAATGTAATTTTTAGCGTGTAAAAATGAGTTAAAATTCTTGATTTTGTTTAATTTTTATATAATAAAAACTATAACAGATGGAAAGATTTGGAAAGTACAGATCAAAAGAGAAAGATGTGATCTACAGAACAATGTTATGGTCGATCTGTTTGACAGAAATATCGAATTGGGAATATTAGAAAAAAAATGACGTCAGTTTTGTTTACAACTTGTCAGCGCAAATCTTTGACGTTACGTATCAAAAATATGCAAACTTTAGCAATTTTTGGAATATTATTTATAACGTTTTGTGGTATTTTTTATTTATTTATTATTTTTTTTATATGATTATGCATCTGCGGAACAATAGCTTTCCAACGGTATTTTATTTATTGTGATAGGACGATTGTAAGTGGGCGAAATGTTGAATTGCAAAATACGTGTTTCAGAGTCGGTTGTTTTGTGGTATTTAATTGCATCACCGCTTGGGTCGATTAGCAGATTAAGAGTTAAAGGCATCTGATTATTTACCAAAGTCAGTTTCTTTCATACTTCTAAATATTATTGGATTTATATGTATTTTAACCTAGGCTTTATTGGTACTTCTAATAGAGGTTAGATTTGTTGGCCTACTCATAAAATAGTTTGTTTACATCAGTGTGTTTAGGTACTTTTATATGCCTTTGAGTTATAGGCTATTTACTTTAATCTCAGATAGGATTTGTACCATTATACTTCTACATATTTAAAATAATTTTAGTATGCTACAACTAGATCAATATGAAATACTTTGATCTAAACAGCTGATAACCTGAATTAGTTTCAAATAAACAACTTATTAACTTTACTTATTTGTTAAGAGATGAGTTAGGTTATGTTATTATTTATGTGTTTTAGGTAAGATACATGCATCTTCTACATATTTAAAATAAATTTAGTATGTTGATAATATCATCTATCCTTTGTACTCACCTCGCATCTTGAATGATCTCCTCAAAATGCTTATCCAGACATGTGACGATTTCTTCTTCTGAGAGGGGTGGTTGCATCGCCGTCAGGGTGATTACTCGCTCTGTAAAGATTTGCTCATTTTCCCATTGGGTCTGAACTTCTCGACGTCCATCTTTTGTTTAATCCCTCGCTGGACTTCGCGGCTCCAATATTTTTGTTCAAAACACTCCCTAAAATCATTCATTTTTAGCGTAATATTGAATAAGGTTCAGTTGGTCACATTTTCATTTAAATGTGGATAGTAAAAATATATTTTACACTTTTTTCAATATGAAAGAAGAAACAGAACATAGCTAATAATTTTCGGTTTCTGCAAATTGCAAGCTCACTTGAGTTTCACAAAAGTTAATTTTCGTAGATAGCTCTGTGATTGCAACACAGGCAGGTTAAAAAGTCTTTATGTGGCCACAACCCTCCCTTCACTGACTGGTCATTCACTTTCCTTTTTGAGCCTTAAGAAAATACTGCTTTTTTGACATTCTATTTAAGAACGCCTTCCTCTTACCTCATACTCTGTGAGCATTGCATACATGTATTTTGAAGGCAGAGTTCTCGATCTAGCCAAAAATGGAAACCAAACTTTTGTATTTTAATGTTTGTGGTTAAAACAAAAACTTATCTATTATGACGAAATATACTGAAAATATAATAAATAACCTGTAAAAATTTCTGTTGTTAAGACCCTTTTATAATTTCTGAGTACTGGTTTTCACATTGTTTATGAAATATTTTTTCCGTTGGAAATCTATGAAATGTTATTCCAATATCCCTCACCCAGTATACGCAGTAGAGGGATAAGTTTGATAATGGCTGACATTCACATTTCATAGCCTCAAGATTCTGAAAAAATGATTTTCGATTGCTGTCTGTTTGTCGTAATTTTGTCTGCATATAAGCACGATAGTGGTCACAAAAATTTAAAATAGGAATATGAAATTCGGTTCAGAGGACTATACTATGTTCTTATTGAAATAAAGTCCAATTTAAAATGGTGGCCGTATTAAATAGATTTATTTTTCATATCTCGTTTGTTTTTCAACATATAACAATCTAAATTAGATAAAAATTTGCAAACTTCAATTCTGTATGTAATGGTACAAACTCCACCTGTCTATAATAAATAGTGAAGTTATTTTCAAAAATATAACTTTGAACCTTGAAAATGTCATATTCATAGAGTTACAAGACCCGGCATTCTCAATTAACTAACACCATCATAACTAATGGAGGTTTCTTCACATGTGATATAATTTCAAAGTTCTAAAGGGTAGAGACACTGACATGAGCAGAGCGATGGAAATTTAAAAAATATACACATCTACGGGGAGCAATAGAACCTAACTTACACACAGAAAATATAAATAAATATTGAGCTTGACTTGTCAGATAATATTAGATTAGCAATGTTGATACTCGGGTGAAATAGATACTCGCAATACTCGGCTTCCAATGATTTCAATACTCGTATTATTAGTTCGACATCGAGTATCTGCGCAGAATGGTTATGCGCATTATGTGTGTGTGTGTGTTATATTTCTATCTGTTAGACTGATCCACCAAGTATTTATTTTTTTAAACAATATGTGATTGACACTTGTAATAGGTACGTAATTAAATGGTATCCTGCCTCGACACAAATTCAGTAATTAAACGTACAATTATTACCAACATTAATAATTTAGTTATTATTTAAAATAAGTTAATTTACTATATTTTTTATAAAGATGTAACCTATAAATATTTATAACAATTAAATAATAATTTAATTTACTTTTTGTTAATGTGGAAATAAATGAATATTATTGTCATTTTAAATTGAACTTGTTACCGAATCTAAATCATTATAACTCAAAATCGTAATGATTAATTAATGTGTAGTGAAAAATCAGCTTAGAAACTAATGTAACCAAAGTAGAAACACCGAGAATTTTGTTTGGAATTGACTCAACACTAACGAATATCGTTGTCCGAGGATACTCGCACACCGAGGATACTCGCAGTCTCGCACATTACCTCCTTGTTCCTAGTTACAAGGATTTTGTCCGAATATTTTAATACGAAACCGAGGATTTTAATATTCGGACTCTTCCGAGGATTTTGATACTCGGAATCACTGAGTATTTTAATTCGAACTCACACATCACTATATTAGAGTGAAGAAAAAACTCGAACACAAGATCTCACAAAAATTATGTTTACTCTTAATTTGTTAATGATTAAGTAAATGTAATTTTTGTGAGATCTTGTGTTTGAGTTTTTTTCTATCTCATACAGATAGTAGTATCTACACAATCATGAATTTCGAAAAATCAGTGTAACAAATAAAACAAATTTAGTCTGCTATGTAAGACCCCTTTATCTACCAATACAATTTAACAATTTCCTATAAGGCAAACTTCTGGGCATTACATTTAGAGGATCTCCTTGTATGATTGGACTGGGTAACTACCATGATGGTCCCTATCATATGTTTTGAGAATATCCTGATTGGTCATTGTGAATGGCAGCTACATAATAAAGCATCACTGTAATTATTTTAAATCATATGACCACGGACACATATGTAAACAAATATTAGAACGTAAACAATATAAATTGGTAATAAGCTACTACATTACAGCTGAGCCAAAATGACTTCACAGTAGCGGCAGGCTTTGCGCTTCTATCTTGTGCCTTTAGTGTTTAACCATTGCATTTTAATAAAAACTAAATTCAGTGGTAATATACTTGCAAGTACTTCAGATAGAACTAGAACTTGTACATTATAGTTGACGGCTGAGTGATGGGTTTTAATAATGTTACAGTAGAGGCAGGTGCATTGATCTTGTGCATTGATCTTGTGGTCCTTACAGAGTACTACAGATCAAACGAGTAATAAAATAAATAATCACTATTTTGATTATTTGCTTATTTTTTAATGGGTATCTTGAGGGTGTTTTTCCCCTTTATAATTTGAGTATTCTTATAATAAAACAAACACAAAAATACAATTTTGAAGCAGCAATGAAAAGAGAGCTGATGATTATTGTTGAAGTATGTCATAACCCCCTTGTAGATTGTAACGCTAAGTTGATGTAAATTATTGTATTGTTTTATTTTGTGTGTTGCAGGGTTGTACTATAATGCCTGAGTAGACTGTATGGAGTTGTACAGTATGCCCCAGCTTGCTGAGACTTCTCCTGCGTTTACAGAACATGTACAATATCATGGCGATAGCCAAGTGTCTAATCAAACTTTGTCGAGGGCAGACGTCAGTAAAGTAAGTTAGAGTTTGTTTAATGTTTTTTTTCTTTGTTAGAATAGGCTAGCTTTACATTTTCTTTAAATAGTTATATGATGATTGGTGTGATGAGAAACTATCACTGCAAGACTATAGAAAACAGCTAAGAACAATGTTGTTGCAGACAAGGAAGATCGACTATGGATGAAATCTTCATCTTAAGTGAAATCGTAGAGAAAAGATGGGAGTATAGTAAAAACACTGGGGTAGCCTTTATCGATATAAGAAAATTTGTGACAAGGTACAGAGAGAAAATATACGGATGGGTTGAAGAGGAAGTGAATTATGGAGAGAATAAAAAGTGCAATTATTTAGTAAGGAAAGGAAGAAAAAAGTCTTGTCTGGTTTTAAAAGAGATTGACAGAGGAATGAGACAAGGAAGGGTTTTATTACTGTTCCTCTTTAACATAATAAAGCATGAAGTCATCACTGTAGTACAAGATAAAGGAGATGAAGGTGGTAGGATATCCAGATGAAAGGAAACAGGACCTGGAGAGATATTAGCCAAATAGGTCAGGGCATTGGGGAAGCAGTGAGAAAACGATATTGGAAAGAAAATATCTTAAAAAAAGTGATGTGTTCAAGTACGTAGGAAGAAAGTTTGGAGTAAGGAATGGAAGAGTGGTCAGTTTTATAATTCGGTGTAGTGTGACAGTGGGTCAATTTCAGGGAAAGAGTCGAAACAGTGATGAATAAAGTGTACTATCAATTAGTTTTAACAAATGGGTCAGAGACGAGTAAGAAGAAAGATTTGAGTAGACTGCAAGCGACAAAGATTATTTAGAGGAATAGAAAATGTTACAAGAAAGGTTAGAATAAGGAATGAAGTTCTTCGAGTTGGGCTCACGGGTAAATCAATGAACGCAACATGAGTAAACGTTTGTAATGGTTTTGGTACTTTGGTGGAAAAAATTACAAGAGCACTAGAGAGAATAGAAAAAGAATTAAGACCATGAACATTGATTTGTCACGTAAACTGTAAACCGACGAGACAGTCAACTTTGTTAATTTAATACTATTAAATTAGCAATTCTTGTATGTTCTTATCTTGTAAAATAAGCTGAAAGATTTTGTTAAAATGGGGTGACTCTGCTGTTCAGGTGCGAGACTGCTATTTAGCGAAGTCCTAAACTTTAAAAATCAGTTCTTCTAATACCCACAAAACAACTCATATAGGTTAGAGAAGCCGTTTGCCTTGCTATTGAAACAACTAAAAAGCAACACATTTTTTCAAGGAACGGTGATGTTTGTGAAGGAGAAGGAAACAAAGAAAATATCCAATAAACAAGTTTTTAACATGTGTGATATCGACTGATTATTGGGAAATTCTGTTAGATCAAGGAAACCGATACTATACTTCCCATCAGAAGTATCAGTTATGAACTTTTGTCCTGATCTAACTGTTTTTTCAGTTAAAACAAAGCAGCTGATTATGGTTATGCTCACAGTCCCTTGGGAAACCAATATACCTAAGCGGCATTTATTTTAAGGAGATTGGTGCAAGAAGCTGCCTTCAATGCTCAGAGATATTGGCAAGAAGAAGGAGTTGTTAGAGGAAACAGTGAATGTTTTATATTTCTTATAGCTTAAGAGTGAAAGTGAATGGCTAGCTGTTGAGGAGTTGTGGCCAGAAAAAAAAACATCTTAACCTTCTATTAGTCTGGTCAGACAGAGTAAGTACCATGGTGTCGCACATCAACTTGTTTAAATTTTTTTTTTTTTTTTATGTACTGTTATTTCCCGATTTTGGCTTCATATTTTGAATCCCCCTGCATTATTCACATGCAAGTTGTAGTAGATTGTTATGTATTAAAATTAATCAGTTTTATCTGTGCACAGTTTGGTTCTGTGTCTGGAGATATCTTGACAAGTTCTGCGTGGAGTGCTGTTATTCACCAACCTGCTGAGGACTCTGAACCTGATGAATTGCCTTCTACTGTGGATATGGATGCTATTAAAGTAAGTTTGTGAAATCTTACCTGTTAAAAGTAGCTTGTAAGGATCCAAACAGAGCATGTTTCCATTGTCATTGTCGTCTGTACATAAACACGGTAGCAACCACAAAATTGAGTTAGGAAGATGCAATTGCTAAAGGGGACCTATAATAGTGTGCTGTATAGAACCCTATTCAATATCAGAAAACATTTAATTAAAAATGTCAAACGATTTCAAATGTTTTTTAATTCATTCAAGAGTTAGTTATTCAACTTATATTGCACTAAATTAGATAAAAAATTGCAGGTTTCAATTTTGCATGTAATTTACCAGCCTCACCTCTCCACAACAACCAATAATGAAGTATTGTTAAAAAAAAAAGAAAAGTAATTTCTCCCTAAAATGTGATATAAGGTTGAATGAGTCACTGACACGAGCATAGTGAGTGGAGGGTTTTTCACATATGTGCAGCTTTGAGGGCCGAGACAACAAGCTAAGCTAATGGAGACTTTCTAATACATACACATCTACGAGGCAGTTCTTACTTTACTTAGTGTATTAGGTCTGTCAGTAATCCTGTCATTCCTTTATTTTATAAGAACATAGTTACCAAATACAACAAAAAATTCCATTTCCAGTTAAGGAACATCTTCAAAAAACAAGGCTACAATTTAGCATATAGAACACCAAACGGCATCAAATCTTTAATAACTCCAAAAAACAAAACCATCAACAAATTTGACAAATACAGCACGTATATAATCACGTGCAGCAATTGTCCCAAAAATTACATTGGACAGACATGACGACCTTTCCAAAGATCACCTACCATACATCTAAAATATATTCAAATCCAATTTTGCAGATCACATCAAAAAGAATCATACTTATACTGATATAAACACAAATATGGAAAATCTGCACTTCTGTAATAATGGCCATAAGATTCAATTCAATTTATTTATCCTTTCGACATATTTTTACAATTTGTATAGGACAAGTCAAATATCGATTTACAGTAGATAATAATATAGAATATAATAATACAGAATATAAAGGTACCAAGAGATAGGCCTACACTATAACAATCAGTAAATATAAAAACAATACCTATAACATAAATATTTTAGAAAACCACAACAATTTAACTATTATAATAGAAAACATTTACAATAATTCATAATAAGATTACAATCAAACATATTATACAATAATAGAGAATAATACACATAAAAGAATAAATCTCATAATTAAAGCAATGAAATAAACTCATCCACACCCCTCCGGAGCAAAAAATGTATCAGCCTTGATTTAAAACTTTTAACATCAGATATTTGCTTGAAAGACTGGAAGTCTGTTATATAGTGGAATTCCAGCCTGCGTTGGGAGCCTTCTATAGATGCTCAATCTATGATTATCACTTCTGAAGTCACCCCTTTTCCTTGTGTGGTGATTAAGAAAATCATTGTTGTGAGACATTTTATCATTTTGCTTCGTCATTAATTATACAGGGTGCGGCAAAAATCAGTTAACCGAAAATGCAGCTTAGCTATAACTTATATTTTATGTAACTATAACAGTATTATTTTAATTTACCTTGAGTTAGTCCGGAGACCTGACAGGCCACTCAATAGTTCCTCTGTTTCGTATCCATTCTGTGAAGTTGGCATTTAAAAAGGCTCGAACATCAAAGGCAGTAGTGTAGAGATGCTCCGCCTTGCTGCCAAATAATCGAACGATGACGTAACTCTTCAAAAATGGGACTCTTTTGCAACTCTAATAACACTTCATTTAGCATTTCCAAGTAATTTTTCTGAATTCACAGTACGATCATAAAAGGTCCGATCACAACATCACTCCAAGTGCCGGCCCAAACTGTAACTCCTGGGACATTTATCTCCTGAGATATTACGGCGTGAGGGTTATCGTCAGTCCAATAAACACAATTGTGCAGGTTAATCCGACAATTTAGTTTGAAAGTAGACTCATCTGACCACAATATTCATTTATAAAAGTTTTTATCGGCTTATTGTCTTATTACGTATCATCACAAAATTGAACGTGCCAGTCTGGGTCATCTTTGTGAAGCGCTTGCAATAACCTGGGCCTGTACGGCTTGAATTTTAAGTCAAAATGTAACATTCTCTTAAGGCTTCGGTCTGAAATATCAACCTCTTTAGAGGCCTTTCTTGCAGATTTGTGTGGGATTTAACAAGTGTTTGAGCAATAATTTCAATATTTTCAAGGGTACAAACTGATCTAGGGCGATCACTTCACCGTAAATCATTTACTGAACCAACCTGTCTCTTATAAATTGCTTGCCGACTGGGAGGTTAAGCTCCAGGAAACTGTTGTTCGAATGCTGCAATAATATGGATAGAAATACGATCAAATTGGCACCACTTTTTTAAAAGAAAAACTCGTTGATCTAAAGAAAGTTTATGATTCATGATAAAATAAACAATATACTCGCCAACTTAACTTCATGGTCACCAGTGGTAGTTTGACAAAAATAAACCCTGATTACACCTTAGATTAGATAAGCAGTGATACTGAGAGATAAACAATGTTGCTGCACATGGTATATAAGAACATAAAACATTGCACAGCTTAAAATAGAAATTTCACAAGTGCACTGAACTAATTACTCTGAAATTGGTTTCAATTTAGAAATTTGTAACTTTACAGATAGTTCAATTAACATTGGATTGATATAATTGAAATGAATATTTCATTTAGGCTATAGTTTAATTTGTCATTAAGAATGAGGTTTGGTTGTGTTTTTGTAGATTTGACACTGTTTTAAGGTGTTGAAAAGATGGCTTTTTTACATTTGTGTAAAATGTTCATATTTTCAGGTATATTTTATGTAAATGCTCATAATCCATGGTTTGTTTTGCAAAATTTGATTTATGTTCAGCTATTGTAATTGGCTGAGGATGTGTTCTTTGAATCTGGTTCTGAAACCTACATAGAATTTTAGACAATTCGTACAGGTGATTTTTTAAACTCCTGAATTTTCATATTTGTTGCCACTTTTTTGTGATGGGGGGGATATGAATTGGGAGTCTTAACCCTAGATCTGTCAATGTTAATTTTCTTCGTTTGTTTAAAAATTTATAAAATATATTATTTGTATACAAAACCTAACTTATAGGATATCATTTTTCTCAGAAACGGTTTTGGAGTAAGTATGTTAGGTGTCAAAAAATGAAGTTAACATTTTTCAGAAAAACCTGTACCATCCAAAATCAATAGCTTACCACCTTTTTTCAAGATATACAAAAGTTTTGTATAATATTTGTGAATATATTTAGAAAAGAAAAAAATTAATTTGTTACATTTTCAAAAAAAAAGTTTTACGAAAAAAGGGAAAATGTTTTGCCTAATTTGAAAAAAACACCAAATATGGTAATATTATGCAAAACACAACTACAAATTATCATTTCCTTCAAAAAGGTGCATAGAATTTAGTTGTGTATAGAAAAATAATTTAGATCTAAAAAATTTTGAGTTAGTTCAGGAATCAAAAAATAGTCCGGTGGCCGAGGCAAAAATTCTACAGAAAAGGTAACGTACATCATACAATTTTTTTTTTTTTTTGAATTTTTTCAAGTGTATTACTAGAGATTTGTAATATATTTGTGGATAAAAGTTGCTAAAAAGAAAAATCAATTTATAAAATTTTCATTAATTATTAGTATCTCAGAAATCAAAAATTTTTACAAAAACCAAAGGCAAAATGCCAAATGGTTTATTTACATAAATATAGATAGGCCTATATAAATTTATATACATTTTGGTATAAACAATCAATTTATAAAATTTTCATTAGACAAAATTATTTTTATTTGTAAACCCATGGAAATTTTGCTAAAAAGGTTAAACCAAATAACATAACTTATCTCTAAACAGCCTCATAAGTCTGACATAACATTCACTCAAAACAATAAATTCTACAAACAATAATACAGATATTATAACTTGTGTACACAAATTATAATAAATAAATAAACATACCTAATAAAATAACTTAACAATAACAAATAATCCCATGCACAACGCCCACCACAATACATTTTAGTACACAAACAAGGCTGGTAAAACGGTAAGTTGCAAGTCAGAAATAATAACCTAATATAAGCTCTAAGACGTATTGAGTAGTACCAACTGAAAGATCTAAATTTTCTCTTTCAAATACTGTAAAGATTGGTACAAAATATCGATGTAAGTAATTGATATATCCTATTTAGTAAACTGGCACCGAATGAAAAATGAGTTTGGTTCGGTTTGGTTACTACTTGGTAAAATAGATATATCTTGCGATCTATGACAGATAGAAAGATTTGGAAAGCACAGATCGAAAGAGAAAGAAAAATACTATATAATATTGTCAACCTGTGGCATTTGGACAAGTATTACCATTTCGTAAAATCATATGAACACAGAGTACAGATTTTTCTATATAAACCCTGTCGCGTCAAGTGAGGCAATCTAGTGTAATGATCGTCAACTTTATCGTATTAGTGAATTTTTATGAAAGGTTATGATTATGATATGAATCATGATTATGAAAGATTGAAACATCACCTTTAAAGTGATATATAATTCATTTTGATAAAATAATATTTATTAGGATATGAGTTGATTTGAAAGAAATGTAATTTTTAACCTGTAAAAATGAGTTAAAATTCTTGATTTTGTTTAATTTTTATATAATAAAAACTATAACGGATAGAAAGATTTGGAAAGCACAGATCGAAAGAGAAAGATGTGATCTACAGAACAGTGTTATGGTCGATCTGTTTGATTGAAATATCAAATTGGGAATATTAGACAAAAATTACGTCAGGTTTGTTTACAACTTGTCAGCGCAAATCTTTGACGTTACGGATCAAAAATATGCAAACTTTAGCAATTTCTGGAATATTATTTATAACGTTTTGTGTTTTTTTTTTTTGCATGATTATGCATCTACCGAACATTAGCTTTTCAACGGTATTTTATCTATTGCGATAGGACGATTGTAAGTGGGCGAAATGTTGCAAAATACGTGTTTTACGGTTGATGGACGGATTATACGACTGACGGAAGGGTCGTTCGACGTGACGAGATTTAATGTGTTATGTTTTCTTACTCTTTTTTTTCCAGCTTGTGTTCTAGTGTCTTTCCATATTCAAGATGTATAGCGGATTTTGATTTTTGGAGTTTTTATGCAATGTTTTTTATGTTTATAAAGAAATTTATGTATGGTTTTTGATTCATTTGCTAAATTATGAACTTTGAGAAATATAAAGCTATGGTAAGCTAACAGTTTTTGTCTTAGTGGATGGTCAGATGAGGGGTGAATGGTTGTAGGTTTTCGGTAGCCTATATATTTAAAGTTACGAAAATTATTTTGTTTCGTTATTGTTAGGTCTTGAAAGTTGAAGGAATTTTGTATTTCATTTTCCAAAGTAAAATGCAATTTTGGATGAATTATTAAAAAAAAAATATCTATTTGAGTGTTTCTTCAAAATAAACAAATGGTGTTATTCCCAAATCTGTAATAATATAATTTTTTTAATGTTTATTATTTTCTGAGAGTATATATTTATTTTTAAATTGATTAGATATAATTCTGGTAATATACCGGAGAATGGTGAACCGTAGTCCATTCTATTGGGAGTGAAAGTATTTCCATTAAATTTTAAATATTTTCTTTTGACATATTAATTGTTGGACAGTATCAGTACCAAGGTCAATTATTATTGAGGAATTACTCCAAGAATTTCAATAGTTTCCTTGACTACTGTTGTTCACTGTATCTTTTGATGGCAAGATATAATTAGGTTTTGTTTTTGTACCTTCTCTTCTGTGAAAAGTTCTATACTGTTTTTTAAACTGCGTTTATTATGGAAAACTAATTTATTCTTGATGATCTTATCGAGTTTTTTGGGTATGCTGATGACTAAAGGTATAAAATTAATTAAAGATCTATAGTTTATAAAACAAACAAGGTGGCTGTTGCCTGGCAAAATCTTCTCTCATGCACACCCAATCACAGACAAACTGTCTAATTAGTGCCTCATCCTCTGCAAACTCTTTTGATACAAAGTCAACTTTCCAGTTAATTGTTAAGTAATACCTAATGAATGTGAATGTCCATAAAATTTGATTGAAAACGACTCCAAACAAATGATTGTTAAAACATAAGGTAGAAATAATGTGAATAAAAGAAAATTAAAATAGTAAAAAATGAATGTTGAAATATATTTGTCATAAATATATTTGTACTGACTAAGTCCATAAATGAAGAAAATGATATCCAACATGTCCTAACTTAAAATATGTACTTAAAAACATAATTATATACAAACATTGTAAAAATAAGCATAGCATTAAAAACTACACCCTGCTTCTTTTTTAGAACTAAAACTCCATACAAAAATAGCAATTCAATTGCTGTGTGACATATTAAAAGAACGTAAAAATATAATATATTGTTATGATTTAGAAAAAAACACAGATATCATTTGTTTACATATAAACGTAATTCATTAAGCTGTACAAAAATCTTATTAACTTTAGACTAATAGACTTAATGGTTAAAAAATGAATGGTACCAGAAATTTAATTAAATTTTGTTTTGCATTGCAGTTTTTAATTAGGAAAACATAAATTTGGAAGCCCTTATATAACAGTGAATATATGTGTAATTAGGTACCAGATTGAAAAAAATTACCTCTTGCATTAGAAAATGATATTCTATAAGTTTAAGTTAGTCTTGAAAATTTTACTTCGCAATAATTAAAGAAAAAACTTTTAAGATAATATGTGGTTTGTAAATTCTACAGAGTGATAGAATAAAGTATTGCAAAAAGAAGAAATACATGAGATTTTAATTTTGTGGGAAAATAAAACTTTTTTAATAAATAAAAAGTACTTTTACAGTATTTTCATATTATATTTGTAAGTTTTTGCTTACTACAAAATACTATACAACAGTTTAATTGAGGTTAACGTCAGCAATAATCACCTCCTTAGAAGACAAGTAAAGGACAGCGATTGTTTGATATAATTTATTTAAAATATTGCTCAGAACAAAAAAAAATTTGGTTTTAACTTGCACAGGAAAAATTGATTTTGCTATAAGGTGACTCCAGTAGACAAATCATGCCAGTTGCCGAAGGCCAGGTACAATCCCCTGTGTTTGTGTAAGTGAAAACTATGTGTGTATTAGTGAGGCAACCTTTCTGCCAGTCGTCTTCGTTCATTTTACAAACTATAAAGGCAAATTGGTTTGATGAGTTTTTGGAAGGTCTTTGACTAGATATGATTGGTTTTAACAGTTTAATTTTATTACCATTAAATAAATGTTTACTGTGAAATTATTTAGAAGGATCTTTATAAATTATTCTAATATGATTTACTTCCAAAAAGTTACGGATCTTCCATATGTATTCATTTTTGTTTGTAATCACAATAGATTACTATACGTTTTTCTTGTCAGTTTTGTGTCCTTTAGGTTTAAAGATATCTTTTAAGAACAACAATGTTTAATGATTGGTGGTGTATTTTAGGAGCCTGCAACTCCATTGCCGGCGCCATGCACACCAGGACCAGGATTGGGGCAGGTAGAGAGAGAAAGAGACGATGACGAAGGTGGAAGTGGAAAGGAAAGCGATGATGAAGAATCGAGTTCTGGCAGTGACTCTGAAGCAGATTCGAGTTCAGGAACCGGAAATGAATCCAATACTGATAGTGAAGTAAGTTTAAGTATGTTTTTATGAGAATATACAGGGTGTATCCCATGAATGTTTTTCAATGGAACAGTTGTTTCTGAACCGATATTAAAATTTTGCATACCATCCATACAACTGATAAGACCCAAGGTTGTATTACGGCGTAGTTAACACTAAGTAGTCATCAATCACTGAAAGGCAAATAATTTAAGTAAGTTTCTGAAGAAGCAAAGTTTTTGTTGTCTTCACGTGAAATGTTAGACAGTTTTGATGCGTGTTTTTTCCCTTTGTCCTTGTTTCATATGACGACCGTTATTGATAATGTTTTAGTGTTTTTTCATTGTTGTGTTATATTTGTGTTTTTCTCTGTTTGAAGTTATTTGTTAATGATGGAAGTTCAATTTTATTATTATACATTTTTCGGACTATATTTTGATTATAATACCCCTACAACTAAAAAACAAGCTGAAATTTTACCTGTTAAATCGCCACAAGGGGTTGTAACCCGCTCTCGTGCTAGGGAGCTTAATACAACTAACAATAGGCCACTCCCCTAATAGTTTGTCACGCCTTCTGGACCACGTCACTTGTTGCTGTATCTTTGATACAACAACACGTATTTGACGTTAGTTGTGTGTTACCGTGATTATGCTTTTTGACTTCTCAGTTTTAGCTCTGAGATGCATACTTAGATATTAAGGTTGGTGGTATTCTTATTTAATTTTACTTCTTACATAGGCTTAGTTTCTAGTTTCATGTTTCTTTAGTTTTTAGTCACTTGATAACGAGAATTGATTCTTATTCCCGAAACGTCGTGTTTTGATTTTTAACACACAAATGATGGCAAATGTCCGAAAAAAGTATAATAATAAAATTTGTGTTATGTAAATTGACCCTGGGCTCAAGAGAAACTGAACCGTTTTTTAATTATTGTTAAAGATGGTGGTTATTGTCATAAAATTATATAACTAATATTTATAGACGTATGTTAGAATGTTGTAATTGAACTTCAACTGCATCAAATTATCACCATACAAGAAAGTGGAATATGTATTGTGTGATGAGTCAAAATATACTAGTCTAGCATAAAAAATAGAAATGTAATAATTTTAAAATAAATAAGTAATATAGAAAAGACCTAAATAATTAAAATTGAACAAAGATTAAAAAATTACTTTCTTTAAAATAGAGGAAACCTATGAACACTTTCGATTATCAGGGAAAACACCATGCATCAAACAGGGATTTATTATTGAAGCAAGTGGGTCTGCAAAGAAGCTTTGATTATTTATATATACCGGGTGTACAAAAAGTCCCGCACAGATTTAATATTTTTTGTTTAAATGACACTGGAAAGCTGAAAACCTGGACTTACACTATGAACCTAAAGAACAATTCTTGCACACCATGGGTGACAGTGTAGGACCGAGGGGACATCCCTTAGGGATTACAAAGAAAATCTTAAATGTTAGCATAGGCCGAGTTGTACATCATTTTAATGGGCTTTTGAGTCACTATCATGTGGAATCAATAAAATGTAATATAAATTTTACAATATATAATGTGCAACAAATAATCAAAATAGCAAAATTCCATAATTTTCCACCTCAACGCGAGACTTCTTTTAAAATAACACACATTTTTTAAAAAAATATTACATGTTTAGTAATTTAATATTAAATAAAAATCGTAAAAACATTGCTAAATTATACTGGGCTGTAGGATTAGTCAAGTAATTTCATAAAGTCGTATCACTAGCCACTTTGTAACGATCAAAACTAAAATTGAGCGTCATAACGAAGTCAGGGAGTTGAGTTGCATCACCTATCTGAGTCTTAAAACAGCTTTGAAAATTCTCTTTTTATATCGATCTGAAATTGCTCAATCTTTAATTCTTTTCAGGATTTAAATGGTTCACGTCTTCTCAAGTAGGTACTTTATACAATAACAAGTCTAAGGAATTACGCAATAAGGTTGAAATTTGTGTCTTTTTCTATTGCCATGATGCAAATCATTTAACAACAACAAGAAAACAATTATGGTCAAATGAACATTTTATTTCAAGTATTAAGATTTATTAATTAAAAGTGTCATTTTAATAATTCACGTTTAAAAAAAAAAATTCACAACAGTTTCTCATTTTGTAATTTACTTTCCTTCTTTTATATTAAAGTTTTTATACATAACAAATCGCTATCATTTAGTAAATTTACACTTTATTACCCATTTTGTGAATCTCAAACATACTTTACTGTTCTTCCTCTAGTTTAGTCCATCATCTTTATAAATTACGTCTCTCCAAAAACATGTCTTTCAACTTCAATCTCTCTCTCAGGCGAAAGTATCTCCTCTAATTTTGAATTTTCAAGTAGACAGATATCATCAGCCCGAAAGTTTTCAACACATCCTTAAGATCTAGAGTCTTCATATAACCAAAAACAACACTACACGGACTCAAGAACTCATTTAATGTCTCATCTATGGTCACACTTCATCATAGAAACTAACTTAAAATCATCACACTTGATTCTCTATTGACATTTCTCATTGTCAGTTAATGTTTATTGGATTTTTAACACTTTACTAAAATCAATTAGTATTTTGTTAAAGTTTATCTTTTGTGTTTGTTTAAAACGTTTCTTTTTAAAGTCTTTACACAAGTTATCCTTTACATTTACAATTCATTTTAAAATATAAAGCCTAGCCTAGTTACGCCCTAACCAGTCTGTTGGTTTTTATCAGTCGAAGATGATTAACAAATCTTTACAACTGTATTTATGGTATAGAATTGTTTAAACAAACGTTGCAAAAGTCAAATTTTAACTCTGATTTCCCAAAAACTTACAGTCTCTCTTTAGGTATAATGTGTTGTTTAACTGTTCAGGAGGGAAGTCGTGCTGGTACGTGCAGTTGGAGTGACAGTGATTCAGACTCGAGTAATGGCGGAGGGGAGAAAAGCGGTACACAACGTAGTTCTTGTTCTTCTCGTTCAAGTCGTTGTTCCGATTCTTCTGCATCTCCTCAACAGCACTTCTCCATCAAAGAAACTAATTTCAATCAGGTGAGTTTAGATTGGGTTAGGTAAAATTAGTTATTGATATTTTTGTGATCGTTTATTTATTTATCCTTTTTAACAAGATTTAGATTTAACACTTTGAAGCCTAACTCTCTAACGTGCTGCTTTCCTACTGTGCCTGGGGGTTTTGGACATGTTTTTAAAAAATTGTGGTATTTGTTATATTTATCATGTATGACTTATTATAAATCATTTTAAACCTAAAGACATTACCTTTTTAAATATATATATATATATATATATATATATATATATATATATATATATATACATGTAAATAGATATTTTACTCACAGTCAACACTCCTTAATCTTGAAAAAGGGTAAAATACACACACAAACAAAAATAGCTACACAGCACTTTACTAAACATAATTGGCCTTTGTATGATACAGTTTGAAACATTCAGGTACACAAAGGGGTACTGAACATTCTGGGCACCACCATAACTCAAAAAGTATTTAGTATTCAAGAAAAACAACAAACAAACATAACGAATCTCGATTACTCAGTCACTAACTTTGAACTAAACAAACGTCTGCTACGTTCCTCGTAGACGTGTTACGTTGCCTAGCATCAGCTTTATAATATTTATATTTAGTCCATATCAACAGCACAGACTATTCGAAAATCAAAGACATGCAAAGATAAATAACCAATTAGCTAAGCAAAAGTGCCGAAACCCAATTATATGCCGACATCGCGATCATATAGAATTATTTAGCGCAGCCTGATGTATACTCGGGCTTTGGCGGCGAGCGCTGTCGCACTGCCCGACCTATACTCGGGCTTAGGCTTCAAAGTGTTAATAGGACAAGTCAAATTATCCAGAAAAACACACAAGTAATATTATTCCTATCATGATAGAAAGTATTCCAAACTTATTTTTTACATCTTGATAGATGCATCCAATTCATCCATAATCGATGGCTCAAAGCATCTTGTACACTTGTACACTAGAAGAGACAACAATCATTAGTTTTCCTCTTTTTTTAAATAGTTTTTATTTTCTCCTGCTCTGTGTCCTGGTTTAACTTGGAAAGACGTTCTTTCAACTTGATTTTGGTATGAATCTGCCAGTGTAGACATCGAAACAAAGTACACTCCAGGGTTTAAATTTTAATATTAAATCTCTTTCACAGAAGAAGTTCAGTCAGATTGAATCTATACAGATATTGCTCTGTTATTATGTCCTATCTGGAGATGAATATTTAGGTTTGTCTATTAATATACAGTAGACAATCCGACAGGTATGGGACCGAGAGGGTGTCACATTACAGAAAGTGTCTGGATTATCAAAAATGATTTCTTAAATCTCCAAGATTAGCAGTAAGTTATAGGAATTACAGTAATTTTTGTATGTAAAACCATTTAGGACAGTAGTCTAATAAAACAATTAATTTTACACAGTGAGCACAAAGGATTTATGAAAAAATCTATGTACATACATGTAATTAAAACATGAATTGTGAACTACAACATTTTTAAATGACAAGCATGCATACAGTACAGTACAGTATTTACACTTTGAAGAAATCTGGGATAGTCTTCTGTTTCTAACAATAACTGCCAGTCAATGCTTTATATTGAATGTCTTTTAACATTAATATTTGCTCATAGTCAGATCTGATCTTCTCTCCTCACACCATCATAACAAACAAACATAAAGCTTCATCACAGTTGACTGAATCTTGCTTCCGAGGCCTCCTGGATTGTGTTGTCAACAGGTCCTGTGACTTCAGTAATAATTTCGTCATCTGCAAGGTCTGCGGTGAGGTTATCGTCTAAAATCCATGTTTGTAATTATTCTACTGATTCTCATGCAATTTCAATTTCATTGCAAATTGCAAGAGCATCCTTCAAAATTGGTTCAAAATTTCTAAATATTTTCCCAAGATTTTATTAACGTAAGAGATTTTCTTGACACCAGGCAAACCCTGCATTGACAATGGCATCCTTGATGTTAAATTGTTTCAAGATGGATGGATGATCTGCAGTAGGTTGACTTATAATATCTGTAAGTAATGTCCCTTGAGAGTCTTAATAAAATTTTATTATAACCAAAAATGTCTTTGTTAGAAGTTGTTAGGTGTTAGGCTTAGTTTTTACAATCAATTTCTGGATGAATTCAGAAATCTCAGACTTGTCAGCAGACAATTTTTCTCCACTTATCTGTAGGAATCGAATACCATGGCGCTTTTTGGGATTTTCAAACCAACCCATCATGGAAGTGGGTTTTTTTGTAATTTCATAATAAACAAATAGGGTTTTTATTCAAAATGTCTCTTGAATGGGCGGATGTCTGCTTTTTTGTTGTTTAAACCAGGTGTAAATAGTGTCCTCAGCTTGAGGAAAAGTTACCAATTGTAAGGGTTTTTTCTCTTATTAGGCTCTTCATCAACAGACATCATGAAGTTTTTTTATTTTTTAGAATATCAAACTGTAGCTTGCCCTATCCTCTATGATTTACATATCGACGTTGGAGTTTCACCATGAGCATATCTCTTAATGACTTCCCATTTATCAGATCAATTTAATGTTTCATGCTTACGTTTTGAACTTTGCTCGCCAATACAACACTAATGTATACAGTTCCGTAATAAAATAAAATTGCAATAGATTGAATTTAACAAAGACTCACAACACTATAAAACCACTATGAATAAAAAAACACTGCTATAACGGCTAACACAAAATTTTATTCTTTTTTGACAAAATTGAAATGAAAGTTGAGACGTCTAAACAAACAACTTGACTAGGCACACAGACGGAGTTTCCTGTTACAACAGACTGGTTAAGATAAATGAATTATTTTATAAATGAGCCATTTTGAAACCGGAAGTAATAATTATTTAAAACTTTTTTAAACATTGGTATTTGTTGTACTAACAGGTACCTAAAGTTTTAAATTTATACCTTTATCAACTTCGAAGATAATAATGTTTTAGTAAAAAACACAGACAGACAGACAGACGGAAAACTAAGCGAGATAGGACTACGCTTTAGTAGAAATTTCTTGTATATTTTGACTTGAAAAATCACCTGGTGAAGTTTGATCCCGTAATTACTGGACACTTGTATAAATACAAACACTTGGACACAAAACACTATATAAGAGGATAAAAATATATAACATATTGTTAGGTATACAATTAGTTCACCATATTGTATTAGTTATATGTTAACTTTGAAGTTATTTAGAATGACGCGAGGCATTTGTTAATGCCTTAACATTAGAAAGTAGGTTTAGGTCACGCCCCTTTAGTTTTGTATAAATACGGGGGTTGGCGCAATGCTAGGTTAGTTCTAGTTTAGTTATTGTAGCTCACATATCACTGAGGATGGCGACTTTGTTGTTGAAACACGTTTGATTAAGTAAACGTAGTTTGTGTGAGATCTGGTGTTTGAGTTTTATTCTATCCAACTTCAAAAATACATCCTTAAAAAGTTTATAATTTTTTTAACAATTAGAAAATATTTTTTTATAAACAATTAAAAAAAGAAAGTGGTTGCTTAGTAACAGGTCTATCAAAATTGTAAGTTAAATTAAACACATTTTAAAATTTAAATTTATATGTAATTATGGATTGTACTATCCATAATATCGTATTCATATTCTTCGTTTTATTTATTTTGGCATTAAGCATTATACTAATATATAGAATGTGTTATGCAATTTATACACACGTTGGTGAAATCCCTTTATCTTAAATGACAAGATAAAATTGAAAAGTAATGTCTTAATATATATATATATATATATATATATATATATATATATATATACGGGGTGTATATAAAGTACCGCACGGGCTTAATATTTTCTAAACGACAACAGATAAATCAATAAGATTTGGTACATCAACACCACACCTAAAAATCTACTTTTTTAAGGAACTATCAATTTTCTGTCAGATCATGGTGACGTCCCGCAAGGAGTCAGAAGGATATCTTAAATAGGAGCATAGGTCAATATGCACATCATTTTAAAGGGCTTAGCTAGCAGAGTTTAATGCCGCAAACCGCATTCAAAAAGGTTGATCCAGTACAAATTGGCGGCTGTTCAAATTTGTAACCCTTGAGGATAACTAACGTCATAATTCACTTCTCTATTGACACGCATAATGTAGTATTTAGCTGCAGTATTCATTTAGTTGCAGTTTTGCTTTAATGGGATTGTGGCTACTGTACTAATAAAATGTAACAAAATAAAACCTTTGAACAGCCGCCATTTTGTACTGGATCAACCTTTTTGAATGCGGTTTGCGGCATTAAACTCTGCTAGCTAAGCCCTTTAAAATGATGTGCATATTGACCTATGCTCCTATTTAAGATTTCCTTCTGACTCCTTGCGGGACGTCCCCATGATATGACAGAAAATTGATAGTTCCTTAAAAAAGTAGATTTTTGGGTGTGGTGTTAATGTACCAAATTTTATTGATTTATCTGTTGTATTTTAGAAAATATTAAGCCCGTGCGGGACTTTATATACACCCTGTATATATATATATATATATATATATATATATATATATATATATATATATATTCTTATAACAAAACACTCAATGAACTTTAATAAATATTTTGAATCAGATTAAATCAATCATTTTCCATGTTTAAATGCCTATATAAAATATGGACCTCTAAAATTCCACGCTTACGTAAAGCCGTCAATGAAAATGATGATCTTGTATGCAGAAAGCTACAAAGAAGAAAATCAAGGTGAAAATTTACCTCAAAGACCTCAAGAAACGAAGAAAGTTAAAACTTTATAAAATTTTAATTATTGACAGATTTTTTTTTAGATTAAATGAAATTAAACTGTAACTATCTCACTAATTTTTTTTTAATAAGTGATGTCTTTCCAGTGGCATCTTCTTAGAAAATGTATTACTTCCTATAATTACTGCCTTATTGAATAAACAAAACATAATAATGTAAAGTCATTTCTGTGGTTTCTATATTGATCATTTTATTTTGAGTCATTTACAACATCCAATTGTTTGCAAAAAGAATTTTGAGTGTTATAGTTTCAACCCAAACTAAATATGTACATTTAATAAATAATGAAAACTAAATCGACACCTAAACTGTTAATTTGTTCAAAGTCTGCTGAACTGAATTGGCAGTGGAAGGTTTTGAATGTATACTTGTAAACATTTTAAAACAAATAGAGTATAATGTAAGGTCAAAATATAATATTTTAAAATTGCATATATTGTTAGGAAATAATGTACCTGCATATTGTTTTCATGGCATGTAATATAAGAATTTTGAAAATTTAATAGTTATTAAAAAATCATTGTTAAAAACATGTGATCAAGGAAGTTGATTTATATTAGGAATTTTAAATTTATTGTTTTGTTAATTGAATTATTAGTAGGGAAATGCAAACAAAAAATGTGACAAGTTAGGTTAGGTTGAAAATAAATAGTGCACTAAATTGGGTTGAGGGAATATTAATGAGAATGTGTTGTGTAAATAACTCGCTTGTACCACAAATATGTCCTCAGCATCTATTTTATTCGACTCCATTTTTAAACTTGTTAATAGGATTTGCTGATTTAACCAAGATTTTATGAGAAATATTAATTTAATATTTGTTCAGGAAATTTTCAACAGATATATATGTGAAGGAATGTTATTTCCGTAGTACGATGCCATAAGAATCGATCTAGAAAAACATCGAAAAAGTTCCGTTTTTCTTAAAAGAGACTTGACATTTGATTTGAAATATATTGCATAAGAAATATCCCAATTTGGAAATAGTTGTTATTTTAAATAGATTTTTTTATTGTAAAAATTTTAACAAAATGCATAGTAAAAATATTCATTTTTTATTAATGGCAATATATACTTATATTCAGATAGACAGAATTTTAAATGTTACACATGGTCGAACATCCCAATTTTCCCCTTATGTGTGCGCCTCTTAATTGTTTTTACAGTCAACACCTAATAATTCTCATAAAAATATTTCTCACAATATAAAACTAACAATGTAGGACTAAAATCAGGAGAACAACAAACGGAATCCAATTGAAGTACTTTGTGATGTTGCCGCTGTTTGTCTTGAATTCTCTTGTTTGAATTTACCTTGTTTAACTTTAACTCTTATTCAATTCTCACCTAGGCTTACCGTTTATTTTGTTTTATTTGAGAAATGATTAATAAACTTTAAATATCTTTAAAGTTGTAATTTCACAGCAGATTTTATACAACTTAAATTATTAAATAAATGATTTATACAATTTAATTTTATATTTGTACTCTGCTTAATCAATTTCTTAATAGTCATATTATTGAAACTTTAATAATTCGATAAAATACAAAGTAATTCAAAATGGAACGGAAATATTTAGGATATTTATTTTAAGAATAAAATAAAGTCAAGAGAAAACAAAGTTACACACAATTTAGTAGTATTTTGAAGATGGCTTTTGTTTTATTTAAAATCGTGATGTATTTTTAACATATTTTATTTTAAATAGAAATGTCAAATAAGTCACTAATATTAGTTTAACCTAGTATAATGCCCACGATTATGTTAGTTTTATACTTAGCCGCCAAAATTTAAACTTTTTTATGTAACTTTCTGAGTTATAATAATCAGCTAAAAGAAATAAATCTTCCATTTATTTAAAAAATGGATGAACCTGTAAAAGTTATTCAATTTTGTTATAAGAAGGTTCTCTATAGACTTGCGGAATCCCCTGTGGCTGATGGAAACTTGTATTAAAAGTAAACATTTCAAATAACGATTACACAATTTGTGTTTCTAAACTGTCAATGAAAAGGTGACTTTTGATTTGAGAAAGAATAAGTTTCAGCAGGATATTTTAATTTAAAAGATTTTAAATTTTACAATGTTTTAGTTTTATTTACATCTCAACTTCAGATAGGTAAATCTGTTTTGATTGTTTAGATTATTTCTTATAAAATTATATTTTTTCCGTTTGTCTTTCTGTTAGGTACTTATTCTAAATTCGACAAATTAAAAATTTTATTTTTTTCTTACAGCCCGGATACTTTCTTTTAAGTAGTCGTCTCAGTATCCTTACCTTTATTTAATTAAATTTTAAACATATACTTTAGTAATAAAAAACAAAATAGTTTAAAGACAAAAGAATTATATTTAATTCATGTAGTGATAAAATAGCATGACATTTTCATCTCTTGTTGTCATCTCTGGTAGGTTTAAAAGTGGTGTAAATCATATATTTTTAATTCTCTTGGAGCGCCTTACAGTTGCTTTTGAAGTTTCTGGTATATTTACAGGATGGGAACTTTCTGTGTGTAATAATGAACTAGTAGTTTGAACAGCTACAGATTTTTGTATTTTACACAGGCCCACAACATTTTCTTGTCTGTAAGAACCTCCACCCTCGCATTTCTTGCATGCCACAAAAGATTTTAAACAAGCTGCAACTATTGCTAGTAATATAATGGAAACACCTGCCATGTATATATACATTTTATTTTAATCTGAAAATAAAAATAAACTATTTAGTTAAAATTATAACTTGTGTAGGCCTAGTATAAACATTAAAAAAATATATATTTATTTATTTAACAATTCAATTATATATGTAGACATAGTAACAAATCAAAATATGCACACACAAATTGGACAATGGTTTAAATAGCATTTAATTAGGCCTACACACATTTTGGTTAACTAGGACATTTACCGAAATTATGAAAAAATGTGATATGAAACAATAACTAATAATAAATTATAATTTTTATGATAAATCATAATTAGTAGTTGATATAATACATAATGTTTAATTCATTTTTCAATAATGGAACTCTGTGAAATAATTAAAACATATCAATTAAAATAGTAAACACTTTAATTGGGAAGGTAAACAATCGCTAATTGGGTAATTCTTATTCTAATTTGAAATAATACAAGACACCAAGTAAACATTTACATAATCTTACAATTTCGTACTGTTGGTAGATGAACAGGGGTTGAATTTTACTTGTAATTCGTTATTTCGCAACCATAAATTTTGATGGTAAAAATGATATGAGAAGTTTTCAGGTTTCCATGGAAACATTTAAACAATTGAAAATAGAAAAAACTTTTTTTTGTTTATTAACACTTTGAAGCCTAACTCTCTATCACGCTGCTTTCCTAATGTGCCTTGGAGTTTTGTACATGTTTTAAAAAAATCGTGGTATTTGTTATATTTATTATATATGACTTATTATACATCATTTTAAACCCAAAGAAATTACATTTTTAAATATATAAATATACATGTAAATAGATATTTTACTTACAGTAAACACTCCTTAGTCTTGAAAAAGGGTAAAATACACACACAAACAAAAATAGCTACACAGCACTACAGCACTTCACTAAACGTAATTGGGCTTTGTATGATACACTTTACTGTAAAGAGGGGTACTGAACATTCTGGGCACCACCATGAAGTTTCCTTCTTTCCAGGCTGAGCATTGTCATAACTTGGGTCATCTTCAAAATCTTCATTTGGGTCATCCACATCATCCTCTAAATCACTTAAGCCTAAAGTTGTCACTAAAAAGTCTAGATCGTTATTGTCATCGATTTCGCCCTCAGAATCAGAACCAAAAATCTGTTCATTCACATTTTCTCTCAAAATGTCACTAATTGAATTATTTCCATCACCTTGGCCTATGTCTGGCTCGGATTCACCATCAGATTCATCAAACAAAAGATCGCGAATTGTATCACTTTTCAATACTTCTTCTGCCATATTTTGTGAACTATAACTAAAATATTTATATATACAAACAGTAAAATACTGGGCCTAACTACTAAAATAAACTAAAAGATTACTTGTATAACTCAAAAAGCATTTAGTATTCAAGAAAAACACCAACCAAACATAACCAATATTGATTACTCAGTCAGTCACTTTGCAGTAAACAGACGTCTGGTGCGTTTCTCGTAGACGTGTTATGTTGCTTAGTAACAGCTTCATAATATTTTTATTCAGTCCAAATCAACAGCACAGACTATTCTAAAATCAAAGACATACAAAGATAAATAACCAATGAGTTATACGAAAGTGCTGAAACCCTAGTATATGCCAACATCACGTTGTATAGAATTATATAGCAAGGCCCAACTTATACTCGGGGTTTGGCGGCGAGCACTGGCACGTCTGACTGACCTATACTCGGGCTTAGGCTTCAAAGTGTTAAGCAGATATAAATGTAAAATTTGAATTGTAATTTTGAATATCTTAATTATTATGACATTAAGTTAGTTGTAAGCAACAACGTTTGTGACTCGTGCTATAAAAATTATGTTTGTTAAACAGAAATAATAAGTAAATAAAAAATTAATTAATTAATTAAAATTGGAACAGGGATACTGATATAGGGTACTGCAGTGTGCTCATATAGAACCCCATTGAAATTCAAAATATCAAATTAAAACTGTCTAAATGACGATCAACACAACTATCAACATATAAAACACTAAATTTGATCAATTCTGCTTGAAATACTTCCAACCCTACCTCTCTAAGATGACAAATAGTGAAATTATAATACAATTTTGAACGCTTAACACATTCAGTGCGGGTAGAGGTCATGAACTCCAAGCTGGCCTTGCCAGCCGATCGTGTGGAGTTCATGAGTTCCAAAGTCTAATGTTGTATTCAAAGGAATACTGTGTCTCAGCCATTGGAAATAAATTAATGAAACTTCGTCTCGAGTTTGTCTATTCAATTACAATACTCGCACTGTGGTCAGTTTCCGGTTCCCGCCCCTCGATGGTGTGGCGGGTGGCGTTTCCACAGCGCTCGCTATCAAATTGCTTAACAACACTGTCTCCTATCTAGAAGGAATGTTTACGTTTCTAGAAGGAAATAATTGCTTATTTTAGATGTTTCTGAAGAAGATTTGTTTTGGTTTTGGTGACTCATTGGTTTGTTGATGTTTCAGTCTTCAGTCTATTCCCTTAGTTTTGCTCGCGTCGTGTTCTCGTTTCGTACACATTTATTATTCATTGTGATTATTTATATTTTATTATATTACTTTTTATTACTAAATACATATTTTAATCTACACAATATTATTTCTTACGTTTTTTACATTAGTTTCAATATTTACGTGATCTTCTCCGGTTACAGAGTGTGTTGTGTAGTGCATCACATTTTATTGACTGTTGAAATATTACACTTTTTTTTTTATAAAATGGATAGATCTGGAAGGTCATGAACTGGAGAAAAATCCAGAAAAAGACCAAACCAACCGAACAAGGTAAAAGAACTGCAAGAATTGCTACAAGAAGCAAAAGATTGTAAATAAAACAACATTTCAGTGCAAAACATGTCCTGATCATCCTGGTCTATGTATGGGAACATGTTTTCATGAATACTACTATAACTTGTAAATAGTGTATATTTTATTTTTCTTATATTTATCTAAAGTGAACAGACTAACATTCAACAGAGTAAATAGTTGGCAGTGAATAGTGCGGTTCAGTCGTGTGACGTTGGAGTTTCACCACTATCATATCTCTCAGTGATTTCCCATTTATCAGATAAATTTAATGATTTATGTTTACGTTTTGAACTTGTGCTCGTCATTATAACACTAATGTTGTAAGAGTTATTAAATCAATTTCTTTAAAAATATCAAATGTTAATTATTTATTCTATGATTTTATTAATTATTGCATCAATTTCAAACTTTAAATAAAAGGATTCAAGGTTCAGGCTCCAATCTGTACTTACCAGGCAGATTTCCGTGACACGTGAATGCTAGGATATACTCAATAAATATTTATTTGCCCATATTTAGTAATGAAAATCTTCTCTTTAATATCCAGAATTAATTTTGTTATAATTTGAAAAGGAAACTCATATTAACATTATGATCCCTTACTAACTAATACATATTCTTAAACATGATAACAAAACGTTGCTGTGGTTACATGCAAAGTTCTTATACAAAATCTGATTCACATATTTTAAGTTCAAAGACATGACATTACTGAACATATATTGTTTCTTACTCACATGTGTGTCCAATTTATTTACAAAAAACACTCACAACCTTAATAAAAATTTAACTGAGAAGACTTGTTGTACATTTTACTTTTACTACGCTCCATAATTACTAAAAAGCAGAGCGTGCAGAACACACGTCTACCCTCTAAGAAGGCCAAGCTAGAAGAGCTTTGGTTGTCTATCCGAAACGGCACGCTCACTGAAAAGCATGGCGAGCATTGGGCAAATTCTTGGAATTGATATGTTTTCCGTTTGTAATTGCTTCATCGTTTTGAGTTGTGGAGCAACCCGTTGGTATTTCAATTTTACCCTAGAGGGTGTTACATTGTATTGATATGTTGCGCTTAATTTAAACTTATTGATTTTAATTATTTGTTTTAAATGTTTTTAAATTAAAGTTTTTATGTTTGTTATTAATTGTTTTGATTTTTATGTGAGATTCCTAATTATTACTATTATTTATCTAATTGCTTAAATACTTAAATTATTATTAATTTATTTTTTATTTGGTTGGAGATGTCCCATGCTTACAATGTATACAGTACAGTAATAAAATAAAGTTTCTGTTGATAGAACTTAAAAACAACTCGCTCACAACACCATAAAATCAATCTGAACAAAAATAACACTGCAATAACAGCTAACACAAACGCTTATGGTTTTCGACGAAACTGAATTGAGAGTTGATACGTCTAAACAAACAACTTGACTAGGCACACAGACAGAATTTCCTGTTATAACAGACCGGTCAAATCTCATGGTTGTTTTAGCACTGTGAATCAACTGACAGCCGAGTAGGACTACCGAGGGTATCAGATTGTCAAGTTTCGGACTCTCGCGAATGTACTGTATCTTTATATCTGAAGATCATTATGTATTTTTAAACTTCAAAAAGTTTTTGTGCAATCTTATAGGTTTTCCAGTATGTGCCCAGATGTCCTAGTGTATTTTGCTTAGTATAATTTACACACAATGTTAAAATTTCTACCTACCATTTGTGGTTTTGGTTCGATTCTTGTTACTAACTTTGCAAGTTCATCAGTTTAATCATTCCCTGCTATTTATTTATTTATTCATCAACCAGGAGACAATGTACACTGCATAAGTTTTGTCAAATATAAAAATACATTGATACATACAAAAACTATACAGAAGACGAACAAAACATTATGTTATTCCATTTATGGTCCTATAAATATTTAATTATTTTGTTTTTTAAAAAAACCTTTCCTCTGTTATTACTGCTACTTCCTCTATATATGAATGTCTCGGATTCCACTAGAAGTGTACTGTTGAAGTAGGTGTTCAATGCCTTGTACATAATAAAATTTAGGTTAGGTTAAGTGTACTGGTTTCTCTTAGCTGTGAAGTAGGTGTTCAATGCCTTCTACATAATAAAATTTAGGTTAGGTTAAGTGTACTGGTTTCTCTTAGCTGTGAAGTAGGTGTTCAATGCCTTGTACATAATAAATATTAGGTTAGGTTAAGTGTACTGGTTTCTCTTAGCTGTGAAGTAGGTGTTCAATGCCTTCTACATAATAAAATTTAGGTTAGGTTAAGTGTAGTGGTTTCTCTTAGCTGTGAAGTAGGTGTTCAATGCCTTCTACATAATAAAATTTAGGTTAGGTTAAGTGTACTGGTTTCTCTTAGCTGTGAAGTAGGTGTTCAATGCCTTGTACATAATAAATGTTAGGTTAGGTTAAGTGTAGTGGTTTCTCTTAGATGAGTTAGCGGATTGTTTATAAAATGGAATCACCTGCAAAGATAAGTAAGGATGCAAATTTTCATGATTGGCTAAACTGAAGTTTAATTATTATTATTATTATATATTATAACTGAAACTGAGGTTGGCTAAGCTTGATGATGAGACAATGTTGGAAAAGTCAAAAATCTGCACACTAATAATAACAAATAAATAAGCTAAATAATAATAAATATGTTTTAAAACTAAATTAAAATTGTAATTATCATCTTTGCAACACTGCCGAAATAAGTCCAAAGCGAATAAACATTTAATTAATAACAATAAATAAAACAAAGTAAATTGATGTTAAATATGCAGCAGACATCTTCGATCTATTTTAAGTGCGAAATCTTTGGATTTTGCTTTCAAAATTGTGTTTTTTCGATCATTCTGAACAAAACTAAGTCACTTTTTATGTTTTCCAATTCATTATTTCTGTCCAAAAACAGTGATTTAAAACTACTGTTTTATGTCATTTTGAGGTTATTTCAACATATATTTCATCATTTTAAGTAAAATCTATCTATGCTTTTTATTCCACACGGAAAATAGTTCTGTTTTAAGAACTGTCAAACTACGTATCATTTAGTATCAATCATGTCGTGTAACTAGGTCAGGGAAGGTAACTAACTATATATAAGTTATGTTTTTCGTTGAAGGAAATTGCTTTTTAAAAAAGAACAATAATTTAATTTGTTACAACTTTATTTAATATACTTTTAAACTTAATTATAACAAAGTTTACAAAACACTCATTTACATTGATGTTTATAAAGAGAAGCCTCGTCTAACTCTGGCTAAAACAAAGCTTGTTCCCTAATAAAATTGAAATACTAACATGACTATTTAACTATCCACTCATCATTATTCCAGTACACCACTATTCTTTACCAGACCTAGTTAAAGAACTACAGATCAAGGAGGTCATTATATATATATATTTACCTCATTTGATATGTTCTTGTATAGTACGACCGTTTAACTGTGCGCGCAGGCTGGTGGTTGGGTTGCAAGGCGAGAGGGGTGCGGGGGCTCGTTTCTAAAAACATAGGTGTTTTCAGTCGAAACCTTCGTTGCCGGTGATAGATTATAGACTTTCACCGTCCATCCGCTGGGCTACCTGACCCATTTTGTTTTGTTACATCTTAACCCCTGATTACTACTCTTAGTTCATTGTTACGTGATCACTATTCATTCGTAAATTTTACTACATTCTGTTTTTATTTTTATTATTATTTTTTAAACTTTACTTAGGTGTTGACTATTTTTTATATTAAATCCTTTATTGTTTTTAAGTATTTTTAAAAATATTTAACAATGAACTCCTACATAGTTTAACTGTAAAAAAAATGTCTTTTGCCATCACAGATGTACGTTTAAAAAAAAAAATTAATCTGAAAAAAAAATCAAAAAAAATATAAATATTATTTTATTGGAAAATTTAATCGGATATTCATAAAATACATCATTTATAAGTGTTTAATTTATATAAGAAGAGAAAAATGATTTACAATAAGTTCATTAGGTAGAATGCCAAAATTAGAGTCCTGTCTTCACTGAGAATCACATTCCTTGCAGTGATTAATATACACTTGGTACCTAAATCAAACACTTTGAACTCTAAAATCACTATTTACACAATAAACTATTTACAACACTAAAAACTAATAATATAATTTATATAAAAAATATTCAAATGCTTAATAGTTAAAACTTTCGCAAACACTATTCTTTCGTAAAATATACGACACGAGCTTGAGTACGGTAATAACGGTTCAACTTTGAGCTTAGCCGAAGAGCAGGAAGGTAAACAAAAATGTTTATTTTAATTGTTAAAACAAAGTCTATTAACATAACTTACATTTATTTATATATATTTTTCATTCTTGACTAACGTGTTTCGTTTTAATTTATATTGTTGTAGCCACATATGCATTTTTCTTATTGGAATCTAATGTTTAGTTTAATTGTTAAAACAAAGTCTATTAACATAACTTACATTTATTTATAAATATATTTCATTCTTGACTAACGTGTTTCGTTTTAATTTATATTGTTGTAGCCACACATGCATTTTTCTTATTGGAATGTATGTCTATTTTAATTGTTAAAAACAAAGTCTATTAACATAACTTACATTTATTTACAAATACATTTAATTCTTGAATAACGTGTGTCGTTTTAATTTAGGTTGTTGTCACACATACGATTTTCTTTGATAGTGCATATCCATTTAAATATTTTATAATTATAATTTGTATTTATATTTATCATAATGAAAGACATACTAATATGATTTGGTACATTTAATATTTCATAATACTGTAAAACATAGTCTGATACATATTTACATTGCCTTTATAAACATCCCTTTTAGTATGGCATAATAACACAGCACAAAATTAGTGTTGGGTCAGGCGGAAAAGAGCAAACAATGCCCATAGGCTCCTCATCAGTACAGTATGATTTCTGCCAAGATAGTAGCGAAGGATTCGCGCGCACAGATAGACGGCTGCAGTATACTAGATCTGGGTTTCAGAGACCTAGCATCATTAATCTTAGATCATATAGGTGTAGTAATATCAACCTGTATTAGTGAATGAATTGTGCATGTGCCCCACCAGTGAATTCAATATAGCTACACGATAAAATGTGTAAAAATTCTACAATTTCTGAGATTTTGAAGTAAATAATGAATTGTGAGAGGTCAAAAACCACTAGTCTTGTTCAGAATAATCGACAGTATAGAAAAAAACACAATTTTGAAGACGAAATGCCGAGATTTCAGACTTAAAATCGATCGGACATGTCTCCTCATATTTACCAAATTACTAACTATAAGTTATATTACATGTAGCAAAATCAAAATTGATCTGATATACTTTTAATCAATATATTTATTTTTATTGGGGTGGGGAGATTTGAACTCGAGGCGCCTACATGTCAACAAAGGCTTTTTGTGCTAGACTTAGCAGGCCTTTGAGACTCAGCAATTAGGTTTTGTCCAATACTAGGATCATCATCCTTCCCTGGTTGAGATACTTCAAAGTGACTTCTTCTCTTGGTCTCAAGTCTCACTGTATAAAGAAGAAAGTGACTGTCGTTCTTATCATCCTGCATAGGACATCTTCTTTAATTACACCCAATTTAAGCAGGTGCTTTCTGAAATGACCACCTAGTATTAGGCATAGTTTTTTGCTTAAGACATCCTTGACTCAACCTACCTGTCAAAATTTTATCAAAATCATTCAAGCTTTTTTGATAAAATCATAATTTTGTGTGTGTTTTTTCTTATAGCAGCTACTGCAAAATTTTATGATATGACCAAAATATAGCACACATGTAAAATTCTATTAAAATCCGTTCACATGTTTGGGTGATGTGAGCACTGCACATATAAACAGTAAACAGACAGATGAACATCATTCTAAAAAAACAGTTTTTTGTCTCATTTATATAGGTATATGTGAGAGTGATAATCCGTTGAGCAGTTTTGTATTGACAAATCTTGTTTTATATTTCTAATTAAATTGTTACAGGGTGGGCTGAAATTAAAAATTTCTGCCTTGAAGATTCCAAAACGAAAACCTCCTAAAGAAGAATCAAGCAGTTCGACTGATGACGAACGTGATGATTCTTCGTCAGACGAAGCTGAAAAATCTTCAGACGCTAGCCATAAAGTGGACAGGTATCCGAGGAAGAATAAGGAACCTGCGGAATCAATCAAACCTGTTGTCAGAGAAGAAGTACCTGTTATAAAATTATCTGAGAAAAGGGAAAGTCCGGTTAAAATTAAAGAAGATGATGAAAAGGAGAAACGTAGCGGGAAAGTACGAGACGAAAAGAAAGAGATAAAAGAAGTTATTATTAAAATTGTAAAACAACCACCTGTTGAAGAGAAGGTAGCAAAGATCGTTACGGAAGTGAAAAAGGAAAACAATCGTTTAAAAAATAAAACAGAATCTAAATGTGATGTGAAAGTGACAAAGACTGTGACTAAGCAAAAGGAAATTACAAACAATCGAGTAAGTGATGCAAGTAAAATGAACAGTGGGAAGGCGAGTAAACACAGTTCGCCAGTGAAAAGTGCGGTTGAGAAATCATCGGTTCCTAGTGTGCAAAGTGGGACGAGTAGATTGCGGAGTGTGCGGAAGAAACCAGCAGCTCAAGAAGTTACTAGGACCCCAACTAAGGTAAGAATCTATATTTTGTGTTACCTATTTTTAAATTTTAGCAGTGTGCATGTTACAAATACAGTAGGTTCATAAAATGTTGGTGGGGTTTTGAATTAAATGTTTATAAAAGTATACATTTTAAAAATATTAAACACGAATAAAATAAAAGAGGTAGCTCTCCAAACTTCCAACTCTTCCCACACCTTATTCATGCCTCTGTTTCTTGAAATTGTCTCAGATTGTTTATGTTTAAATCTTTTCACTATATGCATTTCCAATAAATAAAAATCCATGGATGTAGGTCAGATGAATGTGGTGGCCAAGGCTTCCAATCGAACGTTGAGAAAATTGGTCATCAAGGAAATTATGAACACATTGCTATAGTGAGGCGGTGTCTCCCATTGTGCTTGAAAAATCGAGTTTCATCCTTTATTTGGGGACGATTATGTGGTACTAACATTTCAAGGTAGTAAATTCTATTTAGAATGCTTTCAGCAAAAAAGAGGCATTTTAACAAGAATGCACCACCAAACATTAACTTTTAGAATGTCATGCTCATATCCAATGTAGCTATGGAGTATTTCATTTGATCAAATTCAATCATTGTGGCGATCCACAGGTCTTGAAGAATGGAAAGTGGTTTTATCACTGAACATAACTCGATTCATGAAATTCTTATCAGTTATCTGGAATATGACGTGAGAATACAAAAACTAAGTCAACCAATACAATAATTGATTTAATGTACACGATGACTATGTAGAAAAGTAGCTTAATCCTTACTGCTTCTAGAGAAGGAGGTATCCCAAATCGAAAAAATTCCGTTTCTATCCAGGTCGAGTGACGCCCGCTGATACTATTGCACGATTTTAATATAGATTATCGAAGTTTTACCGACTATCTAATAAGTCCTGAACTCTCTTGAGACTTTGAGAAACTATTTGCAACCAAAAGAAAATAACATTTTATAATCAGTTCTTTTTACCGCTATTTTAACAGAAACCTCTGCTATTCAACTGATCAGTAAAACGTAGTTTATTACTCATCACATGACCTTGGAACTTGGTATGTGTTTGGGTTTATGTCTTTGTTTCAACGATTCACTTTTATCAAAACTCTGTGTAAAAGACATAAACTTCTTCGAGTTTAGCACAATAACAACAGCTGATAAGCAAGAAACCACGTTCAGAGGTTAACCGATAATTCTCAAACCAATATATTTTGATAGTTGGTGACCAATACATTTTTGTCTGGGTCTTTAGAGACTACACAAAATCAAAATAATTATGGCCGATTTTTAGTTACACCCATGATGGGGCAGATGACCAATAGATATTCCAAAAACAACTTTTTTTTTGGACTCGGTACCTCAAAATGAATGTATCTACAGAAAAAGAGATATAATTTTTTATCGACCCATCTTTAACTTTCTTTGTATTATCTAAGAAACTAAAGATTAATCATATTGATAGTCTAAAGTAACCGGATATGCTTGAATAACTATTTGTTATCTTTGACTTACCGCCAGCAATCCTTGATTAGTTCTTTTTTTTCTATACTATGTAGTGCCGGCACAGTGACATTAATGAAAAAGAAAATATTGTGTTTCTTGTGCGTGAATGTTATGTGTATACTTGTATTTTGGGTAATTATATAGCAGAGTAGCCTCACTTCAAAATCAATTTTTATGGGTTTTATTCGTCAAATAAATGTTGGAAAAATATTTTATTATCGAAAATAAGTGTCGGAAAGATGATTACATAATATAATTACACAAGTTGTTTTTTCGTGAAAAAATTAACTCTGTTATTTTTCATACTCATGACATTCACTTGAATAAACATACGGAAGGTTTGGCCAGGTGGTTTTATATATATATATATATATATATATAGCAACCTGGCCAAACCTTTCGTGACATATAATAATACAGCCCTACATATTTACAGCAAAGAAAACATTATTTATTCTTACGAAGTAAGGTATGTAGTAGAGGATAAAAAAATAAAACAAGGAAAATACGGCGCCACCTTAACCTCCTAAGACCCAGAGGTGAACTAGTTTATAGGCCTAATAGCCTGATGTACTTTTAAAAGTACAAATCAACACAAATCATAGAAACTCAGAATAATTATTTGTCTTTAGTTTTATCGGCCTGATGTCCTTTTAAAAGTACAAGAAAACTTGTATTTTTAATCTCCTTGGAAACTCCGAGTGAAATACATTTAAATTCAATAAATTCCTTTTCTACTGAATTTGCAGCAGAATTTGACTCTGATTAAGATTTTCTTGTGTAATTATATTAATTAATCATCTTTCCGACACTTTTTTTCGATAGTAAAATATTTTTCCAACATTTATTTGACGAATAAAACCTTTAAAAATTGATTTTGAAGTGAGGCTACTCTGCTATATAATTACCGTATTTTGTGTTGAATGTTTTAACGAAGTGTTATCACCTGACAATGGACGACAATGTTCGAAACACGTGTAGTGTAATGAGATATATGACAATATAAACTGGAAAAAAAAAGAACTAATCAAGGATTGCTGGCGGTAAGTCAAAGATAAAGATTAATTTTTATAAAACTTGTCTTTAATGTTACTTTTGTCGATGGCAACTAAAAATACAGCATATGTTTAATAATCCATTCCTGGAGTTAGAAGTAAAATATAAAAACAACGTTGACCACCGTCGTCGTTGAAAACCCTGCATAACCTATATTTTTTTTGTTTGGGATTAGTATGTGTATGAGATAGTTACAATGTTTAGATAACTTGTAAGAACTGACCCTTTTGTTGTAAAGTGATACAGAACAGCAGGTGTAAGACAGGTGCAATGGAGGGGAGTTGAGCTCTGCAGCAGATGGGAAGACCTAGGTAGCATCTGCAGCCATTTTGTTTGCCAAAATATAAAACTTCACACCATTTACAAAAATAAACAAACTTTCAAGGGCTCACTTGCTGGATCTATCTTTTTCCATGTAATCTTGGATTAAATCTCTCTGTTGACAAAACTTTTGTTCTTTTCCGACTGACACTTAAAGTCTTCGACGGCTATGGGTCTTTATATATATATATATATATATATATATAAAGCGATGATGATTAAGAGATATTTCACTTTTAAACAAGAAAAAATACAGTGTGTGTAAAAAAATATGGAAACGGCTTAATATTTTAAGAACTGCTTTAGATAAAACATGTTCAAACTCTTATTTTAAAGCTCTTAACTTGAGCTATCTACAGGGTGGTACAGTTTAATAGGATATACACTTGATATAACTTGATGAAAATTATTTTTCCCAACTTTTTAAAATATACCGACATTATATTGTTTAAATAATCTAATAGGTCAATTTAAAATACTTAAAAGGAATTTTTAATTTATCTTTAATGACAACTGAATTATGGCATTTTAAAATTCACAATTTTGTTAACACAATATTAATCATTTACTGCAGGGCTGAGTGAATAATGATTTATTATTTGATTGTTGTGATGTAGAGTAAGCCAATATGGAATGAAAATTATGTATCCCGTACAGAGTGTTCTAAAAATAAAAAAAGTAAACATAGGCTATATATTTCTTAATTACAGCACAGAAATTATAAGAATAGTCTATCAATTATACTAACATATCACTTGAAAGTCTAGGATATAAATTAGTAATATGTAATAAAAGTGTAATTTTGTATACAGGATGTTCCAAAAATTAACAAAAAATTATTTTTTACAGTATTTTCAAATATAACTGTTTTATCAGATATAGAACAAATACCAGCAGGCCTAACTATTATACTGTAATATAATAATTATAATACTTATTAAATTAAAACTAAATAGAACACTGAAGATTATAAATCAACAATAGCTACTGTTAAACATAATAAATAAATACAAAGAAAGCATAATTGAAACAATTACAAATTCAAAATCAACAAAAAACACGTAAAAAATAAAAATGAACAATAAACCAAAACAGATACAAGAAACACATTTTAGTATACAGTCTTGCATACTTATTATATCGACTATATGTTCTGCTCATATTTCTTCTACTAGATAATCATTTTATTTTATTTTTTAAACACTTAGAAGACAAAACTATATTAAAACCACGTGGTGAACTATTAAACATCTTTGGTACATAAAATTTCAATCTAGATAAATGTGTGAATTTTTAATTGATCACAACACAAACAATGATAACTCTTATTTCCCTTGGCAAACATTTCAAATTGAAATGTCGCAAGTCCTGTATTTAAAAAACTAACTTACTTCTTAGTACGGGCGTCCAGCATCAATCGTAGCCGATGGCCCGATGTCCAATGTACGCAGCACAAGCAAGCTGCCAATGTTTTTTGTTTTTAAGGATGTCCTCAAAAATTGTTGACTTCTGCTCTTAGTAGATCACGTGAAAGAATTGGATAGCTGCAATGCAGAAGAATGTGCTCCAGATCCTCTTCATCGTCTTCGCATAATGCACAGTACGACGAATCGGTAAGGTTGAAGCGGAACAGGTATTTCTGCGTCACTATGTGACCGATTCTAGCTCTTGCTGCGAAAGATGCTAGTTGTCTTTGCACCCCTTTATATAAGTTCCCGTCAGTTGGTAGGGGTTGAATCTTGTGTAGGCGTCTCCCAACGGTTGACTGATTCCATTTGTCCATTTGTTCCAAAAAACTAACAAATAAGTTAAAAATTTACAAAATCGATCATGAAATAAAATAAAAGACATTGATTAGCTCCATTATGATGTTAGTGAGATCATTAAACAATACAAGCAGATCTTCAAAAAGTTGTTTTCTTGTGCTTTGTAAGAAATGTTAGATTTTAGTTGAAGGGTACACAGTATTAGAGTGAAGTTGTTTAGTTTTTCTGAACTTCGTATTATTACTTTCTTTATTTTAGTGGCCTTGTAGATGTGTTCTCACCTCTGGGCCTCGAAGTCTCCACTCACTATGCTTGTGTTAATGACTCGGCACTGCTCAATATTGTAAATATATCACATTTTCTTATATAGTTAGGATTTTAAATTACATTTTTGACAATAACTTTGCTATTTGTTATTGTAGAGAAGTGGGGTTAACACTACATGCAGAATTGAAATCTGCAAATTCGTAATTTAGTGTGTTTTAAGTTGATTAACACATGAGATATGAACCAGAACTGTTTTAATTGGTAACCATTTAGATATTTTTTATTTGATTTTTCTGAATTTCAATAGTATTTTATTAGATCACACAATCCACTATACCGAATTTCATGTTTCTGTCTTAATTTTTGTGATTGCTATTGTGCTTATGTACGGACGGCATGTGAAAAATCACTATAGGTTCCTGAATTTATGAAACATGAATATCAATCAAAAAACTGAGGTTGAAAGTATTGACGATTATCAAACTCCATATTCTTCATAAACTGGGTAAAAATTTCCCAAATTCATGTAGTATATTCATTCAGTAGCGTATTTTCTTTAGCAAAATCACTTTTTCACTAAAAATTGAAAATGAAAAGTACCAAATTCATCTAAACAAGTAAAAAAAATGCCTATTTTTAAAGTTTTTTTTTTTTTTTTTTCAACTAAGAAATTTCAACATCCCTACATAAGTTTCTAATTTTAACCATAATTTCAAACATTTAATTACAAGACGATGTTAATCAACAAGACTTTTACAATATTTTAACCATTGAGATAATTATTTTTTATAAAATGCTTAATAAACAACAACTAATATCTAGATTCATGTATTAAAAAAAAAAAAAACCTTGGAGTGGAACATTTTCATAACCCTTTCTTATTACGCGTCTACATACTTACCCCAAACCATGTTTAAAAATTCATAGCTCTAGGCTTCTTGGATCCAGAGATATGCATTAGTGTTAAAAAACACCCTTGGAGTGGAACATTTTCATAACCCTTTCTTATTACGCGTCTACATACTTATCCCAAACCATGTTTAAAAATTCATAGCTCTAGGCTTCTTGGATCCAGAGATATGCATTAGTGTTAAAAAACACCCTTGGAGTGGAACATTTTAAAAACCCTTTCTTATTAAGCGTCTACATACTTACCCCAAACCATGTTAAAAAATTCATAGCTCTAGGCTTCTTGGATCCAGAGATATGCTTTAATGGTAAAAAACACCCTTGGAGTGGAACATTTTCAAAACCCTTTCTTATTACGTGTCTACATACTTACCCCAAACCATGTTAAAAAATTCATAGCTCTAGGCTTCTTCGATACAGAGATTTCGTGATTAGTCAGTTGGTTTTGACTTTTATAAATATAGATAATAGATCCTTATCTAACATAACCTGCCTTTGATGAAAGTAAGATTATATTTTATGAAACAAATCCCTTCTCATCACAACAATCCTATTTAACAGCAGAGTAAAATTATTGCCAAAAGTTGTATTTCGCATGTACAATTAGTATGTTTGATAATCAATACTCACTTTATTGTATATTATCTAGTAGTTTGCCATCTGTAATTATTTCAGTGACAGCAGTTCTTTAGAATTTATATAACCACGTGATGTTAGTACTTTTATTATTTTATTTTTACAGTGAGAAATGAATTCTGCTTAAAAATACTATTTTTTTCCTTCAAAGTAAGGTTTGTACTAAATGAATTTGGCAAAATTGTCAATCTCATCTATAGATCGATGTTGTTAACTAGTACTGACCAGTAATCATGATTTTATGCAAATAATAAGAACTTAGTCACAATGAAGGCAGATTTCACTTGCTTATATATTACATGTATAGAGAAAGTTACGTGATGTGTCAAAAAATAAATGTCGAGCTTTTTTTTCTAATAATTGTGTTTTTGAGGTCTCCTAAGTCCAAAAAAGAGGTTTTCGGAATAATGTATGTTTGCAGCACAAATGTATGGATTGATTTTAATAAAATGTGTGGGCATGTGTTGATCATAGGCTAGAATTTTTCCTTTTTTTTTTTTTTTTTTTTTTTTAGATAACTCAAAATTTGGTGGTAACTGCTATAAGGTGAAAAAACAAAATTACAATTTTTTCGGCTTTAACAATTTCGATCATATTTTGCTCAAATGTAGCTATAAGGACCTCCAATATATTAGAGTTGCTAGGGTAATGAAGGGTTGCCTAATTGAAACCTTATCCCCGTCAGACCAAATATCACTCTAGGTAATAACTCTTAATGAGTTTATTATAATAATTTAATTGGCAGGACTTTTCTACCGTCCTGTTCGTTGCTGGACACTCTTACTTGACTCTCTCCTGTTGCCCCAGGCTTTCCGACTCAGCAGCAGATGACAGCTGATCCCCTGTCCTTTCGTTACAGTTAGTTGGTTGTTAATCTGGCTGGTGATCCTGGTTAGTTGCACAACCAAGACTCAAATGCAATCAAATCACTATCCCAAGTAGGTGTTAAGTGGAATCCGTCCAGACCCAAACAAAAATATTGGTTGCAATCTCTGAAAAAAATGCCAATTCGTGAGGTATGTATGAAAACCAATAAATTGGCCATGTAGATGTTATAAAATGCGTAATTTCTCAAAATTAGCTCTACCAATTTTGTTCAAATTTTATTGAAATTTAAAGATGAATGATGTAAACCCTTAAACCAATTCTCAATAAACAAAAATCAACCTTGACTGTTGTCATTAAAAGCTTGATTTAATCAAATACGAGTTGTTTGGGCGTAACTAAAGCAAGTTTACATTCTTCTTATTATTTTTTTTCCATGAATGAGTGAGAGAGTTTGTGCCATGTTTACACCATTTATTAAATTTGGACCAGTTGTTTACAAGAAATTGTGTTTTAAACGTAATAATCAATCTGTTTTGGATTTTCTATCGTGCTATTTAACGATAATTCCACAATAATTGCAGCTGGTACAAACATTGACCAATTAAAATAATCTGTTGTCTTGAAGGTAATAATATGGCGATTTTCATTACTTTCCTTCACACCAACTTAATTGCATTAAACACTAATTTGTGACTTTAACACCTATGTTCATTGCCTGTGTAATTATTTAAAATTATGGTTTATAGTTATATATAGGGTGCTTCAAAAAGTACTTTACAACTTTGTAAATTCATATAAATTTTTATACCTTATAGTTAGTTAAGGTACAATGTCACTTCCATTGTTCATTTTGCAGACATCCCATCTGAAGTTGATTTATTGCCAAATCCGAAGCACCATGTCAAGCTTACTTCTACAACTGCTAGATCAGGTGAACGAGGTGGGCATACATTGGCCTAACTCAACTTATCCATGTACCTTGAGGTTATTTAGGAAATCTCAGACTTAGGTAAGGTAGTGCTACGGTGCACCATCTTGCTTGAAGTGTACGTGGCGTTCTGGGTCGCCCTCATCAATCTATGGGTTTAACAAGTTTTCTAACATATCTAGGTACACTATTCGGTTCATGCATTTCTCTTGAAGAAAGAAAGTGTCGTAAACTTTTAACTTTTGGACTATCGTAAACATGTTCTAAGGATTGTCATGGATTTTCACTGCCTCAAATCTGACAGTTGTGTTTATTCACTGTACCACTTAGATGGAAAGTCAACTGATAACTGAAGATTATGTTTGCAATGAAATCTTAGCCTTCATCCAATTGATGTAACATTTCCACACAAAACTCTTTACGAGCAACCCTATCAGTGTTTTTTTAGTTCTTGCACCATTGTTAATCTGTACGGTTTGAGATGCAAACGTTTTCACAACACACACCAAACAGTCGCATGTGGTATATCCAGCTTGCTAGTTTGATTTTGTATGACTGTTAACAAAGCTTTACAGCATCACTTGCCCTACGATATTGTTAGAGACAAGAGGACGCTGAGACGATTTATTTTTGCTAACTGAACACCCAGTTTCAACAAAACACTTACGCCACTCATAAATTGTAAGCCTATTGAGAGGATCTTTGCCATACTTGGTATGAAAATTCCGTTGCACAATTGTCACAGACTTCAATTCTTCAAACTAAGACGATTCGGGATCAGTGAAGGGACCCATTTTTATTACAACTGTTGTTAATGCTTGTGGTGGTGCTGTTCGGTACTATTCACTGCATTAATAAAAACTTTTTTATTATTATACATTTTTCGGACATTTGCCATCATTTGTGTGTTAAAAATCAAAACACGACGTTTCGGGAATAAGAATCAATTCCCGTTATCAAGTGACTAAAAACTAAAGAAACATGAAACTTGGAACTAAGCCTATGTAAGAAGTAAAATTAAATAAGAATACCACCAACCTTAATATCTAAGTATGCATCTCAGAGCTAAAACTGAGAAGTCAAAAAACACAATCACGGTAACACACAACTAACGTCAAATACATGTTGTTGTATCAAAGATACAGCAACAAGTGACGTAGTCCAGAAGGCGTGACAAACTATTAGGGGAGTGGCCTATTGTTAGTTGTATTAAGCTTCCTATCCCGAGAGCCGTGTTTTGATTTTTAACACACAAATGATGGCAAATGTCCGAAAAATGTATAATAATAAAATTGAACTTCCATCATTAACAAATAACTTCAAACAGAGAATAAAATCTTGATCTATTTTGTTACAAAATGACATCAAAACCAGCTCTGAGTATTTATTTGATTTATTTTGTAATTTCAATAAATTTTTATATGAATTTACAAATTTGTGAAATTCTTTTTTTTTAAGACATTACAATGTTTGATTTGTCATGGAACAGTTGTTTTTGGCCTAATTTGGTTAAAATTGTGCATGAATGATGTATTTACGTTTGAAAGTATACCACAGAATGTTTAAGTAAATATCTTCCATGCAAACAAAATGACGGTTGCTTAAAATAAAATTTATATGATATTAAATTATCTTATTTTTATGAACTACAATGTTTTGGTAATTTTATTCATTTTTATGTTAGTAATAAAGGAAACAATAATCAACAATAAAATAACATAGAAGAAACAATGATCACTATTCAAATTGGAAACCATTTACCATTATGCAATAATAGCACCGCCGAATGCTTCTTAGGTATGCCAGAAAAAGTTTTTTAGGATCTTTAGAATTTTATTTTCAATCATTGTGTTTACCTCTTCTTCTGTATTGATGGAGTTAGAATAAACTTATTCTTTTTAAGCAGCCTCACAAAAAATTAGATCTGGTTCTATGTTGATGGAAGATGCAAGACTCCATGGACAGTGTGATTTGGTCACACTTTAATGTTTAAGGTCATTTTTCTAATTAAGTTCAGTTTAACCGGAGATATTAACAAGGCAGCAGAAACATTTTTTCCGTATCCATGTCAGATTGTCGACTGTATTTTTCTCTTCATTTCCTGTTTCCAATAATAGTGTTTACCACTTTGCTATTGATTTTTGTGATGGTGTTTCAATATCTGGGAATCGTCTTCTTGCTTCGTGATCATTACTGTATTAAATGTGATTACCCATGAACAGCATTGCTCTATGGTCTATTGAAAACCCATGATAAAAAACAAACTACCCAACAGTGAACCATAACAAACATAATCTGTCAATCAACATAAGGTAATCAATAGCACAAAATATGTGTTTTTGTTTTACACATCCGCCATTTTGTTTACATCCAAGATATTTAGTTGAACATTCTGTGGTATATACAACATTCACACAATGTTTTAACAAAATCTGTTGAAAAAGAATCTGTCTACGACAAGTCAAACCTTCATGGGACATACTGTATTAGAATTACAAAGATACATGCCAAGGTGATGAATCCAACATACCAAGTAAAAAAGGAGACAGAACATCTAGTAAAACTGCAAGAGTGAGAGAGACAAAACATCTGAACTGATAAAAACATTTCAATGTGCATTCATGAATTTAATTTGACCCTGAACTGATTTGCCAAACTTTCAATTGTTTTTTGTGATTTGAATTGTGTCTTTTATTGTTATATCTAATTGTGTTTTCCTCCATCGGAATCTTCCTAATAAACAAGAGGGGTGGACCAGAAAAATTATTTTTTATTGTTTCCATATTAATCCTCAAAGTAAATTAACACACACACTCTGAAAACAAATTCTTACAATATTATGTTTATTTACTCAACCGCATTTCAACGATAATGTCGCCATCTTCAGTGATATGTAAGTTGTAATTAATTTTTTCCCTTGTTGTTTAAAGGCGAAAACTTCTCTATCATCATCAGGTTATAAAAACGCTCCTAGCTCTTGAATACTCCAATAGTGTCAGAGTCGGAAAAGAATAAATAGTTGGTCAAGAGAGATGTGATAGAGAGGGATTTAACACAAGAGTACATAAATATGTGTAGATCCAGCTAGGTCCCTCGGGATTGCCATACTTGTACTCACGATATTGAGCTCCTGAGGGTAGAGACAATTTAAAATTATTCGTCGCCAAAAATTTCACTTTAGTAGTTGTCACTCAAAAAATGAAAATAATGATGTTTAAACGTGTTTTCCTAAACGTAAATCCTGTTCGATGAATTCGAGTTTAAATGGTGTTCATTTTTGGAAATTAATCCTGAAAGGTAATTTTTTTATTATTTGTAATTTTGCACACTGTTTCAGGTCAATAATCTTTATATTTGATAAAAATTTGAACGATGTCGGCAGAGTGAATTTTGAGAAAATATATTATTTAACTACATGGCCGATTTTTGTTTTTTAATTGATATCTGTGAAACTTAATTTTTAGGACATTGTGACCGTACTGTTTTGTTTGGATTATTATGAGCTTTATTTTAACAAAATCGTAACAGCCAAATTGAGAAAGTATTTTCTTATAGTTTATAAATCCAGCAGTGTTGAGTAAGAGAGTTAATGAGTGGAGGTTACTTTATATACTACTACAAGGCTTGCCAGGGCTGAGAACACAAACAGAGTGGGGACTTTTCAATATTTACACTTCTAATAGGCTAACTGACATTAAGAAAGTAGTGAGGTTCAGGCCATTAAACTCGTGCAACAACTACTGGATAAGACCCCTTGCTCTACCAATACAATTTAACATTTCCTACAAGGCCCCAAGAAACTAACTTCTGTGCATTACATTGTTTAATTTGTTTTGGTATTAATTTCAACTGTTTTTAAAGGTCATGGATTGGTATGCGTTTTGCCTATTATAGTCTTTAGAAAATTGTACAGATTAGTTTGTCATTTGTACAAAACACAAAATGACTTAAACACTGTTGATAGATTGTACCATCAAACAATTGTTAACTAAACCAAAAGTGAAGGATCAATTTTTGTGTTAACATTTTTTTCTTTTAATTTAGCTGTAACAATTCAGTTGATTGCTAATTATTTATGGAGTCTGTAATTATAATAAGTTTTGGTACACCTTGCTAAACTGAAGACCTACAGCGTAACTATTATAATGTTGTTACTTTTAACGAGGGTTACCCCTATTATGTGACATAAATTGAAAAGGTCAATTTAGAAGACGAGTTGATGAGTGCCATCATGGTCTATATCTAATGCTCAGACGTTGGTTTCTTGGTCCTGCTAGGAAATGTTAAGTTGTATTGGTAAATCAAAGAGTTTTGCCCAGTAGTGTAAAACAGTTGTTTACACAGGTTTTCTGAATCTAGTAATGGTGTATATCACAACTTTCTTGATGTCAGGTAGATTTGTATATATTAAATCATCTCCACTCGCTTCGTTCATGACGGTGACTCAGCCTTACTAGATATCACATTTTCTTGGGAGATCGGGGTTGGATATTATATTTTTGACAATAACATTGCTATTTGTCATCGTAGAGAGATGGGGTTGGTACCTTTACATGTTTACATGCAGAATAGTTAAGATTAATCACATCAGAGATATTGATTAGACTTTTAAACAATTAATTTTGAAGTTAAACAGCAATAAATTTTAGTCAAGTGTATCGATCTTGTATTAGAGATAATACTAATGTTGGGTAATTAATTGAAATTGGAGGAATGACTTTTAAGTAAACATAGTGTAGATAACGTGTTTAGCATATTTGGTTAATTGTTTGTCTTGTGTAGAATAAATTTGTAATTTGTTATCACTATTCTGATAAGGACTAACTGTTAAATTCATTCTCTCTCTCTCTCTCTCTCTTTCTTTCTTTCCTTCCTTCCTTCTTTCTTTCTTTCTTTCTTTCTTTCTCAGTATATGTACAGGGTGTTTCACAAAGAAACTGAAAGAATTTCAGGTTCTACTGGTGAAAATAATGAAAAAAGTTTTATATGAACATAGGTTTGGAAAAGCTTAGTTTTCGGTCTGTCGAACATTTTCTGTTATTTTAACTTTTGAAATTAGTAAGATTATGAATTTAAATCTGGTATGTGCATTGTTTATATTTTTATCAGTATACCAAGATCCAAAACTTTGCTATGTAAATATATAAAATCACAATTGTTGAAATTTAAAAAAAGTCAAATATCTCGGAAACTGAAAAATTTAAGAAATTTTTTTTAAATTTTTTGTACCTTGAAAAATAATAATTGCCAAAAGCCTAAAATAAAAGAAAAAATGGTAATTTCAAGAACACAAAACATTGTGGATAGGCCTACTAGTTATTTCTTATTATTCAGCAATATTTTTTTAATCAACATATTTAAAAAGTAACTTTTTTTAAACTTTAAAATTTTCTATTTAAAGTATAACTATTTTTGTTTTGTAGCTTACTTTTTTTACATCAATTTTCTCAGAATGTAATTCTCTAAAAGTTCTGTTTAAAGTTTTATGGGTTTATTAACCATTTAACAATGTTTTTGTATGTCAAACATTAAAAACCGGAGTTTTTACCCCAATTTCTCGCGTTCTACCCCAGATGATTTCTCAAAGACTAATGCAGGTATGAAAAACTGACCAGTTTTATTCGATTTTTCAATAATATTTTTATTTCTTTGATGCCTGTGCAGTTGTCAATTTTTGTAATAAAGAATATTTTCAAGTTTTTTAAAAACAAGTTAGTGGTTTTTGATACATTAAAAATTTTAAACGACCGCCATTCTAAAAACATGCAAAACAAAGTCCTGGGTTTTGGTACATTGGTAAAAGGTCACACATAAATATGCATACCAAATTTGGTATGGAAGGATATTTTCATCATTACTAGAATTTTTTTTTTCTTTCACATTATTATTTTTTTTTTAGCCTCAAAATTGTTTATAGGTAGCTGCCATGACATTAAGAATTTCGATTTAATACTACTAAACAGCCCTTGTATTGTACCAATACAATTTAACATTTCCAAAGAAACCAACTTTTTGGTCATTAGATTTAGAGTAACTGCTTGTGTTCACATGGGCTAGGTTAGTACCAAAATGGCGCCCATCAACTCAGTGGACCTCAAAACGGACGTGACTTGTAGTTTGGACCCATCACTATGTCAGTTATTGACTAATAAATCACGATACGTACAGTAGCAGCAAGACAAAGACATAATGACCTTGTTAAGGTGTGAAGGTCAAAGTGTTGTCAGATTTGGACATTTTGAAGGCCCTTGTGCCGACACCTTGAATTAATTCATTAACATTCACTCAAGGCACGGTCTTATAACAATCTTATACAAGCATTCTAAAAATATAATGCCCAGTTCACCAAGACTGGCCTCGAAACTGCGCTTATGTGAAGGAGCCTGAACTTGTTAAGTGTTGGTGGTGGCAATCTCCCGGCACGACAGCATCGGCTAACAATTTAGGAACACCCGTCTATCAAAATACCGGCACTGTTTTGTTTTTTGTCTAATTTGAGAACGACTTAAAAAGTACGTGTAACATTTCTTTCTTTCTCGAATCCTTGGCAACCCTTTGTAGAGCTGATGTGAGAGAATTTTCTTAAACCCATTTGAAATACCTAATTGATAGAGACATAAGGAGTATGGAGTAGCGGATTAAATAGTTCAGTATTTGACAGTGTTTTAATTACGCGAAATGAAGGAACGGGAGGGGAAATAAAGGGGAAAGCAGTTTAGAATTGCAACGATGCCCTTGAACTGTCCTTTCGAGAACTCGTTTCCTTGAGGTACAGTCCACGTCATCATCAGGTACATTCACAGCTCAATAAATTAGGTGCCTAAACATCTGTCAAGCTTTGGTTTAGTGTTTTGCACGTTTATATTTAGCCGAGGTAATTCGACAATTCGTTGTGGGGGTTTTTTATATGACGAAATTCCACTGTTTCTTTTACACGCGTATATATTATACAGGGTGTAAGAAAATGAACGGTACGTAAAGATTGCACAAACTTTCTTTTACACAAGTAATATATACAGGGTGTAACAAACTAAATGGTACATAAACATTACACTAACTCTTTTTTTTTACACACTTTTATGTACCGGGTGAAAATAATAAATTACACGTAAACATTACACAAAATTACTTTTATACACAGGATGTAACAAAATAAACCATATGAAAACATTGGACAAACTTTTGTTTTACACGCTTTTATATACAGGGTGTATAAAAAAAACGGTATGAAAATATTTAACATATTTTCTTTTACACAAGTATATATATACAGGGTGTAACAAAATAAATTATACGTAAACATTACACAAAATTTCTTTTACACACCTTTATACACAGGATGTAACAAAATAAACCGTACGAAAACATTGGACAAACTTTCTTTTACACATTTTTATTTATATACAGGGTGTAAGAAAAAGAGGGTATGTAAACATTGTACAAACTTTCTTTTACACAATTTTATATACAGGGTGTAAGAAAATAAATGGTATGTAAACATTACACACAAACTTTCTTTTACACACTTTTATATACAGGGTGTAACAAAAAAAGGTACGTAAAGATTGCACAAACTTTCTTTTACACACTTTTATATACAGGGTGTAACAAAATAAAAGGTGCGTAAAGATTGCACAAACTTTCTTTTACACACTTTTATATACAGGGTGTAACAAAATAAAAGGTGCGTAAAGATTGCACAAACTTTCTTTTACACACTTTTATATACAGGGTGTAACAAAGTAAAAGGTACGTAAAGATTGCACAAACTTTCTTTTACACACTTTTATATACAGGGTGTTACAAAATAAAAGGTACATAAAGATTGCACAAACTTTCTTTTACACAAATATATAAATTATATAAATGTAATTTCTAACTCTAACCTCCCATTGAAATTGTAATATTCATAAAACTACGAGAACTGAGAGAGCCGTATCACCGACACGAGCGTAGCGATTGGAAGGATCCTTCATATATACATATCTTCAAGGTCCGCTTGAGCGGAGAGCAAAGCAAGTGGGGTTTTTTTTTTTTTTTTTTTTTTTTTTTTTTTTTAATGTGTACAGGCCTAACCGAAGTCAAAAGAATAGCGGTACACAATTACGAGGTTCAGAAAACCTGTGTAATAATACTGTTTTAAACAAACTTACACTACTGGATCTCCATTGAATCTACTAATACAATTTAACAAACTTTTTGAAAATCAACTGACGTGTTGGTGCAGTGTTTCTGGTCAATTATAAGATTTGGTCGTGTGAAAGTATAGAGCGTGTGAAGTGACTACAAGTAGATATATTCAAACACATGGCGGTCTTGTCTAAAACATGACGTAACACTCTACTTGATGGAAACAGAATAATGATACACTGGTTGACTCTAGGTGATATTCTGTGTAGTTGGTTATTGACTGATTATTTTATTAACTGGGTCATTGTGTGTCTAGTTGATTATTGACTGCCTGGTTAATTAGTTTATTGACTGTGAGATTGTTTGTCTGGTTGATTGATACTGGATGATTTACCGCCTATTTGACTATTGACTTTCTGGTTGATTGATTGTCTTTCTAGTTGATTAATGAATACATATTCAATTGATTATTGATTGATTGATGAATTGTATGTCTAGACGCCCAAATTTATTATTGGCTCTGGCTAATTTGATTGACTGGGTGATTGTCTAGCTGATTTTTTATGGATTGGTGATTAGTTGACAGGGTGATTATCTGTCTAGTTGATAATTGAATTTCTAATTGATCAAGTGATTGATTGTGGTGTGATTGTTCGTTTAGTTGATTGTTGACTGTCTGGTTGATTTATTTATTGAACAAGTTGACTATACAGTGTGATTGATTGATAGACTGAGTGAGCGAGTATAGGTGTTTATTGACTGTCTGGTTATTTGATTGACTGGGTGATTGACTTTCTGGTTTATTGAGTGTTTGGGTGATTATATGTCTAGTTGATTATTGACTTTCCGGTTGAGTGATTGATTGTACGCTGTGCGATTGTCTGTCTAGATGATTATTAACTTCCTGATTGATTGATTGATAGATAGATTGGGTGACTTTTTAGTTGATTATTGGTTGCCCAATTGATTATTGACTTTCTGGTTGATTGATTGACATTGTGAATATCTGTCTAATTTACTATTGATTGATAATTAGACTGGGCGATTGTCTGTTTAGTTAATTATTGATTGCATAATTTACTATTGACTTTCTGGTTTATTGATTGCCTGAGTGATTATCTGTCTAGTTGATTATTGATTTTCTGATTGAGTGATTGATTGTACGTGGTGCGATTGCCTAATTGATTATTAACTTCCTGGTTGATTGATAGATTGGGTGATTGATTGACTGGGTGATTCTTTAATTGATTATTGGCAGCTCAATTGATTATTGATTTATTTATTTTTTGGTTGATTGATTGACAATGTGAATATCTGTTTAGTTCATTATTGATTGCATAATTTATGATTGACTTTCTGGTTGATTGGTTTATTATCTGTCTTGTTGATTATTAATTGAGTGATTGACCGTGTGGTGTCATTGTCTGTTTAGTTGATTATTGACTGCTCAATTGATTATCAACTGAATGTTTGATTTATTGACTGGGGGGTTGATTGTCTGTCTAATTGATTATTAACTTGTTGGTTGATCGGTTTAATTAACTATCTGAGTTACTGCCGATTGTCTAAATTGATTGATGACTGACGACTAGTTGATTGACTGAATGATTGTCTATCAAACATTGAAGAACGGAACGTTGCTGTGGTCCATTCAAGTTTGCTCATTTCGACAGCTCTATCAAACTATCTGTGCTCACGGACTATGGTTACAGTTACAAGTTAATGGGGGCGATCATGATACTTATGTGAATGAGCCTTGCCGGATCTCGTAACTAAATATGGCATTTTCTTGGGAGTTGAGGGTTCAAAATTACATTTTGTTTTCTCTACGTAGGCCACAAAAATTAAGATAGTATTATGAACTTTATTGTGTGCTCGTAAAGAGGATTATGAACTTTATTGTGTGCTCGTAAAGAGAATTATGAACTTTATTGTGTGCTCATAAAGAGGATTATGAACTTTGTGTGCTCGTAAAGAGGATTATGAACTTTATTGTGTGCTCGTAAAGAGGATTATGAACTTTAATTTGTGTGCTCGTAAAGAGGATTATGAACTTTATTGTGTGCTCGTAAAGAGGATTATGAACTTTATTGTGTGCTCGTAAAGAACGTTATTGAAATTAAGAAAAATCTAATTGAAAATGGTGGCTATTTTGAACAGTGTTTATATCTCGTATCTGTAAGACACTAAATTCTCCTTCTAACGAACCAACTCTCTATGATGTCTCGTCACTGACACAAGTGTAGTGAGTGGAGGCTCTTTCACACACGTATATCTTCCAGACACTGCCACGAGCGAAGCGAGTGGATACTAATATGTAGACAATTTACGAGCTTCAGAAAACCTGTATAACTGTTTTAAAAAAATTTACCCTTATAAGACCACTTGATCTACCAACATTTCCTACAAAGCCCAAGAGACCAACTTTTCATTCTTAGATGATTTGCTTGTTTTTCACTTTATGATGAAACCAACAATTGATGTTTTGCACTTTATAAGGTGATGTTGACCAATTAAATAAACAAACGATCAATTAACACGGAAAGAAAATCTCAGCAGTTTTCGAATACTGTAATTGACTATAATTGTATGTTTATAAGCAATTGCCGCATTTAGATCAGTTTATTTTTACAAAACGGTTTCAATTATAAGACTAGCGCTGACTGAATACTTTCGTTGCCATAACAACCAATTTGTGAGAAGAATCAATTTGCAATGCCTTTGTCTTGACCTTGGACAAACTGAATAATGTTAATGCGTCTTGACATTATATTATATTATCTCATACGTTGTTCAGTCAATTTTTCAAGCTCTCGAACACTCTTAATGGCGTCAGGTTTAGAAAAAAACAAGAATTGGTGGTCATGAGATCTAATAGGGAAAAAATGGATTTTACTCAAGACTATTGGGAAAAGAGTAGATCCAGCTAGTGTGCCTTGGAATTGCTAACGCCGTACTCACTGTAGGCTACTGAACCTTATTATGTTCCGCAAAGACTCAGAGGCCCATCTATAGTGAATACGCGGGGGAGCCTAGGTGAATCTACATCTTTCTTTTATACCGGGTTTCTCTTGACCAACTCTTGCTCCTTTCTGACCATGACGCTATTACAGTGTTGGAAGTCTTTATTTTATTTTATTTTCTTCCATTTTTTTATAAAGCGATTGTAACAGAGAAGTTTTTTGGCTTTAAACAATATGGAGTAAATAACAATAATATACAGCAAACAAATAAATTGAGTGTGATTTCTTACCTTATTAGGTTCGTCAACAATCCTTTCTTTCTTTTTGTTATTAGTAATACCAGTTTCAGCGTCGAAACGTCATCTTCAGGTAAAAGCTATGGTAACCGAGAAGTTTTTTTCCACCTTTAAATGATGTAATATATATTTTCAAAACTTTTTGTTGTTGTCTGTTTTTGACAATGATTATTTCTCAGGTGGCAGTCCATTTCTGGTCCATGCGCAGAGTCATTAGGGGGGAAAAAAAGTATTGTTCTGTTAACATACATTAAACATTCCATAATATAAATTGATTGAAGTTGCAGGATATCTAGTCTCTTAAACTAAGGCTTACAGTGAGACATTGGCCCAACACACGAATCCATCTGCTCTATTTTTGTAATAGTATCAATACCCCCATCTCTGTGATGCTTTCCGAGGAACAATCACCTCATCTAGGTTGACATTCCAGTTGCGTACAGGTTAATCTTCGGCTACGTTTTGAGTTGCCTGTGAAATCTTGGTTCCACGACCAACACCAAGCCACTGAGCAGCTGTGGAGAGAGCTCAGTAATGCCGGAGTTTCGGTAAATGGCGTTCCCGTATTATCGAGAAGGCCAGTATTACACATCGAGTCCAGATAAGTGAAGTGTCTCCCACTCAGCAATAAAGGCCTGTGTTTATTTTTATAATTAAATGCAAGTCCTCCTAATTTTTTTTCCTAAGAGCTGGTTACCTAGAGCGGTGATTGGTTTGACAGGAAAAAGTGCTTTACGAACTCTTAGCATAAGGACAACCACTGGTTAGCATAACCCTTCCCGGTTTTAAATTAATTATTTTGATCCTCAGCAACTCTGTGTCGGATCTCACGTGTCAAATGACAGTGGAAATGAGAAAAATAATCCAACTCATGACATCCTAGTCAACCGAGAATTTTTTTTTTGTTTAATTTAGAAGGAAAAGAAGATAAAATAAAGACCTCGAATACTTTATATAAAACCGTCAGAGAGAGAGAGAGAGAGAGAGAGAGAGAGAGAGAGAGAGAGAGAGAGAGAGAGAGAGAGAGAGAGAGAGAGAGAGAGGGGGGGGGAGGGAGAGAGAGAGAGGGGGGGAGGGAGAGAGAGAGAGAGAGAGAGAGAGAGACAGAGAGAGAGAGAGAGAGATATCTAACCCAAGATTACATTAAAGAAATTATTATAATCCAACTAACCTTTAGGCCTGGGTACTTTTCTTAGACACTTATTGATTATTTTTTTTTAATAATTTTTTTTGTTTTTTGTTTCAGGTAAATTCATGAGTCGCATGTACGATATTTACTGATAAAAATATTGTGAGTATAATTTGCTTTTACACTTTATAATTTGTTGTTTCTTATAACTTTACCTGTACTATAATGAAATAATCGTATTAAAAATTTCAAAATGGCAGCTATTTTAAACTCCTTTGAATTATATCTCGTGCTTTATTCAAAACACTAAATTAGATATATATTGTCAAGAAAGCAACGTTTGGGGGATACACTGTGTTACATTGTATAATAAGCGTTGGGTGAGTAAGTGATGACAACTATCAACTTGTTTGGTTTTGTAAATGTAAACTTTTGTATAATAGGTGTAGTGTTTATTCACACTCACAGATGAATCATGTTTTGTGTTTATGTGTCGCACATGAATCGCATCGTTGTTTTAAGTCCTGACGTTCGAACTTCCAGCCGTGACGATTTCCCCCTCCACTAATTCAATCCCCTTCCCTCGTCGCCCTACCTACTAGGTTCTCACTTCTCCTGCAATAAACCGCGTAGTTGTAAATTCTATAGTGAACCGTGCATGTTAATGTAAATGAAAATGTGTTGTCAACCGGCGTGGGTAAAAAGGTAAACTGTTTTGTGTGTAAACGTTTTTACTTTTGTGTAAAGTTTTACGAGCAATTTTGTTGGTAATTTTAGTGTTGGGAAATATTGTGCAACATCAAGTGCGCAGTTGTTTATTTTGTGCGTTTTGGTATTTTGCCAAGGTTTCTTTTTCTGGTAATCATTCTGTGGTGTTTTGTTATTGTTTTAGTTTTTTTTTAAATATAATGATGTTTTGACGTAGGATTATTTATTAGAATTAGGCTTATTTATAAATTACCATTGAGCTCATGTAAGCGTATTTAACTGGAGGTAAATTTTTATGAACAAAAATCAGTTTTAGAGCGTATATTAAAGGGGAAAATTTTTTTTTTTTTATTTTCTCATACTACATGACAATAGTGTGACAGTGAAAAAAAAAATCAATATTGAAATTTTTATACTGTATGTGATTTAAAACGTTGGGATGAAGGATGCATCAGTCACCCTTCCATTCTTACTAGAACATCTGTTGACCTTGAGAATATTCTGTTAATTTCCCACAAGTAGCCTATTGACAGATAGAAGCAAAGTCGCCTTCCGAGATAGTTATGTCCAAGAACCCAATCTCTTTTTTAATAAATTTAACGTTCTAGTTTCCAATTTTTGACAGATTTTCGTTTTTTTTTTGCGAAGTCTTATCATGCTCTCGCCTTATCTGTAAGAGCCTCGGGGTTTGATATTAAAACATTATGGAGTTTCACCCAGCATCTTGATTGTTTATTTAGTCAATTTACCAAACGTAGTGTGTTCGATCTTAACTCTAAAACTGCCTTCTATATTTTCTGTGTGATCATATAGGTTTATTTTTAAATATTTGGAAAAAAGGAAATGTTTTGTTACATCACTGTTTTCAGAAAACATTTACTTTAAAGCACTTTTTTTATAACATTTGAACATTTACTTTATATGGGTTTTTGTTTTAAAAAGTGTAACAAACACAAATTTTGGGTACCTTAAAAGAGTTAAAGACAATATAACCAATAGTAGTTGTATAACAAATGTCTCGATCGAATGGTATCACGGAAAAACCAGGGTTGGTCCTAAATAGACCGATCGGTAGTTTTAGGGTTAAAAAGTTACGATGTTGACACTATATCGTGAGGTAGTTGAGCGAATTAGTAGGGAATTCATGAAAGTTAGAATAAAATCGATGGCCACTCAATGTGCTGACCACCACAAGCATGAACTGTTGTGTCAGTGATTTTTAAAATGTAAAAGCAACGATTTATTTATTTATAAGCAATCAAAATATATCTTCAAGAATCTATACATTTATTGATATGATTTAACCTGACGTTTGTCTGTATTTGTGTCCAACACGAAGTTTCGAGAGTATAAACTACTCCCGTTATCTAGTTAAAATCTGGACATGTAAGAAACTGAAATTTGAACACTTTTCAACTTTCTATTATTATCGCTCGTTGATGGATTTTCTCGAAAGGTTGTTAATTTTCATGATGGCAATTTATATATTCGTCAAAAGTGTTTGTATTTTTCAAAATGGAGATCTATTTTTAAAAACTTTTCTCTCGTTTTTAGTCGTATATCGTTTGTTATTCAACTTGTAAAACACTAAAATAAAAACTTAAAAATTCTCTATTTAATTGTAGCACCCCCCCCCCCTTCTCTACGATGACAAATGTTAGTCAAAAATTTAATTTTGAACCTCGAGTTCCCAAGAAAATCTGATAAAATGAGAGTAACTGACATGAGCATTGATCCAACACAATTTAACATTAACTAAAAGGTTCAAGATACCATTGCATTTCATTGTATAATGGGGATGGGTTAGTAAAATGATGGCGCCTATCATCTTACTAAACCTAAGTCTATTTAATGGCAAATTTCTCAAAATCAGCTGTTCAGTTTTTCCTTTAATATTTTTTAGCAACAACAAGACTTGACTGAAACACGTGTGCTATATGATTTGGCGCGCTTTGTTAATCTCTACTCCACCGCTCCAAGCGGCAGCTTCGTACAACTAAACCATTCACATGTTGCCCAATGACTTCTTACTATTGGGATAAAATCTTGACCTTCCTACTGTTATTGTCAAGCGTCCCCCCACATCCTGTTTCTCCTTTGGGTAAAGTGATTTCAACCTTCTCGGAATATGTTTCGATAAATCTAAAAGACGTGAGAACTTTGCTTCGAGACATGTGTTGACAGTTACGTCATCTCGCCGACAATCGTCAATTCATTAGTATGAGAATTGAGAATCCATGTTGTCCAACTCTTCTTCTCTCCTGATCCCTGACGTCGTGTTTCTGGTAAAACCAGATGGTCCATCAGGATTGCTGATTAAAATCCAACTTTTATATTTTACAAGTATTTTTTTTCCAGTCTGTATTTAATATTTCTAAACAAATTGTATAAATCGACAAGTATTGACATCAGATTTGATGTAGCATTAACTTTTTATATAACTCTACCAGGTATACCAACAGCAAAGAATTTATTTTTGTACATTTTCAAAATGGCGGCAACAAATTTTAACAAGTTGACATAAAATTATGGTAGGCTAATTATATAGCAGAGTAGCCTCACTTCAAAATTAATTTTTATGGGTTTTATTCGTCAAATAAATGTTGGAAAAATATTTTATTATCGAAAAAAAGTGTCGGAAAGATGATTACATAATATAATTACACAAGATTACACAAGAAAATCTTAATCAGAGTCAAATTCTTCTAAGGTTAAGGTGGCGCCGTATTTTCCTTGTTTTATTTTTTTATCCTCTACTACATACCTTACTTCATAAGAATAAATAATGTTTTCTTTGCTGTAAATATGTAGGGTTGTATTATTATATGTCACGAAAGGTTTGGCCAGGTTGCTATATATAATATAAAACCACCTGGCCAAACCTTCCGTACGTTTATTGAAGTGAATGTCATGAGTATGAAAGATAACACAGAGTTAATTTTTTCACGAAAAAACAACTTGTGTAATTGTATTATGTAATCATCTTTCCGACACTTTTATTCGATAATAAAATATTTTCCCAACATTTATTTGACGAATAAAACCTTTAAAAATTGATTTTGAAGTGAGGCTACTCTGCTATATACTTACCAAAATTATTTCTTTGTAATTGACTAAAACACCCGGAACTTCATGAGGTTAATAAATCTGCACAATAACAACACAAACCAGTGATTGTTGTAAGAGTGTTACAGCAGCAATGGACCTCGTAGTGGGCCTTTTATTTTTGCGGATATTGTGTTGTGATTTGTTGCTTACTTTTCACAAAATTAAACTGTTTCATTTTGTTGTTTTGTGTGGGAATTTATAACAGCTGTTTTAAATTATTTTTATTTTAACTTATATAGGCTAGTGCATATTTTATTTGTGAGGATTCACGTTGTGTTCCGACTGATTGCTTGCGTTTCATAAAACGGTTTATATGGCTTATTGCTAATGCGTGATAATTGAGTTTGAATTTTGTTTGTCTCTAAGAGTTAACTTAACTGTGTTTAATGTATAGCGCTTCAGTTATTGCTTACATCTCGTATACGTTAATGGTTTATATGGCTTATTGCTAATCTGGAAAGGACTGGTATCCAGCAGGGCCGAGTCACAGACGAGAGCGAAGCGAGTGGATCACACATCTACGATGTCCAGTTACATTTAGAAGATTTGCCTATATTGCGATGTATGATATGAATGGGTAAGTACCATGATGGCACCCATCAGCTTTTCGTAGCATTTGTCCTAAAATGGTGCCCATTTATAGGGTTTTATATTTTATCGGATTAATGGAACACCCTGTGTGTGATTGCTTAGGAGATACTTGTATATAAAAGAGGAAGGTTTTCTAGTGGCTAGGTTATGTTATAACAAAACAAATTGCACCCTATTCTGTTACAATAAAAACTTCATTATATATTCTTTCCAGGTGTTTTCTCACCCTTTGGGGTTGCGCATGATATAATCGATATAATATCAACTGGTTTTAGACAATCATATGAAAAGGCCAGTCATTCTGTTTAGTAGTTTTAAATAGCCTAAACGGCTCCCCTAATTTCCCTTCTTATATACCTGAATTCATGGTCAAAAACGGGCAAATTAAAAGTTGAACTATATACAAACATAAAATAAAATATACAGGGCGTCTCGCACAAAAACTTTCAGGGGTCTATCCAGTAGGTGCAAAATGTTCTTATATCTAGCCACCAAGTTTCTTTTTTTAACGACGAATAAAATGGTATTTTTATTGTTTCTTTACGACAAAAGGCAATCGAGTTATCAACAAATGATTAAAAAAAAAAACAATTTCTCGGTAGTTGTCTACAATACCCTAGAACGTAATTTTTCTGCTCTGTAATTTTTTTATTACCATAAAGTCTATAAAAGTTAAATAGAAATTTTAAAAGATCTTTTTCAATTGATTTTCTCGCCGATTATTTGAAATCGGCCAGCTCTCACGGACTTCGTAGATGTGTCAGTGTGTCAGCCTTGGCGCACCTAGAAGCTTTACATATGTCAAGAAGTAGCCTCCTGTTAAATTTTAACAATTTTGTATAACAATAAGCCATATAAACCGTTAACGTTTGCATGGTGTAAGTGTAAGCAGTAAATCACAAATAAAATTGAGCGCTTTACATTACATACAGTTATATTAACTCTTTCGAGATAGAACAAATTCAGTTACATTAGCAATAAGCCATATAAACCGTTTTATGAAATGTAAGCAATCAGAACACAACCGTGAATCATCACAAATAAAGTATGATCTAGCTCTACATTCGAAATTAAATTTTTGACGCTAACAGTCTTTCCATTTATAGAGAAGTTGTATTTATGCTACTAAAACACCCAACCTTAGAAATGTAAACCAGTTGCTACGATTAAATGATAAAATTTTTGAAATTGGCTTTACACGACTTAAACCAGATCCAATTGAATTAAAACATCTGCATTTGTGAAACATGATCAACTAATTTTAATGACGCAAATGAAAGATAGAGAAACCCATTTTTGTTTATCTTCAATTAGAAAAGGACGGGGAGGGGAGTAGAACGCAGTTTCCCGCCAGTGTGTTATGACCTTGATTTGTCCTAACAATGCTCCCGTTTTGTTACGTAACATTACGGTAGGCCTTCTATGTAGTCGGTAATAATATCGTGTCCATTATACAAAGTTTCGTTTGATTGATCTTCACCAATTGTAAATCTTAAAATAGCGTCAATTAAGAACAGTTTTTCGTTCACATCTCGTGTTTTATTCAACTTATAACAGCCTAAATTAGGTAAACATTTGTAAATTTCAATTCTGCATAAGTGGTACCATCCTCGCATCTCTACGATGACAAATAAGTGAAGTAATTGTCAAAAATGTAAATTTCGGATCCTGACTTCTCGAGGAAAATTTATTTTCGTAAAGTTACGAGATTCAGGAAACATTTCCCCACAAGGTCGTAAAAACCAACTTTGAGACGTTACATTTAGTGGTGGGGCTGGGTTAGTACCACGATGGTGATTTATCCTTGTGCTTTGTCTTGGGTTAGATCCCTCTCAATATACCTATCGGGTCTCCCTTGACCATCACTTGTTCTTTTCCGACTCTGATGCTATTAGTGTTCGTGTGTTGTGGTTTCCCCCCCCCCCCCCCCTTTAAACAACAAGGGAAGAAATACATTCGGTTAGCGATCTTTATGAACTTTGTTATTTTGACGTTACTGTGAAGAGGGAAAGGTGTGAATCATAGATACGGGCAGGTTTCAATGTCAAGGGGACACATCGAACTTTGCTCTTCGGAAACCATTTTAGTATTCCTTTTGCGTTCTTATTAAACAAAACATTCTGAAGGAATTGTCGCTTTGATGGGGAAAATTGCTAAAATTTAGAAGTGCTTTTTTTAGCCGATCTTCTGAGTATTTTCTCTTCAGTGTGTAAATTAGTTTTTACACAATTGTTTGGATGTTGTTGAGACATGATGTAGAGTTGTTTTTATTCATTTGTCGAAAGGTAAAAACTCTGGTAATTATATAGCAGAGCTGCCTCACTTCAAAATCAATTTTTAAAGGTTTTATTCGTCAAATAAATGTTGGAAAAATATTTTATTATCGAAAAAAAGTGTCGGAAAGATGATTACATAATATAATTACACAAGAAAATCTTAATCAGAGTCAAATTCTGCTGCAAATTCAGTAGAAGAGGAATTTATTGAATTTAAATGTATTTCACTCGTAATTCGCCATAAATGATGAAAACGAGTATTATACTCATTGTACTTTCTCTTAAACATAAATTCGGCTATATGGCCATGGAAATGTTGTTTTGAATTTCCATATCGCGGCACATTTCCTCGCACTTCCCTCCATTGACGTTCAATTGTCTGCGTATGTGCTTCAGTGTACGCATATGTAGGGCTGTATTATTATATGTCACGAAAGGTTTGGCCAGGTTGCTATATATATATAACCGCCTGGCCAAACCTTCCGTACGTTTATTGAAGTGAATGTCATGAGTATGAAAGATAACACAGAGTTAATTTTTTCACGAAAAAAACTACTTGTGTAATTGTATTATGTAATCATCTTTTTTTCGATAGTAAAATATTTTTCCAACATTTATTTGACGAATAAAACCCATAAAAAATGATTTTGAAGTGAGGCAGCTCTGCTATATAATTACCAAAACTCTCTCGGCCATCATCGCCTTATAAAATAAATAACTCTACCATCTAATAATCTTCAGGTCGGAAAAGAACAAGAGTTGGTCAAGAGAGATCTGATACGTAAGCGCGATAACGGTTTTATAAACTACGAGTACTGATAGCAGCTTGTAATTCTACTTTATCGAGTATACCGACACATAACAGGTTAGGTTAGTTACTATGACTTCAGGCGTATTCGTGAAATTACACATTTTGGGGGTGTAGCACCGGTTTGATGCACCTTACCTTAGGTATTCCTTGAGTTTCAATTGGGTTCTGCATGACAACGATGACGGCGGATCGAAAATCACTTTTTTGTTTCCTGAGACTAAGATTTTTTGAAGATCAGTCAAAAATAAAGAGGTCTGACTTAACCTAACCTAACCTAACCTATACTACTGATTCTGACCAGTGATCTAATCTGTTCGTGTTGCAGTATCGTTGCACCCTAAATGCTAACCTTACGTATTTTATTTTAGAGAATAAAAGTTTTAAAATTCTGTTTTTATAATAAATTATATGCCTTTGGTTTTATAATTATCCAGCAACATATAGGGAGAGAAAGTGAGTGTATTTTTATTGACTCTTACAACAGTCTAGTAGAGAGACAAAACAGCTGATCTTGTGAAAGTGATTTAGTGAAGTGGTATCATTAAAAGATTGTCAACAGATGAGGCATACACGAGTTGAACATTTCCTGTTATGGATCTGTGGGAGATTGTAAATCATCTGTTGAAGACATATTATCAACAACAGGTAGGTTGTATTTTGTAATATGTTGATTAGATTGTCGACCTAACTTCAATGTATAGTTTGCTTGTACAGTATCGAGTGATAAACCTAAGAAAAGAGAAAAACTACAACATGCACTATCCAAAGAACGTTAAGCAACTGAGCCTCTTTCAAAAGTTTAGTCCGAGATTCAGTTTTTATTAACGGCAGCCGTAACACATGTTTGCTTGATTGATTGTATTTGAGGCTTCAATTAGTGTTCATTTGTATGTCTCCCCCCCCCCCCAGGTGTATTATCTTTACCTGTCCCTAATTAAGTTTATAATTTTTGAATATTATATTTTGGGGTATTTTCAATCCGTTGGGCCTAATGACGTGTTCATTTTACGACCCCTGTCTGTCTGTCTACACGGACAAGACGATAAATTCAATATATTTCAAACTTTGCACTTATATTCCTTGTATTGTCCCACAGGATATTTTCAGAGCCACACAATTGCAATAGCAACTGGTGTTTAAATTTATGTCTCCTTTTACATAACAACATATTATTCGAGTGTATCAGCTGAGCGACGAATTAAAAATGCATTTTTCTCTTTTGACGGGCTGGCAACTGTTCAAATACAACAGTGACGTCATTTACACAACCATTGGGACATTTTTTGTGAACTATACAATGAGTTGATATTATTCACTTATTGGGCGTAAGGTTTGTTTAAAAATAACATTTTTTTATTAATTACTGACTTCTTCAGGCCATAATTGTAGATTTGTCAATTTTTTTATTTTTTATTCTTAAATCGAGTCTTTATTGGAAATGTAAAGATCATATGTAAACAGTCAGTTGAACAAATTGGTCTTTTATAATGGTTGTTTTTACCAAGAATTACACTCCCAGGAAGGTCTTATTCAACAAGTCTTCCCCGCCCTTCCCTAGATCAATCCTGGCCCACTGACCAAGTTTCCTCCCATTCAAGGGTTGTAGCATCAATGACGTCTGCCTTGCTTGCAAGATAAGCAGTTTCATCATTTTCCCAGGTCTGTCACAATAATTGTAATACTGGCTTCCTAATAAGAACTTGGACTATATTCATAACCTAACAGTATACATAACAAAATACCATTATATTATTTATCCAATTAATTAATTCATCCTAATTATTTCATTTCCTAAATTAATGTTTTTTGTTCTTGAAGTTGTTTTTAGTCTTTAATAACACAATGTCTTTAGAGATCTAATTTAATAATTAGTATTGTAATAATTTTGGTACTGGTTATAATGAATTTCCTGTTGTTTCATTTCAAAATCCATTGTTGTTATGAAACGCTTCCACATTACAACCTATCAGAAACCATTATACAAAACATATATATATATATATATATATATATATATATATATATATATATATATATTAATTTTGATAATACTACAGAGCAACAAAGAAATGAAGAACAAAGAGCATCTTGTACTATACAGTGTGTTAAATAAGTACTGGGACGGCTTAACCATTACAGATAGAGCTACAAAGCTTTGCACATTGTTACTGGACACAAAATCCTATTTTATTACTTATTCAGTGGACCACTACCTTACCAGGAGGACGGCCCTCACAAGGAGTAACTAGGAAATCTTAAATGAGAGCATAGGTCTAGTTGTACATCGAATTAAAGGCCATTATGAGTAGAACACAATGCCGCAAAAAGGTAGCGGTCCACTGAATACGTACTGAAATAGGTATTGTTGTCCATTAACAATGTGCAAAGCTTTGTATCTCTATCTGTAATGTTTGTAAAAAAATATTAAGCCTTCCTGGGAGTTAATTAACACGCTGTATAAATAAGTCTTGCAGTACTGGACTCTTTTTGATTTGTCAGTAAGTTTACCCTAAAACTGCCGATCTATCATTTTATGTGTCTAAGTTTGTTATAATACAACTACTACCTTATCTCGTCACAGATTGAAAGCTTAGAACACAATCTTTGAGCTGATATGGCATTTGTATTATTTAGATGGCTGTGGAATCAACTGAGCGGTTGTTCTTGATTGCGATAACAGCGTAATTTGCTTACGTCATTGAAGTCGTGTAACCCCTGGTTAAAACTTGGAATATTTATGATATATTGTGCCTTTATCAATAGATAACAAAAAGAGAGGCTGCGCCAAATACGTCATTCCCTTTACTCCCACAACCTTTCATACTGAAAAGTACATTTTGGAAAATGTTAACAGGTATTTTATTGAATACCAGATAGCCTGACCTTGAAGGAACCAATAGGTAACCGTGCTGGTTTCCCTACTCAAGATTTAATAATATATATTATATATTAATTTAGGCACTTTATTTCACTGAAGTATGGTCAAAAACAAATTCATTACATGGATTTTTCCAGAACAACGGTGTCTTAAGAATTAATTGTAGATGATTTTATATTTGTACCCAAAATTTATTTTTTGTTACCCTTTCAAATCAAAACTTTAAAAAAAAGCCTTAAACAAGTTCATTCTATACATTTTTCTGTCTTTTATTAACTGTACCACCATTGGGATATCTGTAATAAAATGGTGCATTTGACTTTTATAAATTCGACTGCCATTTTGCCAATATGGTGACCAGCTTTAAAATCTATACTATTATATAAAAAATCTAATGGTGTGTGTGTGACTCAATCACGTAAAAACTACTGGACCCATTGAGCTGAAATTGTACGTGGACATTCTTAGGGTCCTTGGTTAACACATAGGCCTATTTTTATTTAGAAATTCCATCAGGGCACCGCCCCATTGGCCTTGAAAACTCCCTTAACATTCTATACAAAAAATCGTCAACCCTGTACGAAGGACGGGTACTCTGCTAGTTTCTTATAAAAACATCAATTTTTATGTTGAATTTCGATTTTAAACGAGGTTTTAAGATTTTATGGTTGGATATTTTAAATGGTTGGATTTTTATTTAGAATATAATTTTATATTCTTACATGTTCAAGGGCGTACCCAGGATCAAAACTAGGGGGGGGGGGCAAGGTGGGCAAGCCATGGTCATTCAATATACAATTGATTATTAAAATAGTTATTTCAAGAATTGTATTAAATTCCAGCAACAAAATGTATAATAAAGATTTTTTTTGCTTCCAGGGGGGCAGCTGCCCCCCCGTCCCTCGCTGGGTACGCCCATGTACATGTTCATAAAATATAAGCCCCGAAAGTTGGCAAAAATTCCGTTTCCAAATTAGAACCAATTTCTACCTGTATTGTGTAATTTAGAGTTTTATAAGACACAATCAATATTGTATTTTATCAATTGATAAACTATTATTTTTACATTTGTTATCTTAACAATTTTGTGAATTTTAAATCTTTAAAAATAGCTCGGAGACAATAAAGACATACTGTGCAATTAAAAATGTTCTTTTAAAATTGTCATATTTTCTGCTTTTGTCTTATCAAATAAAGATTATATTGTATAAAGGTAGTTCTGTTATCAACAATTGAAAGATAAAAAAAAAAAAAGTACGAAATTTTCGTTATCAACGTTGACACAATATATTGCACACAAGAAGTCCTATTCCATTTCCGTTTCATCAGCTTTTAGTGCGCCTACATCCGGTTCTTCTTTATGCCGACCTTGTTTATTTAATCTTATCTATGGTCGACATACAGCATCTTCTGTTGTGCTAGAGGCCATCGTACGTCATACAGGCCTGGTGAGAAGATTGGGAGGGGGGGAATTCAATGTTTGTGGGTGCTATTTCCTTCAATAATCTAATTTAAATTTGTCTCTTGGAACTTTGTTACGAAAATATTTTGAATTATTTTATACCAATTAATTATATAGGAGAAACAATTATTTGGAAACATGAAGAATTCCTCATAGATTTCAAACTTTACATTGCCCCACACACTTATTAAAAATATAGTGGTAACCAAAAAAACGACCTTGGGGTAGTTTAGGGCCAAAACGTATAAGGTTGAAAATTTGTATTTTTGGAAATATTGTGTGGAGTATCAAATAAAACTAGAAATTATTCTGACGAAGAAATTAATATGTTTGCGCGGTTAACAGTATAAGAGGAAGTAAAACAATATATAATTGAGGTACTAATGATTTTGGTCAAATTTTTCTTTAAGGACTCGAGGAAAACGTATTTGTCACCATGTTTTTCAAAATGGAGGTTCGGAAGTTAATGATTAAAAACCAAAAAATCGATAATGATGCTGTATAAAAACGCTATTTCTCAAAATAAGTTGAACCAATTTTGTTCAAATTTTAGTGAATGTGAAAATAAATGAACCAAACTCGTGTGTAAAATCGTTAGTACGGTTAAGGAATAATTAGCAAAAAGAAATTTCTTGCTTGTTTAGGCTGTATAGACAACATCCAATATTCCTTAAACAACGCTCTAAGGACCGCAAATTTATAAGAAAAATTCTCTACTTCAGATTTATCAACATCAAATAAACTACTAAAATTTAAAACTAATTTAAATAATATTTCAAGTGATCCTTAGTCGCTTCCCAGCATAGGGTTGTACACTTTTCACTTGGCTGCTTTTGCCGGAAATTTCAAGTTATCAAATTATTTACCTCGTTACAAACGATATTAAAATTAATATTAACTCACCTTTTTGATTTTAAGGCAAAGTTACTGGGTTTAATTCCCAGTCTAGGTCGAATATTTTTCACTTGAAATATTAATTAAATAGTTTTAATTTTTTTTTTAAAGTATAAGCGTTAAAATCAATTTTAATGTGAATGTAAAATATAAAATGGCAATCCCGAGTTCCTAGCTGGATCTACACCTTTTTCACTCAGTCTTACCAACGCCGAGAGACTGACGCTATTCTAGGGCTAGGGTGTTATGAGGGGCAGTTGGTGGACTCCCAAATCTTACAATAACAATAACAATAACACACTCTCATATTACGTCAATTGATCTCCGATGTTTCCACTGTAAACTTGTATCTTGGAGAAGCAGAATACTTGACCATCTGTTAACAAGTCTCTGGCGGGTAAATGAAGCGGAGCGAACGACATTTGTACAAGAAACTCGTTAATTAGGATTTAGACATGCTTCAATGAACACAGATATACAAGCTGCAATGCATTCCATCTCATATTATTAATAGGATTTCCAGGGAAGATTAAATAAGTAATTAATTGTATACAGAAAGGACGAACAATTCTGTGTAAGACAGGCCTTGAATACTGCGATAGTTTGAGTTGGTCAAGAGAGACTTGATAGGAAGGATGAAAGAGATGGATCTAACCCAAAATTGCACGAAAAATTGAGAAGATCCGGATAGAATTGTCGGGTGTTCAGCCTCGTGCCATGTCCAGCACTCAATATAGTTAGCTCCTGATTGGGGGGGGGGACCTCTCGGTTGATGGTTGCCATCGTGGTACTTACCCTTTTAACGTGTTGAATTGGATTTTTCTAAATTTTAGTAGGATTCTGTTTGATGACTCTATAGTCGACTGTACCAAATTAAATGTTCCTATTTTAATTTTTGTAAATATAACAGTAGGACGCTGTCAAGAATCACTTTACCTGTTTACTGAAATCATTAATCGTAAAACAGAGGTAGAATTTTGTAGGTTTACCAAACTTTCACTTATAGAACGTCGGACTGATGTTTTTAAACTGGCTAGTACTGCACGGACAGATTCCTTCTCTAATTTGTCGGGCTATAGTTATTGCATCATGTCTATACATTCCTTCAAGGTCAACTTTTGTATTCTCTATCACTAATTTTAATTACCACTTGTTTTATTCTTTTAACCTGTCAACGGCGGCCACCATTTTGTTTGTTTTTTTTTGTTTGTAGCATGAGATCATCGTGTGACATTATTTGGCGATATTTAAAATTCGCAGTAGCCTTTATTGGGAACAAAGAGAAATTATCGGGCGCCATTCTGATACTTATACCCAGTGCCATCACACAATGCAATACAAAGCGTGTAATTAAAGTTATAGATATGTGTGTGTAAATCATCTTGTCTGTCTTCGCTCGTATGAGCGTCTTTACGCTGGTGGGCCTCCACTCGCTTTGCTTGTGTCCGTCACTCTGCTCTGGTCAGGGTTATATGTCAGGTTTTTTGAAAATAACTTTGCTATTCTCACCTTACGATAGATCTTGTTATCGTAATGGTTTAGTCACTACAAACGCGATTTGAACGCGCCATACCTATCTTGTAGGATAATTATCACTTATCGCTTACAACTGTCAATACCTATATTGTAAGATACTTAACACGTATCGCTTACGACTGTCAATACCTATCTTGTAGGATAATTATCACGTATCGCTTACGACTGTCAATACCTATCTTGTAAGATAATTATCACGTATCGCTTACGACTGTCAATACCTATCTTGTAGGATAATTATCACGTATCGCTTACGACTGTCAATACCTATCTTGTAGGATAATTATCACGTATCGCTTACGACTGTCAATACCTATCTTGTAAGATAATTATCACGTATCGCTTACGGCTAACAAATCTTAGCTATAAGTCCTATATTAGTTATTTACGATACATCCGTCAGATGCGATGCAAACATCTTCCAGATTTTACATCCATTAATTTTAAAAAAAGCTGTCAAATTCGTTTCTACCCACACAATTATCCCACAGCTTAACTTTGACCTTTAAAAACCCAGAAGCAAAATACGTGTGGGTTTAAAAACAGTACTCGCAGTGAGGCAGTACGCCGGCTTGACGTGAATTTCTGTTGTGTCGAGTTGACACTTGCAATACCGTCCTAACCTAACTAAAATCAATTTTATGGAGGGCTAACTCCACCTCTTTACGATTACAAATATCCAAATTATAAATATGACATTCTGACTGGAGCAAAGCGAGTGGAGGTTATTTACAACCTTACTTAGTGTCCCTCATAAGAGTATCTGTTTGTATGACAGCGGCCAAGATTTGTTTATCTTACACAAAACAAAGTGATATTTATCCCAGTCGATCTTTAGCCGAGATTGTAACCTAAAGTTTGGAACAGAAACTCGGACCGCTTCCGTAATGACTTCGATTACAACCAATTAAAATGAAGACAAACAGGTTTGACTGCATCTAATCTGACATGACACGAGCATGGATCCTGATACCGGAACATGTTTGGAGTAGGTGGTTTACATTTACGAATATAGGCCGGTTTAAAAATACCGTCCCCCTGTTCCTTAAATCGATTTCAGACTATAATTGTATTACATGTATGATGTTTAATTTTCTATTTCGGGATTGACGATGCCGAGGTAACTAGCCGACGCCTACGTCATCGGAGTATTCAAATGCTACAGATCTTGTATTTTTTTTTAAATTAGACAAATGAATGAGAGGTTTTTCGGCTTATAAAAGAGAGGAAAAGAGGAGGGGATTTCAAAACAAGCTCATTTTTAATTATCGTTGTCGCCTGTAGATAAATATTACGATAGGAACTTGAAATTAGTTACACGTGTACTCGTGTAAAACTCTATCTCGTGTGTTGTAGAACATATAAAACAATTGGATATATAAATCTGCAGACTCAACACCTCTTCTATGACAATGGCCGAGACATTGGCACGAGCGAAGCGAGTGGAGACTTTAATATATACACATTTAACGGCCAAACCGAAGTTGAAGGCCAAATAAACCATCTTTTGGAGGATCTGCTTGTAATTACGCTGTACGATTGGGCTGGGTTAGTCCACGATGGCGCCCGTGTGCTTTATTTAATGATGAGAATAGGTTTTTCTCCGACGGTGGGTTGGGTTTTTTTGCAATGTTATTTCAAAGTGAATAAAAAGTGTACAAAGTGTAAGTACGAATGGGCAGGGTGGGGAGTGGGGGGATAAATGCATCGCTAAAACACTCCCAAGAGGGGTTTGCATGAATAGCCTTGCACTTCACTCCTTCTGCAGTAATCTGCATGTTTATACTACAGGGATAAAAAGTAGATATGGAATCCTTTCAATACGTTGGTGGGTGGAGCGCTGCCGCGTTACTAAAACAAGGTTCTGTTCGCTGCACTTGATCTACACTTTAAAAGATGCGTTCATCTTAAATAATACAAAATCGCACACAGCATCTGCGAGACCTAAATATCCTACTTTTTTTTTTAATTTTTGCCTGTTGCAAACAAATTTTATCAAATTTTGCTGAAATGTAGCCCCCCCCCCCCCGAGGGTTCGAACAAATCGTAATATTCATCGTATTTGTAAAATTTCCGTTAATCACAGGTTAAAATTAAAAAATTACATTTCTCAAAATCGGCCATATCGATTGTAGTATTCACTGCGCAGTCGCATTGACGAGAAGCAAACAAAGATGTACATTGACCACCGTTCAAGTTGATTTTACTCAAATTTCCAATTAAAAATTTATTACATCGCACGATGGGGGGGGGCTGAGTGAGTACAACGATGACAACTTGTAGTCGAAACCAGAATTTCACTGTTTATTAGGTATATCATGTTATAACAGCGATAAAGATGTCACTATTTTATTGCTGTTATTTCTTTGGTTGGGGGGGGGGGGATTGTTGGGCTTATTAGGCCTGTGCAACACTCCAGGCTTGTTTTATCGATTATTACCTCCCCCTCCCCCACACCTGTAGTTGGATTTCTTTTTTCCAACCTAGGTCATGAATCATCTATTATATTCAAATTGAAGTAAACTTCTTTAAAAGACACACTACTCATTTTCTCTCATACCGATAATATTTTTAAGCCGGCTACACGGCAGAGCGATACGATACAGATCGTATTGTTAATGTCAGTTGTATTAATAGGTCAAGTTCGAGATTCAGTGCTGCCAATGACTACATAAATACTATAAGACACGACATAGGATAGGGAAATAGTCTACGCTTTACGGGTGCTGTTCGTCACAAGTTTGACACACAGCTATCAGAAAGCGCTAGCAGCAGGTGCTTGACTGTACGCATCCCACTTGGTTGAGACTGTACAACTGTTGACACAGCATAGTCAGTGTTGTCAGTTCGTGCGCTGAGATAAGCGATTCTCGATCTTCCCTCACATCTCTGGTCCCATATGTGGCATCAGTGCGTTTTCTCTTACCCGCCTGAAACATTGTTTGACCGTAGAGCCACCTAGCGCCAGTCACATCAACTTCAGATTGGTCACATCAACGCCACCTAGCGGGTATTGGTCAACTCAAGAATAAGCGTAGAATATTTAACATGGCCATGTCGTGTCTTATAGTATTTATGTAGTCATTGGTGCTGCGTAGCTCCTTCACACGAACTTTGTAGCCCCCCCCCCCCCACAGGACCGAGACACTGACGCGAGGGTTACCTTCTACAAGGTCCTCACAAACTGTACGAATTAATTCCTACATTGTACGGTGGGGAGGGGTGAGTAATACAGGTGTTTTAACATTTTGCATTGCAAAGTAATCGTCCACAACGGTAGGCACTTGAGATTGTGAGAGAGGAGTGGAGGGGCGTGTGTATGAATACATTATGACGTGATTGCGTGAGTGTGTGTCCCCTCCACCCCATCTCTCCCTTCATACTTCACTACTCCGCCTCTTTGTAGTGCTTTCATATTTGTAAAATATACAAAACATGTCCATGAATAAAAAGAAGCAATGGCATCGTGGTACTTACCCAGCCCTATCTTACAATATAAGCGAACGAAACCTTACAAAATTAGATTACTTGGACCTTTTAAAGTAAAAATTACTTTGTATCGGTAGATCAAGGTGTCTTGCTCAGTTTGTTAACAGTGTTTTTGACGAGAGGTGAGATTTGTACTGTTGGATATAGAATTGAAATCTACACATTTTCATTTAATAAGTTGAATAACACGAGAGGTATAAAGAAAACAAAAAAAAAATGTTTAAATTACCGCCATTTTTCAATTTTTTCTGAATTTTAGTTGGGTCTTTATGAGCACATAGTCGCCTAATTTCATGTTCCCACTATCGTTCTTGGGTACAGATGACAATGGCGACGGACGGACGCCTTGAAGCCATGAAAAAGTCACACAAAAATAAGATTTTGTAGACTGGGTAAGAAGAGAATGTATTTTTTCGCAATTTATAAAATAGCCTATAGCAGATTGCTTTATCGCCCGTCGTGTTGGGATATGCATTACCATTGTATGTTTAGTTCTAATAATTATATTTTAAAAGTACAGGATGATGTGGAAGGTCATCCAATATAATGATAACAGGAAGTTGTTGGTGTAATTATTAAATCATTCTCACTTCCTGTGAATAATACACGGGAAATTCTATGAATGTGACATGAGCAATGATACTGCAATTTACACGATTTTATGATACAAATTAATTGTTTTATAGTTGGTTTTACGAGCAATTTATGTTTTTGTAAGGTTTGCAAGTACCGGGTGGGGGGGTCACCATTAGTAAGTACAGCCGTGGAAATTCCGAAGAAATATATTTACTGTACTATTCTTTCACGTTTCTCTTGACCAACTCTTGTTCGCTTTTCACACTGACGCTATTAGAGTATTCGAGAACCAGGAGGGTTTTTCTATTTAATATTCTTTCCTTCCTTTAATTATCCTGGTTTTTTTTTTTTTAACTGTAGGCTTTGAGAATATGAAATCGTTACCCTAATTTCTCCCCAGTAAACTTTTTTTGGTTTGGTTTTGGCAGTTTCAGATCTCCGAATCTTCACTCTAATTAAATGTTTCATTTATTAGGCCATTATATTGAGTGTTCTAGACAATCTAGACAATTAGCGAGAAATTAAATTTGTGTGTTTTAAAATAATCACAATAAAACAATTCGAAAACATTTTTTTAGCCCATTCTTGGGTGTTCTAGACAATTATCAAGAAATTAAATATCCTTTTTTTTTAAGTTATCAGAATTTAAATATTTTTTATGATGCCAATCTTGGGTGTTCTAGACAATTACCAAGAAATTATTTAAACATCTTTTTTTTTAAGTTATCAGAATTTAAATATTTTTTATGATGCCAATCTTGGGTGTTCTAGACAATTATCAAGAATTAAATACTTTTTTCTTTTTTTTTTTAATTATGACAATTTGAATTTTTGTTTATTTTTGTAAGCCATTCTTGCCTTGGGTGTTCTAGACAATTACCAAGAAATTAAATGGCTCTTTTTTTAAGGCCAATCTTGACTTGGGTGTTTTAGACAATTACCAAGAAATATATTTGTGGCTTTTTACAATTATCCAAAAAAAAAAAAAAAAAAAAAATAGGCAAATCTTGGGTGTTCTAGACATTACCAAGAAATTAAATTTGTGGATTTTTGTTCATAACTAGTTTATCCTTTGTTGTACAGAATTAATAATAAAAACATTTTGTTCGTCTTTGAAAGAGTAAAATATTTTGTTTCTTGTAAATTATTTTTTAAGTAAACAGTTTTCGAGATATTCAAAGTTAAATATTTTAAAATGCCCACCGTTATGTAAATAAATTCTTGTAAGAATTAAAAAAGTGTTATATGAAGTCTGAACTTAATATTTTCTTTCTTTCTAAAGTTATGTTAAAAAAATGGCGGATAAGTTAGAACTAAGCGTTTCAACTTATGAACTTTTTTCTTCTTTATTTAACATAACCTAACGTAAAATCAAATATCATTAAAAGTTTTGAATGAACGCTGGTCAAAGTTGGTTTTTTTTGTCAATTATGAATAATACTTTTATTTCACTTGCAATTTGACACAATGACTTGAGTCGATATTCACACATTCCAGATGAGTGGTTTTCCAGAAATAGTCACTCAAACATTTTAAATATTATGTATTAATAGAAATGATTGTCAGGAAGGCGTGCGTGACCGTTGCGCGTTCTATCTGCCTACGCAATCTAAAACGTATAATACAATATGATTCATACTGAGATCAATAAATAAGGGGTTAAAAACTGTCTAGCGTGTCTCCCGATACGACATACTGGACCCGGTGGCCCTAAGTAAACCCACCCACCCCCTCCTCTCTCGTCCGTCGCGTTGTCGTGTCAACGACGTCGCCACCTGTCCGCCATTTTGTTTTTTTTACCCCCCAAAAAAATGTGAAATTAGATATCAAGTCTAAATTTCGTGTACTTATTTGTGTGTGCGCGCGACCTTTTATCAATGTACCGGAAACCAGGGCTGCATGTTTTCAAAATGGCGGACATTTAAAGTTTTTAATGTCAAATATATAAAAATACAAAAATTTAAACGGTATTTTGAAAACTTGCAAAAGTTCCGCTTTTTGTTATATCGATAAAAACTCGAATAAGAAATGTGTGTACCAAATTTGAACTCTGTGTCTGATTTATTTCTAAAAATGTAATGGTTAAAAAAAAAAAAAAGGGGGGGGGAAATGTCGGGCAGACGAAAAACTAAGCATTTCGGACATATGTTCATATACACAATTATGAGGTTCAGAAAACCTGTGTAACAACTGTTTTAAACAAACTTACCCTGCTGGATAAAACCACTTGATCTACCGATACTATTTTAACATTTTCTATAAGGTACAAGAAACCAACTTATATTATATTGTATAATGAGGTTGGGTAAATACCATGATGGTGCCAATAAACTTTTTTGTAAGAGTATTGAAAGATATTTCTAAGGCCTTTTTAGGTGTTTCACATTTTATTCCTCTTATATTCTCACCGACTGGCTTTGGTATTCTAGCTATATCTGCACCTTTCTTCATAATCTCTTTCTTTCATCTTTCCTATTAATTCTCTCTTGACCAACTCTATATGTATTTTTAAAATATTCCTGGTACTTTCTGATGGTATAAAATATACCTGAAAGATGGCTGTTTTATACTTATTTCACAACACGGGGAAAATTCTGTTTTAAAAGTTTTTTTTTTTTTTTAAACACAAAGTTTTTTTAAAAATATTATTATCTTGTGGTCCGACTGACATAGTGTTGTATCCCCTTTCAAGTCAAGCGTCTAGACATTCATGATACAAAAGTGTTATGTATGTTAATTATGGGAGAGGAGCATTAAGCAGCCAAGTGTGAACTTGTTACAATATCCTCTGACCTTGTCCATCTCTCGATACAGTCTACCTATTTCATTATCTTTGCCTCCCCACTCTGTCTTCTTATATAACTCATTGCCTCTTTTTGAGTTTTCCCTTCAATGTTCCTTATATCTAGAACTGGAAAGCGACGAGATTTGTCATCAAAAGAGCCTCTCGAAATCCGTCGTTCACAAGTTTCGTTCAATTGCTTTTTAACGAAATTCGTTGTTGAAAAGTTGTCCTTAGCTGGCATTTAACGAAATTCGTTGTTGAAAAGTTGTCCTTAGCTGGCATTTAACGAAATTCGCTGTTGAAAAGTTGTCCTTAGTTGGGATTTAACGTAATTTACTGTTGAAAATTTGTCCTTAACTGGCGTTAGACGAAATTCGTTGTTGAAAAGTTGTCGCTAACGCTGACATTTAACGAAATTTACTGTTGAAAAGTTGTCCTTAGCTGGGATAACGTAATTTACTGTTGAAAATTTGTCCTTAACTGGCGTTAGACGAAATTCGTTGTTGAAAAGTTGTCGCTAACGCTGACATTTAACGAAATTTACTGTTGAAAAGTTGTCCTTAGCTGGGATTTAACGTAATTTACTGTTGAAAATTTGTCCTTAACTGGCGTTAGACGAAATTCGTTGTTGAAAAGTTGTCGCTAACGCTGACATTTAACGAAATTTACTGTTGAAAAGTTGTCCTTAGTTGGGATTTAACGAAATTTACTGTTGAAAAGTTGTCCTTAACTGGCGTTAGACGAAATTCGTTGTTGAAAAGTTGTCGCTAACGCTGACATTTAACGAAATTTACTGTTGAAAAGTTGTCCTTAACTGGCGTTGGACGAAATTCACTGTTGAAAAAGTTGTCCTTAGCTGACATTTAACGAAATTTACTGTTGAAAAGTTGTCCTTAGCTGGCATTTAACGATTCGCTGTTGAATAGTTATCGCTCAACTGGCAATTAACAAATTTCGCCGTTGAACTGTGGGCAAGTCTCCGATACAAGCTTACCGTATGATCCTTCAGATAATTATTTGTCTATATAACTAACGTGACGGCTTTCTTAGTTAGCATACATATTTTACTTTGGATACTTCTAGTATCACGGCAAAATAGCTGTGTCAAATATTTGCGTTGTCCATTGTTAAAGGACACATGATTGCTCCCGTCAAAACGGGCGAATCCCTTCTAAAATCATCTTAGCAATCCCGAGTGGCCTAGCTGGATGTACACCTTTTTCACTTAGTCTCGTGTTAGATTCTTGACCAAATCTTGTTATTTTTTCTACCCTGACGTTGCGTATAAGTTATGAGATTGAGGTCTTTATTTTACCTTGTTTTTTATAAGACGATGATAACTTTAAACCAAAAGTAAAACGAATTGCAGGGATATTGAACGGCATCGATGCATCCAGGAAAACAGCGTCTGATCAGCTTTTAAAAAGGCTGTGAGTAAGGAATGTCTCTGGAGGTTGGCACACCTGTCAGTGCCCAAGTTCTCATGATTTACAAAATGTAATTACTCTAAAATAAAACATCTTTCTATCAGGAGTACCATCTTTCCGGCAGTCTCGACACATAAACCCTACAGTAGTTACCGATGCGTATCATTTATGTTAAATAAGTTCACTGTGGGAACATAATGTGGCAGTTGAAAATGTACGCTAAACAAAAAATCTAACGAATTTTAAGAGTAGAAAATCAAAACAAAGTGGAAAAAAAAGTCTTCCAACCCCTAGATAATTTGTGTACAAGTAAAACCTTCGTCAAACCTCACAGAGTAAACAGGTTTTTATCCAGAGACGATTTTTCTTATTTTTCAAAGTTAAATTAAGGAGAAATTTTAACTACTGCAAGGGTAAAATGTGTAAATAACACTACTGTTATTTTCATTTGTTCTGTAGGCTGAGGAATAACAGGGTTATCGAGAGAAAATTAAAAATTATAATTTTCTGGTGATTGTCTAGAACATCCACTGGCTTACGCTCTTTTTATTAAAATCTATTACACTTTGTGCATTTAAAGACAAATTTTATTATTAGGCAATGTTAATACATTTGTTTTGGATTTAATAATTAAGTGTAAACCAGTAGGTGTTTTACCAAAATATTATTATTTTTTGTTTTCTATCGATACTGTTATTCCACAGCCTACAGAACAAATAAAAATAACAGTAGTGTTTACACATTTTACCTTAGTTTAAGTTTAAATTTAACCTGAATTTATCTTTAAAAAATCGTCTCTAGAAAATACTGGAATAGACCATTTTTGAAACATTCAAGTCCCTGTAGCTCATAAACGGTTGGTGATATAGAAAAATAATGTCCTATGTCTATAATCCCCGATTGTTATAAACAATTTTGTAATTTTTAACTCAACAAATCCTGGATTTAACTTTGGTACTCGTCTATTCGATAACCAGCTTCAATAACCTTGTATAGAATTTTTCTTTTTGTTTCAATGCATGGTTGAATATTTTTATTTTGTACAATATTTATTACAAATTGTCCAACGTCTACTTTATGTGACAGAACACCCTATACTTTCAATTTCAATCACTATTTATTGAGAGAGAGAGTTGTTGGATGACATAGATTTAAATAAGAAAGTGCATCAGCCATATATGTCTCGACAGAAGTTGCATGATCTCTTCTCAAACTGCAGACAAATTTAACGCGGACATGCTTCCGTTATACCCAAGATTATCCTAAACCAAAATACTATGGAATCATGATATTTAATTGTTAAAAAAATGTACCGTAAATGTTTCAACTAACAGTTTCAAAATGGCGACTGTTGTTTTATACTAATTTCAATTTTTTTAATTATTATTTTTTTAAACTTTTTTTTGTTAACTAGCTTATCCTTTGACCTACAGAAAACATTTTGTTTTTCCTTAAGACAGGAATATCTTCTTTTTTTCTTTTAAATATTTTGTAATTGATAATTTTTTTCGAGATATACGACGTTAAACAATTTAAACGTCCGCCATTTTGAAATGTACAAAATCAAGTTTTTATTTTCTGGTATAGCCTACTGGAAAAATGTTGCGTGAATAATGTGTATATCTAATCTTCATTGAATATGTAATATGATATGTAAAAACACAAAATGGCCGATAGAAGGAAAGCTTACCGTTTCCGAACCTAAATTTATATAAACTTTCTTATTTTTATCTCATTAATCAGTTTTAGAAATATTCCCGTGCAATTTTGAGTCACCCTGTATATTAAGTGGAGACTGTCATTTTTTTTTTACAACTATATTATTAAATTAACCCTAAGCTGTAGTGCAGCGTGGAACATTAAACGGAGCATGCGCAATAGCGATGCGCAGAGGTAGTCGTGACTTGATGTAACGCGGAACTGTTGTACCCAACGATTAACTAAATGTGTCAGCATTGCTATTAATCATCATCACATCAGCTGTTCAATACTTTAAACAGCTGTTAGTCATACAAGACCACCAACTTTGAAGCGTGAGATTCACTATTTAATTAGATAATTGAATACATATGTTTTGATGGTTTTTTTTTTTCGTTTGTTATGGATCGAGTTGTCACCGCTGGATTCAAATTAATTAAAAGTTGTTGTCATCTGATTACATTAAGTTTCTCACAACCCGCGGATGCGCATAAAAACCATTCAAGACAGGCGTGTAATTCCACAATTATACTTCAATTAATCACGACAGCGGAAAGGGCATAAAATTCCAAATAGAAGTATGATAACCCTTGGAGCGTCTGTCTGTTCAAGAAGAGGACCGCCACTCGACAGTGGCGCCCAGAAGGTTTCCTAACATAACCAATTTTATACATGATGACCCAGTTTCACTTGGGGGTAGTTGAGATAATTAATTTTATAAACAAATATTTTTTTTTAGCACAACCCTAATGGTGGTGCTATGGAAATATAGGTACTTACGTATTAACGCCACCGCAGCAGAAATTGCTAATGCGCATGCGCCAATATTTGCTTACTTTGCGATATAATTATATAAACACCTGGCCAAACCTTATATATATATTCTGCTTCCCTTAAACTAGTTTGCTCTTTATTGGCGCATGCGCATTAGCGCAACTTCTGCTGCGGTGGCGTTAATACGTAAGTACCGAAATAAATTATGCCCAAATACAGCAACACACCAATTTTGAAAAAATCGATCCACAAATAACAGAGATATGATACTTGTTTTAGGGGTAAAAACACCCTTAAACCACTAGGGTCCCATAACGTGGAAGAAAGTGTGTGACATTGTGAGCACTTGAATACACTGAGATGGGACAGGAAATGCAAGTGTAGGGTAGGAAGGGCCAGACACCTGCTGAAACACCCTTCCGGTCTCCTCTTCCTTGAAGCAATTATTGGAGGGAGTTGAACTGTAGAAGGCGATCAAAGTAATGCATTTCATCTATTGTTCAACCTTGATGTACCAACATACAGGGTGTATTTTTATATCTCCGGTATCTAAATGAAAAAGGTTAAAAGTGTGTTAAAACCACACTACCTTAGGAGTATTAAGGGACAGTTATTTTTGTAAAGTTGAAGTCTTTCTTGCGGGAGTTTAAGAGGGTGAAATTATGTCTTTTGATTTAGATACTGACCTTAATAGAGAGAATTTAATGAAAATGTCATCCATTGGACTTTTATTGGCTATTGAATTGTTTCGCATTTCTCATTTAATCAACATACAAAAAATTATATGATTTCGCACTGAATTTTATTTCAAATCCAATTTTTTTTTTTTTTTTCAGAATTTTAGATTTGTGTTAGAGAGACATGATATCTAACACTTTCAAATTGGCCTAGCGCCAACATATTAATTTCTTCGTCAAATAAACGTACATATTCGTAATCGAAATTACTACTACTTTTGATACAACAAGCAAATTTAAAAATGTAAACTCTCTAATTTTTCCCCTTCACAAGCCCAAGGTGTTTTTTTTCTGTAGGTCAAAGGATATCAAAAGTTATCAACAAAAAAAAACTAAATTTCAATTTCTTGGTAATTAAATTAAAGATTCTTACCTATTTTCCCGTCAAGTGACCTCTTTTTTGTGTTAGTGACGCGTTTCGGGACTTTTATTCCCATCTTCAGACACAACATAGATATATTACTCAGTTGTCATACTAAACATACTTTTATTGTGATATGTGTGTTTTGTGTAAATAATTTTAGTGTTTTGACGACCTCGGTTGAATAATTTATTTGTGTTGTGTCTGAAGATGGGATAAAAGTCCCGAAACGCGTCACCAATACAAAAAAGAGGTCACTTGACGGGAAAAAAAGGTAAGAAAATTTATTTTAACTAATAGTGACCTTGATACTGAAAATAAATTCATTTCTTGGTAATTGTCTAAAACGTCCAACATTAGCTTTCAAAGGTGTGCTAATACCACAAGCTGCCTAGCGCCAACATATTAATAACTTCTACACTTAATATGTACAACAATAAAGATTTTAACTCTTCAGTTACCCCAAAGGTCATTTGATTTTGTTAGCGTTATAAGTGTGGGACAGTACAAAGAATTGTAGATCTTGTCTACCGACAGACACGCGACTAAAAAGAAAACATTTCCGAAGTTTTATAATTTTATCTTCACCGAAACCGACACTGGACGAATGAAGAAGTCCTAACCTATGAACTGTTGAGTCTCTCACCACTATTATTAATATTAACTTGTCCTGAGCTTCCCTTCCGTAAACAAGCGTAACCTAGGCCTCACTTTTACCTTCATGGCTAATTGACTAGAAAGCCTATTCTAGACTTTTACTTTAATCTCAGTAAATATACAATTTAGTACTTTCTAACTCAACACTCATTTTATTCAAGGTTAAAGGTCAAAACGTGGCCATTGGTGTCGGTGAAAATCAAGGGCGTACCCAGGATCAAAACTAGAGGGGGGGGGGCAAGCCATGGTCATTCAATATACAATTGATTATTAAAACAGTTATTTCAAGAATTGTATAAAATTCTAGCAACAACATATATAATAAAGAATTTTTTTTTTGCTTCCAGGGGGGGCAGCTGCCCCTCGCGGGGTACGCCCATGGTGAAAATGGATTTGTCAGAACTTAAGAGTAAAATCTAACCTATCTTTTCTACATACCCCCGTGTTTGGAAACTGTTTAGATAGACACCGTATGGTACTCACTAAACTTCAAATGGACTGCCCACTTTAAAGTCCTTAGGGTTTTAAATGGATAAAAAAAAATTTAAAGGCCTTCTACCAAATAAAAATTGAACCTACTACAAAAATGTTTTAAAAAACAAAACTTTTTTTTAAATTTGCTCCTATTTTGAAATATATAATGATTTTTCTGGTTAGCAAGTTTATCTAAATTGTTTGTAAACCTGAGCCTAAAAACAAAATTTAAAACTTTTTTTTGAAAATAGGCAGCAATTTTTAAATATATATATACACTAACAATTTTTCTGGTTAGAAAGTTTGTCCAATTGTTTGTAAACAAAACAATGATGACAAACAGATGATAAAACTACAAGACAACATGATAACCGTTGACAAAGGAATGGAGCTGAGTCAATGTCTTTATCAGCTGTAATAGTTATGACCATTACACCCTACAGACCTACCGACTGTACTCGTCTTCAACCTCACAAATATAGTGTGGTAATTTTGTATTTTTTACTTATTTGTAACTTTTTATTTTCACACAAAATTAAAGTCTCGTGTATACTTAGCAATACTTTCTCTAAACTCTAAAGTATTCTATCACCCTGTAAAATTTACACACCACATGTTTTACTTTTGCCTTAAATGTGTTTTGTTTTTTGTTCTTATTTTTTAAATTCCAAGTATAATTTTCAAACCTAACTTAAATAGAACATCATTTTATAAATGCGAGGGTTATTTTTCAATCTTGTAGCTAATTACAGATATGTTTGCTATTATAAAATTTATGTTTTCCTAATTTAAAACTGGATGTCGAAACGAAATTTAATAAAATTCCTGGTACCATTTACTTTTTAACTGTTTTGATCTATTAGTCTAAAGTTTATAGGCTGTTGCCATTTATTTGTAATTTGTAATCAATTGATATCAAATTGCCTAGTTTTTTTAAATACTAATATTTTATATTTTATATGTTCTTTTAATAAGTCACAATTCTAAATAGGTCATAATGTTGTTAGTTTTGCTGATAATGTATTGACTGAATCGCTGTTTCGTCCGAGGTTTCAGTTAAAAAAAAAATCAGGCTATTAAAAAGTAGTTTTTAGTGCTTTGCTTTTTTTGAAATGTTTCTACATAATTGTGTTTTTTTAATGTTTGTAGCCTATTTTAAATTAGGACATATTAGATAACATTTTCATCGTTGATGTAATTATTCAATAAAGTTTTATCAATCAAATGACAAATATATTAGATCACTAAATAAAGGTAGATTTTGTGAAAATTTGGTGGAAAGTTAGGTTTAGGGGTTACTCCAATGGGGGGGAAAAATCTCACAACTCACAGCTGGGCTTCTTGGGTGGGCTAAAAGGGTGGGGGGAAATGGTTTTTAAATATCTCAAAAACTAACCAAGGTATCTAAAAAAGTTAAATACAAAAGTTGTAACTGACTAAATTTCCCATCAAAATGGTTAAAAATTTTTTTTTTTTGTCAGACACACTAGGCAGACAGAGATATGAGCGCTCAAAGTTGAGACCTTTTTCCCAATAAGGCATTTTTACGGGGGGGGACTTGCATTTTTTTTAAAGTTTAGGCAGATATTTGCATAGTAAAATGTGTTAGATATAGGTATGTAAGTGTTTGTCCATATAATTCCAAGTATCTGGATATAAATTTTTCCATGTATATATTTATGCACAAATATACACACACACTACAACTACAAAAACACAGTTTTGAACATATGCATTTTTAGTTGTATTAAATGCATATCTATATGCATGGATTAGTCAGTAATAATAATAATAATTGCATTTATTAACATTAATATAAAATAGAACCAAATTACGAAATTATGTATTTTACAAATAAAAAACAAAACGCAAAATATGACATGACCGTAGTCGTCTGCCAGAGTATCGATTGTCTTATCTCCAGTCCAGTACACCATGCTTATTTACATGCTAGACTTAACCTATAAAATCAAATTAAATATCCATATCTTATTTGAACAACTCGCAAAAGCTCTTATCCGAATTAAGATAAATATTTTATTTCAAACACAAAATGTTAACCTATTGCCTACAGACTATTTATATTTATACCTGTGTGTAATAAAGTATTTACTTTGTTTATAATTGTTCTAATTATATATTCTATTCCTTAGGATTAAGTAAATTTACAATCATAGCACATACAAATAAGTTTTATACAAAATTAAACACACAAACTATATTTCTTCTTATTATAACCAAACAAATAAACTAAAAATAACATTCCAGCAAATTAAATCTATTTTATAATCGACAAGTAAGCACGTCCGCGTTCTCCCCTACCCACGAAGTCCTGATAAATAATAATAATAATTAAAATTCCTCACCAAATCATATATCATGTTAAAACAATACACGAAAAACCAGGTAAACAAAACATACATAAATATTTAGTGTAATTGTATATGTAATTACTGTACAGCAGCTATATTAATTTAAAACTAATAATTAAACTTATCTCTTTTTTGTTTACCCTCCCAAATGTAATTAACTAACCCATACCAGTTTTTTTTTTCCATTTAAATACTCTATTACTTCTCTCCATGACAACAAAACATTACCCAGCCACCTACGCCTAACGCTTGCAAGGATAGCGCAATTTCCTATGAAACGCTGACATTTTCATCTTCTCCCGAGTTACACAACTAGCACGTAAAAGTCGTTCATTTGAGGTCTAAAATTTAACATTAGCTGACCAGTTCTAGCTCTCATAATTGTACTTATAAATCCTCGGCCATGATTGTCATTTATATATGATTTATCCGCTAAATTATATGACAGATCTTTATACAGTATGTTAAACTCCATGTTTGCTCTTCAATCCACTTTAGGCGCTGTTCTTTCCTAATATTCGCGGAAATCATTTCCAGCTTCACATGCCATGTGGCTCTTTCCCCGTTATCATGCTGAAATTCATAATTAATTTGATCCCCTATTTTTTTTCCAAACACAGAACCACCCTGTCTTATCCTTTATTGCTTGTAATGCTAAACATTTCGTCAGCCTACCATCTGGCAATTCAAGAATTTTTAATATATACATACTTAAAATGTAGATTTAAAAAAAAATGCCAGCAGAGATCAAAACCCGTTTCCAAGTATATCGCGTAAGTTGGTATAGACACGGGTAGTCCCAATATTCTCCTTATAGCAAACCTTTAAAAACCTTCTAACACTTCTAGCCGTATGAAGTCCCAAACCTGAGACGTATACCCTATTACCGCTCTACAAATCCCATTGTAAACTGTCCACGTTGCAGAAACAGGTATGTTATTTTAAACAAAAAAATCACTAAAGAAGTTATTGAGGACGAATTTTGCTGTGGTTACCTTTGCTCTTGCATGCGCACAAAAACTCAGAGTAGGTTTCAATATAATTCCCAAATATTTAAACTCATTTACTACTTCTAAATGTTCTCCCTCCCAAAACCATTTTTCACATGCACCTAATCTCCCTCCTCACCTAAAAATCATTATTTTTGTTTTATCTATATTTACCATAAGACCCCATTGTTTACAATAATTATTTAAATTAAAAATCATTTCTTGCAAGGAGCTTGGTCTATCAGCAAATAAAGCTATATCATCAGCATATAAAAGTAACTTAACTACAATATTTCCCAGTCACGCCTTCTCCTAAAATGTCATCCAAATCATTTAGGTATAATGAAAATAACATTGAGGAGAGAGGACACCCTTGTTTTAGACCTGCATTAGTTTCGAATTCTTGCGACATACCACCTTTACACCACACATATGCTACGTTATTTGTGTATAATGTCTTTAAGAGTGTCATAAACATGTAAGATACACCCGCATTGTGCAGTTTATAGAAAAGTGTGTTTCTATCAAAAACACTTTTAAAATCAATAAAACAGCAATACACCTTATTTTCCTTGTTTCTTAATTTTAGGTTAACAGTGTTCACCAAACTAAATATATTATCGTTTGTTAAATATCCTTTTTGAAATCCAATTTTATTTTCACGTAAAATACTATTTTGACAAACCCATTTCTCTAATCTATTCAACTAAATCCCAGTCCACAATTTAGTCACCGAATCCATAAAGGATATCCCCCCTATAATTATTAACATCTGCTCAGTCCCCTTTCTTAAAAATTAGGAAAATAAACGATTTTGTAAAAGCACTCAGGATTACATTAGAGTTTAGAATTTTATTAAAATATTTTAATAATAGGTGGTGGAGTTTGATAGCAGCCCGCTTATAAAACTCATATTCTACCTAAACCTGGTGCTATTTTTGAGTTTGCCTTTCTAAGTACTAATTTTGTAATTCACTTAGTGTAATAGGCCCATCTAAAATGTCATCAGCAATATGTAACTGCATGTTTTTGTAGTTGTAGTGTGTGTATATGTGTATACATGCAAACACTTACATACCCATATTCACATTGTACTATTAAAAATCGACCTAAACTAAAATAAATTAAACTGTTTTTGATATCTCTCTTGGTTTTTGAGATATTTACAAAAAACTGCTTTGCCACACCTTTTAACTCCCCCCCCCCCCCAGAGGTCCCAGCGGTGAGCTGGAGTGTCCGATTTTTTCCCGCATTAAAGTAACCCCAAAACCTAACTTTCCACCAAATTTCGTGTCTAGAGGATTTTTGTCCAGTAAAAATCTTTATTCAGTGATCTATATTTCAACATTCTTTCTTTATTATTCTACTTTTCTTTTATTCGAATTATTTCTCCCTTATGTTTTAACAAAGGTTTGTTTGGGAGTGGTTATCAAATATGAAACATTCACATTCAGTAGGTAATATCTGACATTTAAGAAACCTTAAAAAAGTTGTTTCTATTTTAATGTAACAGCAGATATTTCTTGTTGAAACTCCATATTCAAGGATTAAATAAAGCAATAAAGCTAAAGTTTCAAAATTATTTTAATAATATAAATGAGCTACAGTTGTTTCACCTTGCGGCATCATTGGACAACATAGTTTCGAAACTTTAGCTTTATTGCTTTATTTAATCCTTGAAGTTGTTTCTGTATCAAAAGAATTTACAGTGAGTGAGTCACTAATTAGGCAGCTTGTCTAGGACTGTGTGTGAGTGAGAGACAGTTTTGTCAGGTAGCAGCCGTCTTCGGTCGTTTTACAAACTATAAATTATACTACTGTACAGAGTCATCACATGCCGACATTTCATGTCGGTTTGGTTGTGGAGCAAAATTACCTTAGAGCAAAAGTCGCGCAAACTTTTTGACCGATCTTTATGTTTCATGGCCTCGGGTAACCGGAAAAGTGATTTTTAACATGTCATCTATCTGTCTTCTGCACTTAAGCACGATAGCTGGCGCAAAAATTAAGATAGGAACATAAAATTTGGTTGGGTAAGTATCAGAATGGCACCAGAACTTGTTAAACAAAATAAAACTTCAATAACATTTATGTTCATGTACACTAGAATCAATCTCTATTAACTTTATATATATATATAAAGTTTATATATATATATATATATTACAACAATGATATAGTTAATTACCTTAGAGGTTGTCCTCAGTCCGTATTATAGTTATGGCTACAGCGCTGTTTCGCCGAACACTGTCGGCTTCGTCAGGCCCGCACTAACAGCTGACGAAGCCAACAGTGTTCGGCGAAACAGCACTGTAGCCATAACTATAATACGGACTGAGGACAACCTCTAAGGTAATTAACTATATTATATATTAAAGAGTCCAAGGCAACACATTATACTTTACAACAATGATTGTACGGACAGACCAATCCCTAGGTTCGTAATAGCTCGGGCTAACTTAACCTAACCTCTACGATGATAAATAGTGTCCTCTAGAGTGTCCTTAAAATAGAACCATTGATCTGCGGATACTATTAGACTGTTTACCCCATTGCAACTGTCAGGATCAATGGAAATGGCAGAAACATCTAGCTCTGTTGTTCTTTATTTATCACGCCAAGGTAATTCTTTAGGATAAAAAACCTGGACTCACTGTGTACCATTGCTTTCGTGGAAAGATTATTTAAATACTTCTTTAGTTCCTTAAACACTATTCTGGGGAAAAAACTGTAAAAGTGACTTTCAACATGCCATCCGTCCTTCTTTGCATGTACGTGTCACACAAATCACGTTACGAACTTGAAATTTGGTATAGTGTGGCTTATAGAGGGTCTTTCTGTATTACTTGGAGATAATTCAGGGGTAGGTTATACTTGTTCCAATCATCCATTTGGAAATTTTAAATGAATTATTTTAATTTTACAAAATTTAACTAACTGCCATTTTGAAATGGATTACTTGGAAAAAGTTGATTTTTTTTTCAAACTAGGTCTTTACATTGATGAGTATCATGCGAAATTTCAACTCAATTGGTTGAACTGTTCTAGAGATACAAATTATTAGAGATACAAAATAGCGGCTAGGTGGTAAAAGAAGCATTTCCGGATATGTGTTTATAGGAACTTTTTTCTTTATTTTGACACGACCAGCCTCTGAATTATCTCTGCAAAACAGCTTGTATAGAACCGTATTAAAATTCAATAAATTTGTTACCAAATTCGCACTAATATCTTAATTTTTGTGTCCGCTTACGTACAGATGACCATTGACGAACGGCTTGTCGAAATAACTTACGATTTCCTAAGGCTATGAAACTTTAAATCATTCGACATTTTTGCCTATTACCAATCTTACTCTATACTAGGTAATAGGCTATAACATTTTGTATGCTCTCAGTTGCAACAGGAAGCCATAACATCTTTGTAATGGTGTCAATAAAACCAAAGTTGTGTTTCTTCTATATTTTAATTTATAGTTCGTAGCAGAAGATATGCTTTGCTGGGGTTTCCAGTTAATTACATTGGAGCAACATTCCTGGAGTGCAAGTGAAGTTTAATGGCAGACTGGTTTTTACGTAAACAAGAGGCTATCATTAAATTATACTCCGTATGAAGCGGATGTAGGCGTGAAATTCAAAACATAACTTTCTCAACAACGCCCTAACAGATTTATTTGCTAATTTGGAGGTTATGTTCCAATTATTTTATTTACTAATGTTACTTCAGTTTAATTATCCAGTATAGGATAAGTTTGGTAGTCGAAAAGAAAAATTCAACCTCTATTTTTTTTACTAATCTTCACGTTGCATGTCCTGGGGATACTGTAAAAGTGATTTTCGTCCATCCGAGTGTACTTACAGAAATGAAGATAGCAACATGGAATTTGGAAATATCAAATTGGCGACTATTTTAAACATTTTTTCTTCATATATCGTTTGTCATTGAACACCCAAATTTAGTTTAAAAAATGTACAGATTCCAATTCTACATGTAATGGTACCAACCCCACTTATCTAAGATGACAAAGTTACTGTCAAAAATGTAATTTCGAACTCTGATCTCCCAAGAAAATGATACTCGTAAACAAGATCCTTAAGAGCCGAGTCACCAACTCAAACTTAGCGAGTGGAGGCTTCTTCACATATGCACAGTTTTAAGAACTGCTAGAACCAACACACTAACCTTAAAGCAAAGTAAAAAATATATACACATCTACTAGGCCTGTTGGGGTTGAGCGAAGTCAAGAACGTAGTACTGTATATACAATTATGATGTTTAGAAAACTTGTAAAGGAACTGTTTTGGTATTTGTGTATTATACAGACCCCCCCTTATTTTTGTACATCAAACAAACAGGAACTAGTTAAAATAATACTGCAATTTTAGTATTTTATATATATATATATATATATATATATAACCTAGCCTAACCTATTTGTGGGTGATTCTAGCTATCGCAAATCTGACAGGTTATGTTATACCGGGTGTCCCACGAAGAGGTCACTATTTTTGAATTAATATGCCTGACATACGACATTTAAAAAAATAAAAAACTTAAGTTAGGCCGGGTTATGTTATGTCAGATAGACTTATGAAAATGTTAAGCCTAACATAAGTTATTAAATTATCAAAATAACACAAACAATGATTTTTGTAAGAGTGTTGCAGTTGTACTGACCTCGTTGTAGCGTTATCTAAGTTGGATGAATGACTGAACTTGAAAAAATCACAGTAGGGCGAATAAGAGAACCTAAAAATATACACAAAACATGTTTCAAGTTTTGAACTTATTATAAAGGTGGGTGGGGGTCTGTATAGTACCCAAGTACTACTGTTGTACAAACTTACCGTATTGGGTTAAACCCAACACAATTTAACATTTCTAACAAGGCCCAAGAAAACAATTTTTGGACATTACATTTAATTTAGGGATCAGCTTGTATTATGTTGTATGATCGGGCTGGGTAAGTACCATCAAATTGTATATGTAGAATGTAAATATCTTTATTCATCTTCATATATTATTCACGAGTGCACAAACAAGACACAGCAAAAGAAATTTGTGCCCCATCATACCAGAGTTATTATGTTAATGCTATATCATTCCATACAATTACCTAGGCTTCCTCACAATATAACATTATAAAATAATTATAACCACGTGTGTATAGGCTGAATTATTTATGTGTCTCGTGATACGGGATAATTGCTGAATATATATTATAATCAAAGTTTAGGAATGTTAATAACCAATCAATTGTCTGCATAAACCTAATAAGGAGGTTTCAATTATGCGTGTAAAAATCCAGTTGATAGGTTCGAGTAAAAATTTGTAGCAATTGCCATCTACCTTATAATTATCAACCGAGACTATAAGATTCGTCACTTCAAATTTTCCAAGACTATTTATATTAATAATTTTAAAAGAGTTCATGATGGTACTTATCCTTTCATACAATTTAATATAAGCAGATTTTCCAATTTTAATGCCTTAAAGTTTAGTTACTAGGGCCTTGTAAAAAAAGTTTTTTTTTGTTTTTTTTTAATTAGTAGATCGAACAGTTGGTAGACAGGTTATCTAAATCTCGTAATTGTATATAACGGTACTTTCTTGTCATTGGCTAGTCCCTACATCACTAATGTTAGTGTTTCAGACCCTACTGTGGTTTGAAGCTGTACATATGTGAAGGACTCTCCATTTGTGTTGATGACTCGGCCTTGCTAGATCTCGTAATTATATGAATATTACATTTTCTTTGAAGGTTCAAATATACATGTTTGGCAGTAACTTCACTATTTGTCTTTGTAGGTAAGTAGGGTTGGTAAATTTGAATCTTATTTTGCGAGTTGTTGAGTAACAATGAGATATTAACAAAAAACAGCTTAAAATGACCCCAATTTAGATATTTTTAATTAGATTTTCCTGAATTACAATAGGGTTTTATATATAAGCACACTATAGTGAGTGTGCATACAGTATGTCAAATTTCATCCTTCCTTATGTTTTGTGGCCACTATTGTGAGCCTATGTGCTAGAAGACAGATGTCATTCCCACAATCCATATCCTCTAATCTATTAAAACCAGAACAAATAAAGGTAACAGTCGGCATCCCTGACGCCACTGGGAATGGTGCCGATAGTCTGCTATTATGCTCATCTGGCATTTAACGCCCAAATACATGACTTGTCTTATACTGTTAATGTTTTAAAAAATATATAAATACTGTAAATAAAATTTTTTAAAATAATAATAATTTTAAAACACTTTTAGGTGATTCCGAGGAACCTAAATTGAAATACTGTATATTTATTAAAATATCACCATCAATTGTTTTCCCATCTAAATAATATCAGTATTTAATATGTAAAATTACAAAATGAAAACTAAAATTCTCTTATTTCAACATATGATTTATGAAGTTCTGTAGAATATTATTGTATGTTGTTTCCTCTTCTAACACGCACGTGTTTCTGTTGTACAGGCAGTGTATGGTAACACAGGACGAGCTACTCCAGGCACTACAGGGGCAGGTGCATCCACAGGTAGCTCTGATACTGATGGAACTGATGAGGAAGAAGAAGAAGACACAGACAGAGATGGAGAGAGTGGAGACGAGATCACACAATTTGCTCAGCAGCTCAGTGAGCCTGAGGGAACACTACCTATTTCAGAACACCTGCAGGTAAATTTACACTCATTCCATTGTAGCTCGTTAGATATAATAGTAGCAGATCCATGAGCATTTGGTTCCTGCTAGATCTGCTACTATTTTGTCATTGAAATGATTTTCAAGTCTGGTGGGAAAGGTTACACACTTACTCCTGAAAATGGCTTGCAGTTTTATTAATTTACACTTGATTTTGTAGTTCATAATCTCGGAAATGTTGAATTTTAAAATATTGGTATTTTTTATTTTATTTTTTTGTTGTTGGGGAATATTAGTACTGAAGCTCTAGTGATCTCCGGCACGGCAGCTATAAGCCTATTTGCTCCCCTATGTTCACCCTACACAGACCCCAGTGTCTCTGACAAGCTCTAGGATTTTGTGTAGGGTTATATCAAAATTTATATCTGGTTCCTGAGGTCCAAAGATTCTCCTTCTTTTAGACTCCAGGGCCCTACAATCTAATAATATGTGTGCTACGGTCTCAGGTATGATATTGGTATTAATTGGCACACGTTGAGATGCAAAATTTTGTAATATGAAAAGGGGGGGGGTTAGTAGCCGTTTGTTAAAGTAATAAACTTATTTTTATTATTGACAGAAGTCAGCCTCCCAAAATCAGTTTACAGTTATATTTCATACTAATGTTATTATCTGATTAAAAGCAATTTTTTAGATACAATTACATAGTTTTTTTTTTAATTGTTATTATTTTATCTCAAGTACAAGGTTTAATATTTTATTTTATTATTTAGTTTGAATTAATAAGCTTCAACTTTATAAAGTCATGTAAATTTATTCAGACTACTCGCAGGGGTGGTTGTGGTGTCGTTTTGTTGCAAAAATGTATAGTCTTTTTTTTCTCTTTTTTTTTTACCTTATAATTAGTTTGGTTCCATTGCTCATTTTGCAAACATCCCATCTGAAGTTGAATCTGTCAAACCCACAGCAGCATGTCGGTGTACATCTTCAACTGTGATGTAGATTCTTGCTCTGAAGCTCAGATACCCTCATGATATTTAACTGCTTTATAATTAAATTTCTCAAAATCATTAATACAACGTGTTTCGTACAAATTATTTATCTTTATTTTACAAATTTCTATAATTTAACATTTATTCAGATTTATATCAAATTTCCCTCTGTACATTTGAATCTCAGTGGATGGAGCTTACTCTTGTGTGTCATAGTACGCTGCAGAACTGTTTGGCGTGTCCGATATATGCATCTAATATCTCCCTTCCTATAACTGACTTATAACAACTAATTTATAATTATTTCCATAAACTTTGATTAATTCCAATCATCATAAGGCTTTGTGTTTCTAACTTTATTTTAATTCTTTTTTCTATCTAATCATATCTTTCTTGGAAATAAATTTCTATTTTAAATGTGTGATTTTGGATTAACCTATTGTACTTTAATGTTTTATTAGTTATTTAAGTTATTATTTAGGTTTTAATTTGTGTTTCTCTCAAGCTTTATTTTATACCGAGTTTAATTTATTTCATTCCTTTTATGTATTATTTAAATGTTCTTTTTTTTTTTTAACATTCCTAAGTTAGAAATTGTTACAACTTCAAGTGCTCTTATTAATATCATTTTATAGGGTAAACCGTTGTTACACAAGTTTCATCAGAAATGTGTTTATCAATACTTTCTTGACATCGGCTAGATGTGTATACATTAAACAGTTTATACGTTCTTCGTATACGTTCTTCGTATAGCCACCTAACGGGGCTCACGGCAGTACATATTTGTAAAAGCCTCCACTCGCAAACGCTTATGTTGGTGACTTGGGCCTGCCCAATCTCATAACTTTACTAATACCATATTTTATTTTGACGTCTGGGTTTTAAATTAAATTGTTTGACAATAACTTTGCTATGCGTCATCATAGAGAGGTGGGATTGGTACCATTACATGCAGAATTTTGTTTTTATTTAACACGTTAAGTGCCAAGCCAGTTGTGCCACTTTTATCATACAGTGCCAACTTAAATAAACAATTTTAATAACATAACCTGTATATATATGGTCTTATGGTTATATGGAGAACTGATATTTTGAGACATTGTTTTACAAAACATTAAAAAAAAAAATGATCGGCCCGGCATGTCATTTTGAATACCATATTTTGTTTGGAATTTGACGTGTCGGCCGATTGGCCGACCGCACTTTTGATTGATTTCCTAGGATAATTTAGGTCTGTGATGTTGGTAACACATGACTCAGGGGTGGGAAACGCGTTGAGTAATTGCACGTAAACATCAAGTCGACATGGTTCAAACTGGAAAGCGGGATCGAAGAGGAAATGTCATTTTCACGCCTCTTGCAATAACAGAGTACAATGAGCTAAAACCCGGCATCGATGTTGCTGATCAAATGTCGTCGTACAACTCAGCACTACGAAAGACACTAAGATGGTATCATAAAGTTGTAGTACATACATTTACTATTTGGCACCTACATTGTAAATGCTTGGCTCGCTTACAAAAGCAATGTAGGACCACTACCGCAACACCAATACTTGTCAATAACAGATTTTAAATGCTTTCATTTTGCTTTCAAAATGCTTTCATCTTACAGTTTACACAGTAATAATATAAATAAATGATTTTTAAAAAGTTAATTGTAAATAAATAATATTGTTAAACAGTTTTAAAAATTGTTTTCCAATTTTGTAATTGTTCAATGTTTTATACAAAAATATGCAAAATTTATTATTTTGCTTACCGTAATAGTTAACTTTTATACGTTTATGCTTACTGTAATAGTTAACTTTTATACGTTTATTTTTAAAAAATATAACAACTGTAGAATATTCTAACTGTATATTACTTGTTTTAATGCATTAATCCAAAATATTAACTGAAAATTTCGCTGCCGTACCGATCGGTACGACGAAATTAACATATTGTTGAGGTATTTTATTTGGTTGTTACGCAACACTAGTTAAAGATAATAAAATGAAATATCTACGGCTATTAGCTACAATCTCCTACTTTTCACTTAGTGGATGTGTTTTCCTCTAGGTTGCAAAACACTTCCTGATAAAAGAATCTAAAATAAAATCTTGCATTGACGGCAGTGTCGTACCGATCGGCCCCCCATGGCACTTAACGTGTTAATTTCATGTGTTAGAAATTGAATAACACACGAGATATGAACAAAAAATTATCCCCCATTACAACATTTTTAATTCAATTTTTTTTTTTTTTTTAGGGTTCTATATAGTCCAAATTTCGTCCGAAGATCAGTCAAAATTGAAGTTTTTTCAATTATCTAACTTACCTATGCTATGTATTCTAAGTTGATACACAAATTTCATTTATAATATTAAAATAATTATAATTTATAAAGACAAACAATCAAATTAATTTTATCTGTATTTCAGGTCATCAATCAAGAAGACTTGGCAGCCATATTACCCGATGTTGTCGGCGTTGGTGGAGGACCATTCGATGGTTTTGAAGATGTCAGTTCAGGCGAAGGTGGGCGTGGAGCTGCAGGTAACAGCAATGGTACACGCTCTGCTACGGCTGCTCGTCCCAGCAACTCACAAACTGTGGTCGAGTCATCTTCGGACATGGAATTACTTCCAGAGCAAGAGCAGATTGTAAGCGAGGCTATCAAGAGGATACATTTGGACTCTGATGCAGGGCAAGATGAGGAAGGAACCGTTCAGCCACATCTGGAGTCTAGTGGTTCTGGGGAGGATACCGAGCATGATGAGGTAAATTATAGCAGTTAATTTAGATTCCCCTAAATGCCGCAGTTTTTGTTCTTTTGTAAGGATAAAGTCAGTGAATTATGTTTGGAGCCGGGGAAAACTTAAATTTGACAGAAAAATAATTGAAAAATAATGTTTTGGAAAATACAGACTAATATAATTATTTGTAAAGGAACAGATAAATATTACAGATAGTAAAAACATTTTACAGTTCAGGAATAATTTAAACCTTGACCACCATCATTAAATGCTTGATTTTTATGAAATTAGCACAAGCGAAGCAAATTTGGTGCTTTTTTTTTCAGGATAAGTACTTTTTTATTGTTAAACAAGTACAGTTGTAATTGAAATAGTCCGTAAAACATTACGCATTATTACATTAGTAGGGGATGAAACCGCCTATTTTAGCTTAAAACTGTTTAAAACAGATGACATTTTGATACATACTGACCGATTTAGTCGGGGAATAAAGTTGTCCATCCTCTAAAGCTGTAAGTTATACATGTTATATAGAGTACATACTACAAAGAGATTCCAATTTAATTTGCTGTAGGCAATTTATTTACTAACCAATTTGACTCCACGGGTTCCAAGGAAGATTCCGAAAGTGTCTAATAAGTTATTTTTGTTTGAGGTCAAACTAATTAATTGATACCGAGATTAGAGTTATGCTAACCTATGACGGGCATTCTGTAGGAAATTGTGGTTGCCCAATCTCTAGAGATCTTATTTTCCCTATTCCCTTAAATCAACCACCACTCTAGCTAACCGGTTCTTAGTGAGTTGAATGTGATAAACTAAATGGGAGAACTTGCACTTAATTATAAAAATAATTGCACACAAACTCAAATTAAAATATGGGTGAGACTACCTCGTCCATTTAAATTATATATCATTTCCGCAATGCGACACATTATTTGGTTTTCCCGTGATCATAGGAATTTCAAACAGAAAGTTAGCTTGACAATAATTTTAAAAACTTCAACTATAAAAAAAAACTAAATAAATTGAGAGGCTCGATATGAGATAGACAAGCTGATCCTGCTCATCTCAAGGACCCTACATTATAGGCTTTGGCCGCAACATTGCATTGTTAATAACAACTCAGCAGAAATTATTCTAAAGTCCTTGCTACATGTTAGTGTATTGCAAACACAATTGTGATTTGAAGTGCCCCTCAGACCTGGACTGCAACCGAAGAGAAGCCGAACCCGTAACCGTGACTCTTTAGCATCACAAGTATACCGTAGAATAGTAATTTTTTTGTAATCCTTTTTCAATACTTTTGGTTATTTATTTTATAGCGAAACAACGATTACTTAAAAACTAGTACCTACAATTTTTTAATAATACGATTCTAATGTTAGTTTGTCTTTTTTTTTGTTGTCAGGTCGGTGGCTACTCGTCCAGTCTCCTCCAACAGTTTGTCGAGAAGACTGAACAACTCTCTCGCAAGGCTGTCAAATCTTCCCCGATTAACAAAACAAACGATCCTAAAAGTATTCTAAAAATAAACGTCCTGAAAAGAAAACGTGGACGTCCACCGAAGGTAAACATCGCCCGACCGACAAACAATAATAGTAAATGTTCTATACCAGAATTAGAAGCGTATATGAGACTGGATTGCTCCGTATCGAATGTATCACCGGATAGTGGGATACAATCTGTTGCTGGGTCACCATCACATCAGTCGTGCTCACCTGCGTCTAATCCTCCGGCTCATTCTCCTGCACCGCCATCATTGGTTAAATCTTCACCAATACCTGTACCATCTCCTCCACTACCAGCGAGTTGTGGATCTTGTACGAGTACATCGCCAAATAAAGTTATCCATGCGAGGAATGGAGACCCAGTGTTGTACCCGCCGAGGAAGAAGGTTTCTATAACGAGGCCTTTATCACAGAACAAACCCAAAGTAGAAAGCAACGTAAGTGTCTCATTATATTTTGAGTTAAAATAATTGTTTTAAGTTTAAATTGAAGTAAAGCTTGTCTTATTTATAATCGTACTTTTTATTACACAATAATCAATCTACATTGCACTACATATTTGCTTATATAGCTCCTAAACCTATTACCTGCCTTCTTGATATTTTATTACATTTTTTTTATTATGTATATTTCACTATCATTAACAGCATCATTACATTTTCAAAATATATTAGGATTCACACACACACACACACACACAATTGCAAACTCATCACTTAATGTCGGCAGTTTTATAATCATTTGTAAAAAGGTTGAATGAATGGTCATGAGACTAGAAACTAACTCTATTGTACACCAGCAAATCTATCCATATATCAAACAAGTTGGTATATATTCAGCAATAGTCACCTATGCTGCGGGGGCTTGGTACCATAGGGTAAGAAGAATTGAGATACAACGCTCCTTATTAAGAGCTCAGAGGATCATCCTCATTGCGGTCACTGGCGCTTACAGGACGGTGTCCATTGATGCCATGCCGGTGGTGGCAGGTGTTTTACCTGCGGATCTAGCAGTGTGGGAAAGAGGAAGCAGAAAGACATGGAAATCTGGAGGCGACCTACTGTTGGCTGATGGTGGCAGGATGTACCATAACAGACAAATTCCTATGGGAGCTATTAAGAATCACATCAGAGATGAGGCTTTCCAAATCTGGCAAGAAAGATGGAGCTCCAGTGTTAAAGGAGAAGTTACAAGATGGTGGTTCCCATCGGTAAAGGGGAGAATTGCGATAAGAGATCTAAACTTAACACCTATAATGACTCAATTTCTAACAGGACACGGGTTTTTCGCCGCCAAATTGACATCTTTTTCTCTTAGAGAGGATCCCTCGTGCTGTTGTGGTTTGCCCCAGACGGCAATACATCTTGTGATGGAGTGCCCCCTACTTGAGGACCTTAGGACATGGTTTTGTGAACTTGATGAGGAAGAGTTGCAACGGCTGGACGCCAGTGGTTTCGCATTGATTAAGAACAGGGAAGCTAGGAAAGCGGTTGTGGAGTTGGTTAGGATAGCGGCGGAGTTCCTCGACGGAAAGAAATAAGAAATAGGAAAGAAATAATCTCCGCTTAAGTGTATACCACGTGTTACCTGAATTTGCTAACGGTTACATGAGACTCCGGTTTCGAAGTTAACCTAATTTATGGAGAATACCGAATGAAAAAGAAAAAAAAAAAAAAAAAAAAAAATCAAACAAGTGATTGGTTCCCCGTTACAGATTATTTATTTAAAAGGCGTGTTCTATTGTTTTTATTTTCTTTGTAAAGTTCAAGGTCTCTGATAATGTCTATAAGAGGTGTATCTAAAAAAGTGAATGGTATTAGAAACCAAACAAAACAAACAAATGACCATTCATAATAATCATCTTCCAACACAAATCACTTTTAACTGTTTATAAAACTTCGGAAAACTAGCAGCGAAGTTCTCTTTAGGAATCGATCGTAGAACTGCTGTTAGATGCTTAGATGGCCAACATGTCTTTGAAATGTGCATTCTTCATGACCTTCATGAAGATGTAAAAATATAAATAGAATACAAGCGCCAGATGAGAGAAGTACAGTGGATGGTCGAGAACAGTTACGCTGTGCTGAGCTATCAATGTGCTAACTCGGATTGTACATTGCCTAGATGCGTTGTTGTCGCAACTTGCACTGTCAATTCCTTTCTGTACAGCTCTGTCCGAACATACCAGATGTGTACGAGCACGGTTATAAAACTGCCTTGTAGAATGGAGCACTTAAAGTTTGACTGTCAGGAATTAATTCACAATGGGTAAAGCCATTTTATTGAAGAAGATGATAAACTTTGTCTCGACTTTGGATTTTTGAAAGTGATTCTTTTTTTGAACACTATTCCGTTGATTGTAGTTTGGATTCCTGATTGTACTGGTAGCACCAGATTTCATTTCCTATGATGATAGTTTGCAGAAAGGATGGCCACACACAGTAATGATATCTTCACTAGTTTCATCCATTATGCTTTCTGGTCGTCTGTAAGCATATGCGACACAAACCGGAAGTAGATTCTACGTTTTTCCATATCTTCGTGGATAATTGTGTGCACAGTGTCATTTCAGTACTTTTGTGTTATAAGAACCCCCCTTTTTTACATCAAACAAAAACTAGTTAAAATAATACTGCAATTTTAGTATTATAATAACCTAATCTAACCTATTTGTGGTGATTCTTGCTACAATAAATTTAATTTACATTTTTGTTTACCAAAAACCTGAATATGTTCGGTTAGCCCAGGTTATTTTATATATTAATTAGACTTATGAAATTGTTCAGTTTAAAATCATCACAAGTTATAAATCACCTAATAATAACACAAACAGCTATTAAATAGAAACAACGATACCCTTAAAGAGTGTTGCAGTAGGACTGACTTTGTAGTGATGTGGTCTAGACCGGATGAATAGCTGAACTTGAAATATTGCAGTGGGGCGAATGAAAGTTGTAGATACGTTAATTTTCTTTAGCCGTAGACACAGATGACAGAATCAAAAAATATTTGCAAAAAGATGTTTTGAGTTTTAAATTAGTAGAAAATGGGAGGTCCATATAGTACACAAGTACCCTACCGTTCTTCTAATCCCCAAATCTTACATTCTTAATTGTAGCATCAATCGGCGATCTTGTACCAAGCATGTTATACTATATCAATCACCTTTAGGTATCTGATTGACGATGGCTGATCCGAATGTGGTTCATTTTCAGTTGTTTTCTTCCCATCGCGAAAATGTTTGAACTACTCTAACACATTTAGCCAAACAGTCTTAAGACCCATACAACTCTCAAGGTTATCTTATATTATGGTGGTTTATATATTAGTTGATGAGCAATTTTTAATATTTAAATGATTTATAATTTTTAAACTATATACATTTTCAAAATTTAGATTATGTTTTAAAACATGAGAACGCTGATTTACAACTGTTGCTTTAATTTGTGTTGAAATGGTCTCCAGTCATGGTTACTCTTAAAGGTGTTTCAGTAAAAGATATAATCTTGTACCATACTTAATAAACACAATTCCTGTTTAATACTTATTTTTTGTTAATATTTTTCTCTAATAAATCATTTTATTTGTTTCAGAAAATATCAAAACTCTACGCATCCACTGCGGATATGTTTTTAGGAAATGGAGGTAAACGAGGACCTGGTAGGCCGAAAGGTTCAGGTAGACAGAAGAGGAAGCGAGGTTTGTTGCGTCCTGAACTAGCGTTGAACAAAGACGATTTAAAGAGCTCAGAAGATGTTTTAAAAGTTCCTCCATTTTACGCTTTATCCGGATCACATCAGAAAACTGTTGTGAATATGGTAGAAAACAATGACGATTTACCAAGACTACCTGGTATGTTAATGCCGAGTAAACGAGGACCTGGAAGACCGAAGAAAACACCTCCTACGTTAGAACCTATTCTACCAATCGGTGATAAATCTCCTTTTAAAGGGAAGAAAACGTTTGGATCTAATCTAAGTGGAAAAGGTAAAGATAGGAGCGATGATAAAACATCTAACGTTCATGTAGAATCGAACAACACAAAGAGTAGCGGTAGTATGTTACACGATATTTGTGAAAGAGTGAGTAAACGATTAGACATACCCTTACCAACAGCACGTCTACCGAAACCGTGGGTTGATCATACTATACGAAGCGGACCATCAAGTATTAAAGAATTTAAAAATATTTCAGAACCAGTTAAACTACAAAGACACAAATTGGGTGCATCATTGGAGAAAAGGAAAAATGGCAGGAGAAAGCTACTCGCATCTAGAACCTTGTCATTGTCCAAAGGGTTAATGAGAGTGAGTCAGCACAAACATAAAAAGAGAAAGAAAGTAAAACAAAAAATTTTATCTACAGATCCAAGATTTTTAAATGAATTAGAAAGACTAGCATTGGATTTTGCTAAACTATGTAGGATTAATGTTGAAGGGTCGGCAAATAAAAGTAGTGATAGTCCTCCAATGTTGCCATCAATATTTAGGGTTAAACGTATTGTGAAGAAGAGGAAGGGAAGTGAGAGATCGAAGACAAGCGACAGAGATTCAGGACCTGAGGTAGAAGCTACAAGCAAGGATAAGACTCCAACACATACTAGTGCGAGTGTGACTGTACCTGTTGCAAATGTGAAACGGAGACCGAAGAAGAAAGAAGTCGAGACACCTAAGGTATTGTGCTTTTTTTGTTTTAGGTTTAAATTTTAATTTAATTTTTTGGTTTATAATTTTAAATGTAGTAAAGATAAACTGATTAAATTTTAATGTTTTGGTTCTTCAATTGGATGATATATCACTTTAATATAACAGTTACAAGAGTTGCGCTTCCAAAAGATGATGTGATCTCTTTAATGACCTGTAAGCACTAGAATCATTGTGACAGTGTTGTCTTGAGGGAAGACCCAGAAGTCTTTGTCATTATCCCTAAAGGAAGTTTTGATATTCAAAGATAAGATATTCCTGCAGTTTTCCTAATCAACTGTTTGTAATATCATATTATATTAATTTGTTCTAATTCTCTCTCTAACACACTCGCTCTTATCTGTTCATTTTTCTACAATCTCTCATTCAAGTTGTTACTCATTTCTAATTGAGGCTCTATAAGGTTCATTCTCCCTAAAAGGTACTCTGTTCCCATGAGGATTCCAAGATTTTTCTATAATATTCGACATATATATATTTTTTTTATTTCCCCATACGGGTATTCATTGTATAAAAGGGTTAGAGTTTAATAGAGCACATATGTTATTAGTTTAGATTTTGTATGAATAATAGATGCCTTGAAAAGTGATCCTTACTGATTGAAAAAGTGAACAGTGTTTATAAAATATTTCAGAACTTTAGTGTTTTATTGTGCATTTTCCTATTTGTGTACTACTAGGTAATACCAAAATAAGCCTGTGTCTCCATTATATAAAAACACATTTTTAATTTCATAAATATTGAAAAAATATAAAATAGAGTTTGTTTAAACCTATTCTACAAATTCTGAAATGATTATTTATTTCCACCAACAAAGTTCGTTTCAAATAGTCATTAAAACCGTTACATACCCCCAGAGTCATCCATAATACTTCAGAAACACTCTTACTTGCAAGTTCACTTTATAGGGTTTCCAAAAAGATGTTACCACTTTTATAGGATTGACTTTTATTTTAATAATGTAACACACACTATGTACACAAGTCCAAATGAAGCTACTGCACTCTTTCGACCTGTACTCCTTGGTTCTCAATATACAGTCTTTTCTCCGAAGTCTTTTCACCATACAGGCCACAGATCGTTCACCATTTCCATGGGTATAGAGCGCACAACTGTTGTTATGCACTCTTTAAAGTCATTAATGTCAGTAGGTCTTGTAGTATACACATAGCCAGAAATCACATAGAGTCAAGTCCACCTATTCCAATCCAGAATCTACCTAATGTTTCATCCGGGTAATGTCGAACCGTTAAAGAATAATGTAGTGGTGCACCATCTTGGTGGAAGTAACCTGATGTTAGGATACTGAGGTAAAGATTCTAAGTTAGAATCTCCTGTTACAATTTGATCATTATAAAAATGTGGACCAAGGACTCCAAACTTTGAAATACCGCACCATACGTTAACTTTGGGAGAGGATCGAGTGTGCTCTCTAAGATCATGGGGTTTCTCTGTATTCCAAATGATGCAATAGTGTTTATTCACATTGCTGCTGACATGAAATGTGGCTTTGTCTAACATAAAGAACACAACATTGGGGTCTATGTGTGTCATTTCTAATGCAGCTTGTAGACAAGCAAATTTATCATCGTCAGAAAGGGCCTGATATCATTTGAATATGGTACGACTTCATTCCAATATCAAGGTGAAGAATCTTAAAACACTTGTACGCGCATTTCATGCTTCTAGTGTTAATCTCGTACTTGACTTTCTTGGACTCCTAATTATTGTGCTTTGAACATTTATGATGTTATCTTCCGTTTGAATACTTCTTGGACGTCCACTGTTTCCTTTACAGTCATTGGTCACAGTCCCAGTACGCACAAATTTCTCATGCAATCGACAGATTGTTAAACGGCTTGGAGGATTCTTATGCAACCATTGCTGAAATTTGTTTCTTACTATTTAGGGTGACCCAAACACTTCCATCCAAGCTGCTAACTTCTTTCTCTTTACCAAAGTAAGTCGGGTGGCCATATCTAGTCTCCAAGAAATAAAAAATTTAAATTATGTAGTACCATATGGATGGTAACATCTTTTTGGACAATCCTGTACTCACATCTCACAAAACCGTTGTACAGACCATGATATAGCTTTACACAAGAACACGTCTAACTGCTTGAAGTCTCTAATCCAAACTGCCTCCTTCACTTTTAGACAAAACTGATATCAAAAATTTCAACATCACCTTCTTAACTATCGTCTCTTTACAGATGTATCTAACTAAAAACACTAACATAGAGTTAAAGATTCTTTTTCTCGTGGTTTTTCGATATTGAGCTAATCACTGGTCATCACACCAAGTTATTTTTGATACCGTCATACTGTGTTCTCTATAGGCGCTTCTATGAATTTGTTACGTTTTATAATTCTCACTAACTATTTGACTATTTGAGTTTTTACTAACAATTACAAGATTCAGTTTTTTTAAATTTAAGTTCTTCTTTAAGGGATAATCTTTTATATTTTATATTCAACATTTATAAGTCTTTTGAACATTTCATATTTACATTTACTATAAAATTGATTAATTTTAAATCTAGCCTAAATCTCCTTAATCTATCCTAATATCCTTATTAGGTTTTAGTTGGTATTGATTTGGAAAGTAACATGCTTACGCTGTCATCAGATATGGTTAACGTACAATCACTTCACTAAATAAAACAAGACTGTTTTGATTGACATTGACCGACAGACGAATAGATGGGGTGGGAGGTAACTATTGGTAAAAAGAGCGAATCAGCTTCGTATCGCAGAAATAAAGTATATCTTAAAACTGAGTAACATCCCATTCAGATGGAATAAAGAAAGTACTACATACTTCAATGGTTATGCCAATTATATTTTTTCATTTATTTATTATTAAAATTAGATAAATATGTTTTACAATAAATATTTCTTTTTTTTCTGCTTTATAATTTTTTTTAATTTTGGCACCCTAGAGTGGTCTCAAGAGTCCCTGACTTTAAAAAATGATACTTTTACATGACCTTTTGCCAATTATTAGTACATTATTTGCTTAAGAAGAGCAGCACTTTCTAGAGTCAATAATTCTTTTTTTTTTTTTAATCAAAAATATACATGGTGGCTGAAAATAAACTACCAGCCCCTCTTATTTTTTTAAATATTTGAATTCTGTTCATATGTAGAGATTTTATATCTGAATTAGGTCTCTATATTCTATTTAATAATAATTTATTTTATTTCTCATGTGCAAGATTATACACTATAACAAATACAAAATTCACAATAAAACATACCACAACAAATAAAAATATAATACAATACTCTAAATAGCTTATTTAAAAGAAAAGAAAATTTAAAAAACTGACACAAACAAAATTGCACAAGAGAAATGTAGAAGGTCCTAAGGAAAAGCCTATATTGGACCCTCCATCATAATAGAAAATAATTAACAAACAGAAATTGAAGCTATCCTTATACTAAAAACAAAATATTCTTAGAAGTAATTGTGATTAGTTATCACACAAATAAAACAATATCCAAAAAATTATCATACATAAACTAACTTCACAGTCTGAAGCAACAAAAAGCAAAACAACAGGCTAATAAAAGATTATAACTTTGTAAGGTACAAGAGACACAATAAATTAAACTTCATCTACTACATTCACACACACACATATCACAATATACATATGCTAAAACCAATTATCTAATTTATCTATAAATAAAAATCTCTTCAACAGTTTTAAAAACATTTTTAAAGATTTCATTTCCCTGATTTTATGTGGTATCATATAAAAAAACTTTGGTGCAGCATAGAGATAGAAATGTCTATACGCTGTTTTACGAGGTAGTGGTATCCTATGATTACATTTAGATCTCAGAATAGGTTTATCATCTATATGTTCCACCTTATTGTTCCCGTTCCTAATAAAAAACATTCTTAAAACTTTAAGTACATACAAAGAACGGAAGGGGAAAAATTTGCTTTTTTAAATAACTGAAAGGAATGTTCAGATTTAGATTTTTTAAACATTAACCTTACTATATGTTTTTGTTGGACAATAATAGGCTTTACAGTTTCAAAGTACCACCCCAACATTCTATGCCATATTGTAACCTGCTCTCAATAAGCACAAAGTAGATTTTCTCTAGCATCCAAATGGGACATATATTATTCTTTAAATAAAATTTTCTGATATAAATATTCAATTAGTTTTTTAAATTTAGTTATATGTGGTTTCCAGCTTAACCTATTGTCCAATACAATACCATGATATTTAAAAGATTCAGTTTCATAAATATTGATACAACTACAAGTAATACTGTGACTACAATCACAATAACTATATTTTGAAGGTAAATTATTTCCAATTTTTCTACCCAAATTAAAATGTATGAAGTTTGTTTTAGCCACATTTAAATACATATAGTTCCTATTAAACCAGTATCTCATGAGTTGTATGTCTTCTTAAATTGCTACATCAACCTCTTCCAAATCTTTAAATGAATAGTACAACGCTGTATCATCAGCATAGGCTGTAAGGTCACTGACAAATCTTGCATTGCAAAAGTCGTTAATATATATATATATATATATATATATATATATATATATATATTGAGAAAAGAAAAGCCCCTAAAACAGATCCCTGCGGTACCCCAAAACTAACATTCTTAATATCAGAATCAACACCATTAACTCTTACACTGAAACCAACAATTCACCACTCCCCTTACACCATAAGATTCTAACTTTTTAAGGAGTAATAAATGATCAAAAGCTTGTTGTAAGTCCAAAAACAAACCAACTACATAATAATTCATATTTATTCCATTATATACTCTTGACAGAAAATGATTCAAGGCATCACTCGTTCCTTTGCCTTTTCTAAATCCAAATTGCCTTCCACAAATTAACTCAAATTTTGTAAAGAAGTCACTAAGACGTACATACATTAATCTTTCTAAAACTTTTGATAATGCTGGTAATAAAGAAATAGGCCTATAATTTTAACATTTCTTCCTATCTCCCTTTTTAAAAATTGGAATTACCACAGCATGTTTCAGTTTACTAGGAAAAACCCCAGTAGAAAAACTTAAAACTATTGTAACGGGAGTCAAATATAACGACGACTCAGGAGATAAGTATTTAAGCTTTGATTCTAAATGTTTAACTTCTTTCTTTCTCTTTGGGATGCTATCTCTCATTCACCCTACAATATCCAGAAAGAAATTATTAAAGCTATTAGCTATATCTACAGATTCATAATACTTCTTACTGTGAAATTCAATCTCATTTATGTCTACCGACACTCTATCAGAAACACCTATTAAATCATTAATTAACTTCCATTGTCCTCTAGAGTCACCTTTCTTACTTTCAAATCTATTTTTAAAATAAATTTTTTTAGATTTTTTAATTAAAAGACGCAGTTTATTGCTATACTTGTAATAGTACTCTTTTAAACTGACATTATGTTTATGCTTACAACTTTTTTTACCAAGGTTATTTTTAAATTTAATTTTTTAAAATAAATAATTAGTTATCCAGGGTTTTAAAACAGATATTTCATTCTTTCTACTGCATAAGGTTTCCATACTCCTTTCCATGCATCCCTTAAATATTGACATAAAATTTTCAAATGCTTCCTCCACTTTATTAGACTCAAACATTTATATCTTTTAGTGTTGTAAGTCCTGTGTTTATTTAAATTAATATTCTAATTAAAATAAAATTACTTTTAATTTACCTCATAAGAAACTTTTCTTGTAATTGTAATAACGCAATAGAAATAAAACCACTGCAGTATATTAAAAATAAAAATAAAAAATAAAAAACTAATAAAATTCCATAGCCAATCATTAAGACACAAATGTTAACATATGTTTTGATAACAGGTGGCAACTCTTTATAAAAAACAGCTGTTTTATAATCCATGACTAATGTTCTATGGTATGATCATTTGAAACAATGATTATAGAATCAACTTTTGTATCCTATCTGTGCATTTGTTTTGTTCAGTACCGGGAGAATTTATGGAAAATATCAAGGTAACTTTGTTTTATTTATAAAAAAAACATTCAGAATAAAAGTTTTTTATCTATTCAAATATCAACATTATATATATATATACACATTGTGTAAGTTATGTCTTATTTAAATTTGATTATCGTATTCATTCTAAATTGTATCCAATGATTCTGGACAAATTTTGATTAATTTATGTAATTAACTTTTTTAATTAGATGTTAGGGCTCTTGAATTTCTAACCTTTTGCCAAGTACTAACCACACTAGTTAGTTGTTCTAGGATATGAAATGATCAAATACATTTTCTTAAAATATCTTTTTTCTTGTTATTTATTTAAGGGAAAACATTTATCTACTTAAAAGGGTTTATTGTATTTATGTAAATAAACAAGGCTATTTTCAAATTTCCAACATGCTCGAGTCGTAACTTTGATTATAAGTTAAAAACTTAATTTTAGTCTGATTGTATCATTTTCTCTCTAACAAACTATTTACCATTTAAGAAACACTTCACATCTTTTCTACTTGTTACTTTACTTCATCACAGCGATCACATCTTACTTCTCACTGTCGACTTACCAAGAGTTCTGGCTTGAAAATAGAAATCCACCTTGGTAAAGCCTAATTTTACCTGTGGCTCCCTCTGCCTTCTATATATCATCGCTTTTCATATGTTTCACAGACTAGATTTCAGCTGCTCAGAGAACTAATTTCTCTGTATTAATGCACATATGATACATTCCAAGTTCTCATTTATAGGCTATATCATAACTACTTGACGTTCATAGAAATCTCACTTCTGCTTTACATCTTCAATCTGTTCATCTTTCTTTCATATTTTAAACATCTCAAGAACTTAAATTGAATTTCCAATACATTATAACTATTTTTAATATTAATTTATTCTTGATAACAATTAATTTTTACAAAATATGTTAAATTATTTACGAAGTAACATTTATGAACCTAACCTCTTGTAGTTCCATTCTTGAGTTCAGTATCGCATACCTTATAACTGTACTTTTTGGCTAAACTAATTTTAACGTTATGGTTAACAATAACTCTCTAACTTTAAAATCAAGTTTATGAGAGTGAACAAGATTCTATCTGAGAAGTCTGACTTTGAAAGTACAGTACAAAGAAAATATTTATAATGCAGAAATGTCCAATATACCAAACGACAGCTCTAAACTTCGTCTTTCTTTAAATATCAAAAATTGTCAAAAAATTGAATTATTAACTATATATATTTGATATAAAGTGCAATTGTCGCAAAAAGATCATTTTGACTATGAGAGCGACGATAATTTGGAAGGCACAATTCGAAATATAATGTAAAGAAAAATACAGTGTACCTGTAAAGTTGATTGGCAGAAATATGGACTTGTGACAAATGGATAAATATGACATAATTGTGCCTTCTACTTCAACAACTATTGTCGCATTTATCAATAGCGATGAAATACAAAAACTTTAGCGATTTAATAAATTATTTTTATTATGATTTATGAACTAATTATGTTGCATGTTTAGTTTAGGTTAGGTTATCTCAAACGGTAAAATCTATTTCAGTTTTGATTCCACCACTGTATTTAGAAAAAGAATACATTGTTAAATGATATGTCGCATGATCGCCTTTTCATTACAACTTTAACCTACTTTCAAAACATTAACCTACTAATATCTTGAAAACGGTAAACCTTTTATAGTTTTGATTTAACCACTTACTTTTGCATTAAGATTTTTGAAGTTGACTCCTATATAATTAACCTAAATCGAAGCCCTAAAATTCCCATCCCTCAAAAAGTTTGTGTTTTTACATTTATAATGGGTGTATTGGTTAAAAAACAATGTGATATAAAATGTACAAAATAATACGGGGGAAGGGATTTTACAACCATGCTATATATTCAGTGGGCAAGTTTGATTATTATTTTATAACATTTGTTAGTCGCCATTCCGAATATTGATATATTAAATAATAAATGTAAGACTTACCGTCTATAATATTCTCCTTTTGTCGTTTATACAATGGCCGTTTCTTCTATTCTGCCATTTTCAAGTTAATATTCAGGTTTCCCTTCGTCAAACATAAACGCAAACACTGATTTGCACTTGATATATTAAAATTTATTAAAACAAACACAACTCATGAGTCAACTTGATTCCTTGATGTCCTGGTACATACTGTGTGCGGGTGTGCGTGATTTAATCGTCGGGAGTGGATGATGTCTTATCTAACTATGTCAATACAGTGATGTATAATGCATTAGAATCGAAGTTTAATTTCTAATTTATTAATATGCTACTATCTGTTCTATAGTTCTTGTATATTTCAAACTGTTTTAACACATTCATAAACTTTCCCTTTTTACAATGATGTAATATTTTTTTAAGGTCTTATTTATGCAGGAGTAACCATGGTCATTTTGGATGATATGATTGGCGAAATTCAATTTGGTTCTTGTAAGGTTCGCGGTTTGTTTAGCCGAAGGGATGTGTTTTTATCATTTTTAAGGGATATGTCATTTAAGAAAAGGTTCAAAGAACATATGCCTTCGGCTAAACAAACCGCGAACCTCACAAGAATACAACAATACTTTTAAAAAAGCTAAATTATAGAATTAAACGAATATTGAAAATTAAATTAAAAATTTTTTAAATTGATTTACTGAGTTGGAACCATGAACGTAGTAATCTTTTTTTTTTGTTATCTAATATCACTTTATTTGTTTTTCAGAACCGAGAAAGACCAGAAGCAAACAACGAGCAGCGTCTCCCTCTAAAAAAGAGACACTATCACATCTCAACTCCTCCTGCTCAAACAGACTCAGAAATGCAGACAAAACCAGAAACTCCTTCAGAATCTGCAAAAACTAGTACAAAATCTATTGTCTCGCCAATAAGTGATAAAACTAATGAAAAATCTCACACTAGTGCCGGAGGTAAAGGTGGAAACGTTGTTAAAAATGTTACCGTAAACGTTGGAACTAAAGTAAACAATGTCGCTAAAACGGAAATTAAAACTAAAATTGATACACATAGAGATTCTATAGACGAAGCGATTGAAGCAACAATAACAAGGTATTCAGCAAACGAACCTAGAACAGTCATTGTTACACCGAAAAAAAGACACAGAATGGAAATGGAGAGAAAGATTAATTTGTTGCCGGTAGTGAAGAATTTGACGTGTAAATTAGAAAGTTGTAACACAGTTACGACTCCTCAACCGAATAAAAGAGCAGGGTCGAGAAGTTCTAGTACAAATAATCAATCTGTACAAAGATCTTCATCCCCAAGTCCAGTTGCTCTATCACAGCCGAGTAAACGAGTTGGTTCTAGGAGTGTAAGTGTTACAAAGTCTAATGATGCTAATGTACAAGCTACGAGTAATTCTATTACACCGAGGAAACGATCTGGATCTCGTAGTTCAAATGTATCAACTCATACAGAGTCATCAACAACGGGAATAGCCACAACAACACCTCAACCAATAAAACGAGCCGTGACTCGAAGTATTGATGCAGTAGTTCCTCAACCATCTTCAACATCAGCTGCTACACCGGTTATAACTCTAGCGAAACGTGTATCTCGTGCTTCTAATCATTTAGATGTAACTACTCTATCTCCATCAACAGCACCGGCAGTACCGCCGCCGACTGTTCTTAGTAAACGAATCGCCGCAAGAGTAGCAGCAGCAAATCAGACTGAAGCGAGTTTGGAAGATAAACCTCTCAGTAAAAGAATTCCTACTCGAATTTCTTCGGGCAATTCAGAAAATCAATCGCCAAGCATGGAGGATAAAACTAACAAAAGACATGTGCCGCCTCGTTTGACTCAAAATCAAATGCCAACTACAAACTCTGATGATAAGTCGAATAAACGACAACTACCTCCTCGTTTAGTTGCGCATACAGATCAGAATACAATAGAAAGTCCGCTGAAACCATTACTGCAACATGTAGGATCACTAAGTACTCGTTCCGCTGCAAAAACTCTCTCTACAACTCCATTGATCACACCTATTCCTCCACCAACAGAAAACACTTCACCAAAATCGCCTAGATCAAAAACAGGTAATAAACCACCAGCAGGTGTTTTTGAACCATCATCGAAATCAGATGAATTGATGAACATTGTAGCGATGCCAACATCACCAATTAAATGTGTAGCTGCAACTGTTCTAAATAAATTATCAGACAGACTAAAAGGATATGAAAAAGAACCAGATTTATTTGATAAACCGATATTGAAAGTAGATGAATCTCATAATGGTCGAAATAGACCAAAACGGTTAAATGAATCGTCGGGCGAAGAAGAAAGAAAAATGAAGAAACGTAAAGTTATACGAGATATTCGTGTTCATGTTACAAAACTATCACCGTCTGATTTGATATTAAAGAAAGTTATGGATACAGTTAAAACTAAAGTTCGTAGAAGAAAAGCGATAAATAGAACTGGATTTCCTGTAAAGAAGAAAAAGAAAAAGAGACCTTTAGAACTGTTGAATTTAGTACAAAACTCTGAAAATGTTATACCGAGTTTAGTAATTGAAGATTTAACGAAGGTCAAAGTGTCTCCAGTTTTGACAACTATTGAAAAAGGATTAGAGAAGGGGCAAGAAACTAAAGTAAAAGTAGAAGATATTTTGGATTTGGAAAAATCAAGTAAAAAGAAAATTGAAACGAATAAAACAGAAAAAGTACAAAAAGGTGAAAGCATCGGTCAAAAATATAAATTAGAAATTAGGAAAAGTAGTCGGAGGTTGATGGAATTGAGGAAAAGAACGGAAGCGATGAAGAGGAGAAAAAGGAAACATAATGGGTTATTGTTGAGAGCTAGGATCACCTCACGAGACAGATCGCCAGTTTCTGTAAACGAAGTACAAGTACATTCTACAGTGGAGACAGCACAGCCTGAATTACGACTTCAACCATTGAAGAGGTTAAGGAAAACGAGAGAGGATATTGTGGACAGGGAAGATAGGTATGTTGATATAAACAAAATTTGTATAATTCAAAATGTTGTACACTATTAGTACTAGGGGCGAGTTACTAAGCGTTGTGTCTAATGCTCATTGCCAAAGCTTACTTTCATGTACTAACGTAATACAGAGGAAGTTATGTGATGGATTAAAAAATCTATGTTAAGTTTTCAGTGGATTTACTTGTTTTTGAAGTTGCCTTAATTCAAAAAAGTGATTTTTGGATTGATGTCTGTTGTATGTGTCGTGCTCTACAGCCCACACGCATGGATTGATTTGTAACACAACCGTTTGTTCTATTCCTCACTCTAACACACTTCTGTCGATTAAAAGGTTCATTCTTCCTCTTCGTGTAACTAAAAAACAAAACAATATTAATTATACTAAACATGTACGATAAATAAAAACAGATTTTTAATTTTATAAAAGTTCATTACGATGAAAAATGTTCTAAATATAAAAGATTTTATTATTGTTTATGTTCGCCATACCGACTATTGTTTATTAAGTAAACTTTTTTGAACTTACCGTCCAATAGTCTTATTTAAACTTCCAACGACGACGGCCGTTTCGGCTATTCAGCCATTTTCAAGTTAAGGACTATTGTCCTTCGTCATTATAAAATTAAAAACACATATTACACTTACAAACACTTATACACACTAGTTCACCAAATATCAACAAATACACGCTCGCACATTTTTATTGCGTGTGGTGTGTTCACTGTCCACGGCTAGCCGTTTATTTATTTTGTGTTCTTTTCAATTTTTTTGTTGCTATAAAGCAATGATGAAGGTTTTTCGTCTTTAACAATTTGAGTGCCACATGAAAATGGTATTGAGCACACCCACCAAATCACTTAATTTTACAATTTTCGTGGAATTGTTATTAGGTACCACTTAATTTTACAATTTTTGTGGAATTGTTACTAGATATCTGAAAGATAAAACTCTGTTTCTATTTTTTTTTAACATTAAAGATTGTTATCTATATTATCATAAAAAATAAAACAATTGGTGATAAGTTTTATTTATCCAGCTCTTTACAATGTATTATTTTGCACAAAAAAAAAATTTGAAATGTTTGTTGAAACATAAACCACAGTGCTTAGGCTAGAACATTTTTAGTCATGCGGTAGGGAAGTGAAATATAACTCGTAGAGATGGTTCAAGGATAAAAAATATTGTAAAACTTTATGTGGCTCTAAAAGTGATAAAGAAAACAATGATTTATTGATGTAATAAATATATACTGTGTCTCCAAAAAGTCCCATACCCCCCCCCCACTTAATATTTTTGTTTTTAAATAACCAATTAAACTTTGGCACATCTTTCCAGAATAAGATATAGTAGTTTTTTACGTAGTTTAAAGTTTCATCCCCTGCCACGAAGTAGGGGTTGCAGGGGGTAACTTTAATACTTTCAATAGCAACCCCCATCTTGTTACCCCTAATTTTAAAGGTCTTTAATAGACCAAACCAATGGTGTGCTTAAAATTATTTCCTACGTGTCTGACTGGTTGAAATACATTATATGACTGAACATATAAATGAAAGGAAAAGTTTAAATGTCCAGTTCTTGAAAGAAAGAGTCTTAAGATTTTTTTACCGAATATGGCCCGAACTGCTTATTTTTGTATTTTACAAAATTTTCCCCTTTGTACAATAGGGGAAAATACTTATCTTTATCTGAACGTATAAAGATAAGTTAGATAATGCTTAAAGTTGTTAATTTGAATGTGTTAAATCTATTATATCCAAGGTTAATGTTACAGTGACGCTGACTCAACCAAATCTCGTAAGAAGCCACCTCCAAGATGGAGGAAGAAATATTTGAGCGCTGGACTTTTCTCAGACTGTTTCAAGGAAGATGAGTATGTAGACATTAAAATATACAATATTACAAATAAGTACAGTAGTATAAACAAGGGCCATCAGCCTCAATCAACATAATCTACAAGCAGATCCAATAAATTTAATGGCCATAAGTTGGTATCTTGGGCAGTGTAGGAAATCTTAATTTATATTGTTAGATCATCAATGGATTTTACCCAATAGGGTAAGTTTATTTAAATCAGATTTTTCTTCGCATAATCGTGTATATCACTATTTTTCAGGCCTTCTTGGATGTGTTATGTGTCAGTGTTTCATCTCTGGAAAGCCTCAAAGCTTTACATATTAGAGGGAGCCTCCACTTGCTTCAAAATCGCGAATCTAAAATCACTTTTTTAGTTTCCTAAAGTGTAAAGATCAGGCGAAAAATGGAGGTCAAATTTGTTGTAATATCAAACTCACCCTATTACTTCCTGGGTAATTAAAAAGTCCAAAATTATTACACAATTTGTATCTTTGTAAAATATTAAATGACCGTAATATACAACTTTTTTTTTATATTGAATACTGATTTTTATTAAACTTCGTTTTCCTATTTTTGTGGTGTTGAGGATGAATTTCCTTCTAGCTAAACTAAACCAAAATTCAAATTTTTAAATAGTACATTGCATCCAATGACCAGGAATTCCTAGAAAAGTGGGATTTGTACAGGGATTTTGAAGCTGTCCTTGAAAAACAATAATAATATTTTTTTCATTTGTCAAATTATATGAAAGAATACTAATTTGAAAGTCAATCCTAATAACTTAAGTAATTTTATTCCACTAATTACTTGCCCAGTATACGAAATATACAATAAGTTTGGTAATAATCAAAAATGTCTACTTTTGATTTTTTTTTACTGATCTTCACGTTCCATGGCGTATAGAAACCGAAAAGGTTATTTTTGATATGCCATCCGTCCGTAGTTGTTGTTTCAATTTTACGTGGTAATGGTACCAACCCCATCTCTCGACAATAACGAATAGCAAAGTTATTGTCAAAAGTATATTTTCGATTCCTGACCTCCCAAAAAAATGCAAAATTTTATAGCTATGAGATCGGACACTGACACAAGTGAAATCTTTGAGAAATTCACCTCCAACTGATTTCAAGAATGTAATTATATAGTCAATAAAAGTTCAAAAAATATGCATAACTGTTTTAAACACATTCACACTACTGAGTTTAGACCCTTTGATCTACCAAACAAAATTTAACATTTCCTACAAATGCCAAGAAATTAACTTTTGCATATTACATTATATGATCAGGCTGGGTTAATACCATGATGGTTGGGACCATGTTCACCAAAATTGAAATATACAAATGAACATCTCATACATATGACACAAATATACTGGGTATTTCAAAAATATGGGGTCCTACCTTCAGGAAATGATTTATGGTGAAATAAATAAAAACGTTCCTTTAAACGTTTTGTTATCCATCTTTCGGCAATTTTTAAAAACCGCTAAGATTTCAAGTCAAAATATCGTATACACTTTGTTCATGCTACATTTTACCAGCATGACTTTATCTTATAAATTGTTAAAATGACGGCTGTTTGAAATTTTTATTATTGAATATCTCTACGAATAACTTTACACAAAATGTAAATACCCACTATTTTCAAAATTTATAATTTCTTAATATCTTGATGATTCCTAAAGTTATTATTTTTAGGGGGGAAACACAAAATGCCCAACAGACTTTTTGTTTAATTTCGATACCTCGAATTACTTCCCAAAGCGAGGGCAATATTTGAAACATCCTGTACAACTACAATACAAGTCATCCATCTTAACATCAATAAACTGACATCCTTACTGCCAATCTTGATCACAAAAACAATTTATGCCAGAACACCTAAAAATTAATAATAGAAATCTAAAAAAAAGAAAGATTTGGTTTACCTTGGACCCAAAATTATAAATTTCCGTTTACTTTTTGTGTAGAGCAGGAAGGAATAATGCTTGCTGTGGTACTTTTTTAGGTGTTTTAGTAAGCTCTTACAACTGTTCATTCAAATATTTATATTTCAATTATGACATGAGCCATTATAAGACTCCATGACTTAAAACACTTAAACTAATAAAGAAATATAAACAAAACTAATCACACAATTAACTAATAAAAATATTAGCCGATAAACACACCCTCGCTTATGTTTCAAAAACTATATAAAAACATAACAAAATTATGAAAACTTTACTTTCAACAATTTACTTTCATCTTTCAAAACACAACAATAATACTTTAAAAACATGAGGCAAAATATTATAAAAACATTGTGTAAAAGACAGAAACTCCTTCTTTCTTGTTTATCATAGAAACACTTGATTTCATAATTTATTTTAAACTAATAAAAGTCACTGGGTTCAGGGAGACCTATAGTAATGATAAAAATTAGCTTTTCTATATATTCTGTGTATTTTAGTTTCTTCAAATAGTCCCATATATAGCCAGTAGAGATCATTAACGCTGATCACATTGAGGGGTGGAACCAGTTGATTGATGTTATACTTTTGGAGTAGTGTGTACCATTGATCAATTTAACATGTGTGAGATATACTCCTTAATCTTTTAACATTTTAGTAGCAATAAGGTCATTCATAAAGTCTGATTTTTATTTTTTTTTTTTTTATTATTATTTTTTATGATCTGCCCTTTATGATAACTATATCAAAATAATTTCTTTTTTATTAATATTTGACTTATTTTTAGGCCTAGAAGAAACACGGACACAGGAAAGTCGCGTATGTTATATAACCCTGGAGAACATAGACATGGTCTCTTGCCACCTCCTTTCTACTGTGGGAAGTGGGTTCGACAACGAAGGGTCAACTTCCAGTTACCTCATGACCTTTGGTATGTAATCATTTACTGTATTAGACCAGCTGCACACTAGAGCTAGAGCGATATGATCTTAATGTCATAAGCGATATGCGATAATTATTTTTTACAAGATAGGTATCACTAGTTCTTGTTCAAATCATGTTGTTGTAGCTAAACAGGTGTACACAAGTACGATAACAACATCTATGAGGCGACATGCTCTGACTATCTCTTTGTTTACTATAGTATGATATTTCAAAATAACAAGTAATGCTGAAGATTTAAATTTTTTAATTTCTTTCATCAATTATGTTGGGAATTATAAAAATTAAATAAACTATAAATAGTGTTTATGAAATTATAAAAAGACACAATTAATAAAAAAGTCACATTTCTCAAGGAAATTAGTCACGAGTTGCAAAAAGAAATTGGAAATTTTAGGGCACATCCTATAAAATTGTTAAAATTTTTTTTTCGTGATATTCCTCTTCCAACTTAATGGAACTTTGTCATTAAATTATACGACCACCCAATAATTCTTTCTCCTGTTTTTCAAATACCAATATATCACGAAAACGTCATTTTCACTGGAACAGCTCATGCTTATAACTAAGGAACTGACTTAGAAAAAATGTCTCCTGTCAACAGATTGAATCGTTTTGGTGTACAGCAAAATTATCTTAATATAAAAGTCTCGTATTACAATGATCATTTCATAAACATCATATTGCTCTGGTATGCAGCCCACCTTATAGTTACTTATTTGTTAAGTACTAGCTTTCATCGATAAGACCTAGTATTGTGAGTTGCATACCTCTGGAGTCACTTTGTAATATTTAGTTTCCTCTCCTACAGGCAAGACGTAACACTGAGACAGTAATGTTAAACCTTTTAAGGTAGAGTATCAAGTGACTTGTTCTAGCATAAGAGGCAAAAAATGGTGGCTGGTGTAGTTTATGCGTAAAGAACTCATTGGAATCTGTTGAATTTTAAAAAAGAATCGATTCGTTTTTGAGACGTGCCAACATTTTATTCAAAGTTGTTGAATTCTATTAAACAATTATATAATGTTAATATATAAGCTGGTTGTAATCTTTATCAGTTAATGTGGATATGTAGCTATTTGTACACTGTAATTCTTCTTTGAGTCCAAATTACTTTCTGTGCTCTTAAAATATCATCACTTCTCTCAAACATTATTTTTATGACATTGGTTCTTATCAGAACTTTGTACAACTTCCATCAAAGGTCCAGTAGGTCTATTTCAGATGAGCTGGAAAATTCCAAAAATTAAAATTTGTAATTTTTAACCCCTGAAAAAATTTTAAATGGCGGACCCAACTTTAAAGTTAGTGTAGACTTTTTTGTGAGAGTCTATAGTGGCTAAATAGCAAGACCTGTCAAAAAAAACAGATTGCAACAGCAATTACGGATTTGGAGAAATCTCCAAGTTTGTTTCTATGACTTACATATCTTTATCACCTCATTAGAGTTAGATTTTTGATTTTAGGTAAATTTTGTATATTTTTCCAAATTATTTAATCTTTTGACACACTTATAGGACAGCTATAAAATCATCAAATTTGGCAAGAACACTGGTACATCTAACTGCCATAAATTTGATGATTCTAGATGTCCTATAATAAGTGTGTTAGTTATTTAGGGGTCCGAGGATATTCAGCCTCTTGACATTGCGTCAAAACTCCCCGGTTTATCAAAAACAACTGGGGGTTTAAAACGAAACCCTGCCTCAAAGGAGCGAAGCGAGTTATAATATATGTTTAATACTAATATTTATTTCATTAATTTTAAGGATTTTTAAATATATTTTTCGGCATGCCTATCTGTCATAACACCCAAAAATTCAAATATGATGTGAAATTTGGTAAAGGGAACTCTAGTGTCCTCATATAGAACCCTATTGAAATTCACAAAAATGGAATACATAAATGTGAAAATGTCACCCATTTTAAACAGTTTTTTAATCATACCTTGTATGTTGTTAAACACTTCTTATATCTGAGAAGCTCATTACAACAGTGATCAACATATTATAACAAATTTATCAAAATTTATTTTAACAGCACAGGTGAACATGTATTTTATATCTTAACGCATTTAATGGTACCAACCCCACCTCTCTACAATGAGAAGTATCAAATTTATTGTCAAAAATTTAATTTAGACCCTCATCTCCGAAGAAAATTAGTATAGTTCTTCAAATATGTATAATTACAGGCACACCAGGTTCAATACTAATTTTCCACCCTCCTCTGGTACCAAATTTACTAATTAAAAAAATTATTTACTTTACTTTTGTACATCCCTGCTCAAACTATTTAAACTCAAAAATAAGACGCCAACATGTCATTGAGTACACATACTCTTTTTTTTTAAATAAAGTTTATGCAGAGATGCAAATTCTTTGGAGGAATATACTTAAATATAATCGTGATATCTGAAATGCATACATTTATTATCAAATGTAAAACAAACAAAAAAAAACTTAGTATTAATAACATTAATCCAACCTGAAACACGTGATTATGAAATAAAACCGAATCAAAATATTCATCAAATAGTCTGAAAATTGAATTAAATCAAAATGTTCATAAAATAGTTTGAAAATTTCATCCAAATCAAAATATTCAATCCAAATCAAAATATTCAAAAATTAAACCTAAATTTCACCAAATCAAATAAACGTACATGTCCCTTTTTTATTTTGAAATAGTTAACAAAATTTCCCAAAAGTCAATACATCTCAATAATTCCTTAAATTCTTTTATTTAACGTCTTCTTTTAATTAATCAAAACTTGAATCCAAATAATTCCTATAATCAATTTTTCATTTGTAAAAATATAGTTTATTGTAAACTTAGCGTGTGCTATACCAAATACATATTCACTGAATTTATCACTTTTAATACAATTAACGCTCAGAGTTTGAGGTTTTTAAAATTTGAATACTGCACTTAGACATTCTCTTAAAATAACTTGTGTTAAATAATCGTCTCCAACCATGCGATAACCTGCCAGAGACCTCATTGGTTGGAGTTTTCCCGAGAAGTGTCTCTTGCCTCTCGACTCTTACCAAGGTATGAGTTTCCTACTTTTTCTATCAACGATGACATCACTATGGAAGCTTCTGACATTAGTCAATGGAAACAATATAATGGGTTTGATCTGAACAATGTTGTCAGATCTCTTTTCTATGATTCAAACTAACATGGTTGTCAGATTGGCCATGTTATTCATTTTATAATGAACCTCTTAAACCAAAATGTTCTCATAATACGACACTCGTTCTTGACCATTTTATATAGAAAAATATATTATGTGATTAATATATTATAACATTTCACATTTTTGAGTCTCTAAGTTGGATTAGTACTTGGTTCAATATGCGTCTTAAGCGAGATATGACATCGGGAAACTTCTCTCGCCACTATGAGACCTTCTCATTAGGCTGATCGCCTCAGATTTTCCTTTGCCCCTAGAGCTACGCTACAAATGAGCGAAAGAATAAAAATTAACAAGTTTTAAGTTGCAATATACTTAGATTCTGTGATTTGCGTCCTGTTATAGATGTTTATGTTAGATACATTGTTGAAAAATAACTTTGATAAAAAATAAACTTATTCTCAAAAACATTGTAATTTAACAATCTCATGACAAATTTTAGATTTGAGACAGTCTGAACGTATCTTGCAATTAATATTACTATAGCCACGAGTTGTGGAAACATTTAAACATCTTTTGTGTTGCCTTTTATAGGAGTGATAAAACAATTTCAAATATAGACAAAACATTTTTATATAAATTGTTTAAAAATAGGAAAAGACTTGGACTTTTAAAATTTATCCATTTTTATGACATATTATAGTATTTAAGGATTGCTATATATGTATGTTTTTCAGGGGCCCCTCCATTATATTTCAGTGTTTATTTCTGTATGTTAGATTATAAGGAAAATATCAATATGTGTATTTCAGGGAGAATAATACCAAATTATTAAAACTAGTATTTCCAAAGAGATCTGTAGTTTGTTAGTGACTAAAATACATTTTCCTGAAAGATCCATGATCCCGAGCAATATATTTTATATTATTAAAATTACAAGTGTCTATGCTTAAACTCGTAGAATGGCCCCAATATATTTTCATAATGTTTTAAATGTAAATTCAGTAAATTAAATAAATAAATCTAAACTCTTAATTCCACAATTAGTGAAAAGTTACAATATCTTGCTTTGAATATTTCACATCTTGTTCCATGTTAAGTCATCAATCCAAAGTCCAATTTTTCGCCGATGAACCTCTAACATTTCTTGATCGCAACCAGGATTATCTACTGGTTACTGACGTCACAATTTGCAATTAACAGACGGTTTCAATTATACTTTGAAAACGATAAGCTGAAAAAATGTTAAACATTAGAAGACACTGACATGAGCAAAGCTAGTGGATTCTGTTTAATATATACACAATTATGAAGTTCAGAAAACCTATGTAACCAATTTTTTAAACAAACATATCCTTCTTGATGTATCAATACTGTTTAGTTTAAAATTTCCTACAAGGCTCAATAGATCAACTTTTGGATATTACAGTTAGAGGATCTACGGGTAAATATTAATTGTTTATAGTTGTAAGAGTCAGTTCAATGTATTAACTGCAGACTAGCTAATTAGTAGTTTTTTCCGGATTTAATTATCATGGATCTTTATTGTAAAGTTGATAAATAAACACTGAGTAGGCTAACTAAAATTATAATAACTTCCTTACATACATAGGCATTGATGTGTTTTATACTGTATATTATATAATCCTGTATCTAATGTATCTCGGGCATATTTTGGTTTTATTACAGGTGGTTACATACGAACAGTCAGTTACCAGGGAGAGACAATGTGCCATCATGGAATTATAAGAAGATAAGGACAAGTGAGTATTTGCCTCAAGTTTGTCTTACAAGCGTAAACACTTTAATTATACAGGATGCGGCAAAAGTCAGTTAACCGAAAATGCAGCTTAGCTTAACTTGTATTTTAGTTATCTATAACAGTATTAGTTTAATTTACGTGTTAGAGAAATTGCTCAGAGTGGCCACCTTCATTGTCTATACATTTTTGGCATTTTTTCATCACTGATTTTCACATTTTGTTGCATAAATGCTCTAATCTTATAGTTTTCACCAACTACACATTATCATTTAACAGTCCCCACATACCAAAATCGCACGGAGTTAAGTCCAGAGACTTGGCAGGCCACTCAATAGTTCCTCTGCTTCCTATCCATTCCATGAAGTTAGCATTTAATAAGGCTCGAACATCAAGGCCGTAGTGCGGAGGTGCTCCGTCTTGCTGCCAAATAATCGAACGATGACCCAACTCTTTAAAGATGGAGCTGATTTGCAACTCTAATAACACTTCATGTAGCATTTCCAAGTAATTTTCGGAATTAAAAGTACAATCATAAAAGTAAGGTCCGATCACAACACTCCAAATGCCGGCCCAAACTGTAACTCCTGACACATTTAGCTCCTGAGATATTACGACGTGAGGATTGTCGTCGGTCCAATCAACACAATTGTGCCGGTTAATCTGACAATTTAGTTTGAAAGTAGCTTCACCTGACCATAATATTTGTTTATAAATATTTATATTGACTTCTTGTCTTATATTCCTTACAAAATTGAACATACCGATCTGGGTCATCTTCGTGAAGCGCTTGCAAACATTGTACACAATTGTACATAGCCTGGGCCTGTACAGTTTGAATTTTAAATCAAAACGTAACATTCTCCTAAGGCTTTGGTCTGAAATATCAACTTCTTTAGAGGCCTTTCTTGCAGATTTTTGTGGGGATTTAACAAATGTTTGTGCAATATTTTCGAGGGTACAAACTGATCTAGGTCGACCACTTCGCTGTATTCGCTGTAAATCGAAAGAAGCTTTAGCAAATTAAAGTTGACAAAAAACTATCTTAGAAACAGGACAGCCGAGCAGCAATTGACAGATTTCTATAATCCACATAGAATACGATATGGCTTCGAAGCTTTCATATGAAGACATTTGCTTCGAGAAAAGCGAGTAAAGTTCATTTTTAGTGTACCGAATAAGATTGATTGTATATAATTTTAATTGTATCTTTACTATGTTTAATTAATTATTATGAAAAGTAGAAATAAGTAGATTTTTTTTTTTTTTTTTTTTTTTTTTTTTTTTTTTTTTTTTTTTTTTTTTCCAACTATTGTCACTAATAAAATATTGTTACATTGAATCTTTAAGTTTTTCTTGAACATTATTTTAGATATTAGGATTTATAAAACTAAATAAAATATAAAAGTAATAATAGTAAAATAATTAAATAAATATATTTTTTACAAAAATCTAGTTCTGTCCATGCTTTTGGGCATTACATTTTGAGGATTTCCTTCTATTACATTGTATGATAGGGCTGTGTAAGTACGTCACCTATCAACTTCTTTCTCTTCCCTTATTATGCCTTGGTATGCATAGGATATATATTAACATGAACTACTTGAAGATTTAGTGATTTAGCCACAAAGGCTTTCCATATTTGTCAATAAAAAAGTTTTCTTCATCATTGTTGTATTCTTCATTAAAAGTGATTCCAAAATATCAAATACAGTAGACTCTCATAAATCCGGACTATTGTGGCAGGCGGGCGGTCCAGATTCTGAAAAATCCGGATTCAGAGATAAGTCGGCCGTGGGGCCGGTACGAGCGGTGATAAGCCGCACATGTAATCGCTACCTGCCTGTGCCGATACCCAACGACACTTGTTACACTCTAACACATTAACTAATGGTACTGTTACTGTAATATACATAATACAGTACTGGACTACAATTAAGTAAAACACTTTAGTGAAAAAATAAGTCAGTGAACATTATTGAACGGTTTTAATAAAACGTAAGAATCTACATTATTTTACCAAACACTTAGAAAAACAAGAAATGCAGTATGTAAAAACAAAACTACATTTTGGAAATTTACTTATAAAGTATTGTACTGTATGTAAAACTTAAGGAATGAAAATTTAATCTTACAAATGTATTATTACTGTATGAGCAAACTAAAAAAATAATGTTCAACTCACGTAACTAACGATTACAACTTGAAGAGGTCTTTAATAGTTTTCTGCTTCACCGTTTCTGCACGTTTTCTTGCCACAATATCTCTTAACTTTCTCAAACATATTATGTCGGCTGAAGATACTCCTTGTTGTTGAGTAATGTACTCTAGTGCTCCGTCTAGCGTTTTAAATCCTAAATGTGGGATCAAATTTACATTGCACTCTGGCAGTTTTTCTTCTTCCAAACATTCTTCACTTGTCACCATTTTAATAATATCGTCGTCTTTTATCTCATCTTCATCGTCATTGTTCATCCACTCATTGATCAAATTATCATTCACTTCACATCCGGAAATTTTTTCTAACAGTGAAATTACCTCTTTTTTCCACTTTATTTTTATTATTTTTCAACTCCCCGCCATCTATTTCACTAAACTTGTTTCCCCCATGATCCAAGAGAACCTTCCATGAAGAAATGATTGAAATAGGAGTGATTTCTTCCCACCCTTCAGCTACCCACCTAATAACATCCAACATGTCAATCTTCTTCAGTGCACTGACGTAATCCTCATCATTATCAATTGCCGAAATTAAATAACTAAGAAGTCGGCGACAGTATTTTAACTTTAATGCCTGAAGTATTCCTTGGTCCATAGGCTGGCAAACGGCTGTAACATTTGGCGGCAAGAACACAGCTTTGATGTCTTTGTCTTTCAATTCGTCAGCGATCGGATGTGTTGAGGCATTGAACAGCAAAATGACTTTTCTTGGTCAATTGTTTGCAGCTAGATGTTTTTCTAGTGAAGGGACAAATTCACTGAAAAACCAGATCTTAAAAATTGCAGAATTCATCCACGCTTTTTATTGGTTTGTATACCAAAGAGGCAACTCATCATTTTTTTAAAAGCTCTGGGTTGTTTTGATTTTCCAATCAATGTCAATCTAAGCTTATGGTTGCCGGTCACATTGCTACAAGCCAACACCGTAACTCATTACTTGCTCTTTTTATAGCCCGGGCTGAAGCTTCTCTTTTGATGCAAGAGTTTTCGTTGGCAACATTTTATAATTTAGACCAGTCCATCACAATTGTATAGCTTGTCGCCGGAAATTCCTTCTTTGTCGAGGATACTAAATAGGAGCGTCTTAAATTCAGGAACAGCGTCTTTGTTGGCAGATAAAGCCTCCCCACTTATTGAGAGTTGACGAATGCTATATCTTTTTTTCCACCGGTCAAGCCAACCGTCACTAACAGTGAATTCGCCATCTTGTCCCTCAATTTCCCGCTTGAAATGCAAAGACTTTTCTTGGAGCATAGGACCCGTAACGGGAACACCTTTACCCCTTAAATGTTCGTGCCACAAAAACAATGCCTCTTCAACTTCTAAATGTTTACCTTTGTGCATACTTTTCCTCACTTTTATCACACTTCCACTAGATTGAGAAGAACACTATTTTTCTATTTGTTCACGATTTTTCCTCCATTCTGAAACCGTACTTGTTCCTACACCTAACTCTAGAGCAATTTTTTTTTGCGGATTTCCCAGCATCAATTCGTTTTATGGCACAGAGTTTTTCCTCCACTGATACACAAACCTTTTTACGTTTATTACTCATCTCACTTGAAAATGAGAAGCGAAAAACACAGAGAAACCACACACCACAAAGTAAATTAACGTCTGCATTGAGTGGGCGCGGTCAACTGCGTGTAGTGAGTAAACAACAACTGTTGTAGAGAGGGTGTGTTTGCCCTACCACTCCTCAGCCGTGTGGAAACTTCCACTGCCCGTGAATCATTACAAAATACGTCATTCATGCAATGTGGAAGATCACATGAAAATTGAAGGCTCTAAAGCGGCAAATTGTTATAAAAAATTTTACAGTTCGGTCTGGATTTTCCAGAGTCCGGATTTTCGTGATCCGAATTTGTGAGAGTCTACTGTACCTCCTTCTAGGTACTAGGCGAGGAATGAGTAACAATCTGCCACTTTTTTTTCACAGATGTTTACTATGACGTCAAACCTACCTACATGTACGAAGCCCAATCATGTAACTGTACATTACCTGATAACAGTGGTTTAGGATGTTGTGAGGATTGTATTAATAGAGTGATCTACGCAGAATGTAGCGCTCAGCTGTGTCCCTGCAAAGAACAATGCTCCAATCAGAAGATACAGAAACATGAATGGGCACCAGGACTGGAGAAATTTATGACTAAGGATAAGGTATGTGTAGTCATAATATCTTTATTTTATATTTTAATAATAATACTATTTTTGTATATGTATGCAGAAATATATTTCTTTAGAAAATACCTAACTATATAAGGTACTTCAAAAAGAATTTCCCTTTGTAAATTCATATAAATTTATTCAACCTACTTACAGAGATGATTTTTATGTTATTTTGTAGCAAAATAGATCAAGTTTTTTACCTTATAGTTAGTTAGGTTCAATGATAAGTCGTTTTACAGACATTATATTTGAGTAAATTTCCTGCCAAACCAGCAGCAACCTGTCAGGCATAATTTCTTGCTCCGTGAGAGAAACCGGTAAGGGTGGCTTATAAACTTTATCCTTGTTAAATCACTGGAAGTAAAAATCGAGTTGTCAGATCCAGTGAACGAGATGGTAGTAGGGCCACTACGACCTATCCATATACCTGGGAAGCAGTTAGTGATGAAATCTTTGACTTCAGTAAGATAATACGGCAGTGCAACATCTTGCTGGAAGTGTATCCGGCATTCTTGGTCGTCATCATCAATCTGTAGGATTAAAAAATGTTCAACATATCTAAGTACACTATTCCGTTGGTTTTCTCTCGAAAAGGGCGGTAAACTTAGTTTTGCTTAAGGCACAAAAGACGTTAAGTTTTGGGCTATCATGAACATGTTCCAAGGATTGTCGTCAATTTTCTTTGCTCTAAATCTGACAGTTATATGTATTCACTTTACCACTTACTTGGAAAGTCAACTCATCACTGAAGATTATGTTTCCAATAAAATCCTATTCTTCATCCAATCAATGTAACAATTCCACATAAAATTCAGTACAAGCAGCCTTATCAGTGTCTTGCACCATTGTGTATCTGTACAGTTTGAGATTCAAACGTTTTCTCAACACGTGCCAAACAGTTGCCTATCTTACTAGAAGCATGCCGAGTTGATTTGTAGGATTGTTAAAAAAACTTTGTCTCACTTGCTCTATGACATCGTCAGACATACGGCGATGCCATGAGAATATTGTATGACTCACTGAACACCCGGTTTCAACCAAACACTTATGCCACTCATAAATGTTAGGCCTACTGGAGGAAAAAATACTCTGTACAAAAATTCCATTGTACAATTATCACAGACTTCGATTCTTTAAAACAAAACACATAACGAGCGCACTGGACCCAGTGAATGCAACCATCTTTGTTAACAACTGTCATTAGCGTTTGCAGTGGTGCTTATTTAGTACTATTTACTATGCAAGTCAAAACTTGATCTATTTTGCTACAAAATTACACCAAAACCCGATCTGGAAGATAAATCTATATGAATTTATATAGTTGTAGCATTTTTGAAGCACCCTGTACTTATCAGTAGTGATGGTTAGTACACTATAAAAAGTGTAAACAATTCTTTTAATCAAAATCATAAAAAATAAGAAACAACAAAATATAACAATGTCAAAAAATTAAAAAGTCCCGTTTACAGTTTACAAAGCAGTATAAAAAGATCAACAAAATAGAATAACAGTATAACTTAAGAAAACTTGAAAACACACTCGCCTTAGGCTATGAAACATGAAGATTGGTTGGATACTACGTAAGTAAAATACACTTGTATAGAATTTAATATTCCTACAATATATCTGTTGTTTATTGTTGTTTAGGGCTGGGGAGTAAAAACAAAATACCCAATCAAGTGTGGAGAATTCATATTGGAATATGTTGGTGAGGTGGTGAGTGAACGAGAATTTAAAAACAGGATGGCATCAAGGTATCAACTTGACACTCACCATTATTGTCTGAATCTAGATGGAGGTTTGGTTATTGATGGTCATCGGATGGGTGGAGACGGTGAGTTTATTTTAATTATTTATTTATTGAATTTACTGCAGTTGTAATCTTTCAGGTACATTTGGTAACAAATTTTTTGACAACATTATTTACTACTTTACCTTTGTACCTCAGTACTCGTACTATTTCAATTCAAAAGATAGGGCACTAACATGTGATAGAGCACATATACTCTTCTCTTTTTTTTAATAAAGTTAATCCCGGGGGAGCAAATTCTTAAAAATATACTTAAATTAAAACACAGTCATGTTATCTTAATTGTATACATTAAATATATATTTCACCTCCCTTTTTACAACAGCTAACATAAATTTGGCTAGAGTCAACACATACAGACTCTTCCTTTAATTCTTTAATTAACATCTCTATTCCAAAATTTTAATTCATGAACATATAGTCCTATAATTAATTATATATAGTTAATAATTATCGATACCAAACACACATTCATTGAATTTGTCAACTTCTAATGGCAATTTAACCACTCCGAATTGAATGTTCTTTTAATTTGATTAGCGAACTTGGATATTCTCTTAGAATAATAATAACTATATTATATTAAATAATAACATTATTATAATAAAATTTTTAATATAATCGTTTCCCAACCCTGCAATAATCTGCTTTAACTTTTACAGACCTTGGTTGGAGTTTTCTCGAGTGTATTTCACCCATGCTCTCTAAAAGGTGCGAATTTCCTACTTTTTTTATCAACTAGCTGATTTGGCATCCTAATTTGAAACCTAAAAGGTTTTTTCTATAGTCTACAGAACCGATACAAGGTTTAGTCTGAACATTGTTGTCAGATCTCATCTATGATTCAACCTAACAGGGTTGTCAAATTGACCATATTATTAACTTTATGTAAAAAATAATTACAATCTAATTCATATCTCTCGCCTTAATATCACATCTTGTTCTGTATTAAGTGATCGATTCAAAGTCCAATATTTCACCGATAATCCGATGTAACCGGAGAATAACTAACATTTCTTGATCACAACCGAGATATTCTACTGGTTACTTATGACACAATCGTGAATTTTCAAATGATTTTTATTATACTTTGATTTAGACTTTGAAAACGTTTAGCGGGAAAATGTGAAACATTATACAATTAGACAGTTTGTTTTATAAATTTGTTTAATATTTAAAATTTAAGAGATACATTTGTGCAAGTTTTGTAAATATATATAAACCACCTAACCTAACCTATCTGTGATTGCAAACTTATTTCATTCAAAAAAACATCCCTTACCTTGATAATGTTATTCCTATTTCACGGCAAAGTAAAATATTGACAACAGTTGTATTACATATGGGCAATTAGTCTGATCGATGCACACTTCATTGTGTAATATCCAGTACATTTTATCTCTGATCTCGTAGCTAGTCATCTGTATTTACTTCAGTAATAACAATTTACTAGACTTTACATAACTTGCTTTTATATGAACTTAGTGCTTTATGAATACTCTAAGTTTTATATTTAGTATTGATGTGTAGTTAATTTTGAAATTTCAAATATATTTTTGTTGTATTATATGACCATAAAATGTAACCATGATCTGTATTTTAGACTCTTAATTTTTTGAAACCCTAGTTCCCAATTTAGTTATACGAGGGAATAAGAAACTATAAATATCTAAAGAAATAATTTGTATGGCATTATTTGTTAATGCCAGAAGTATTAATTTTAAAACTTAGTGATGCCTAAACTATATCGAAATGATCGGACAGCTGAGTTAGTACAGAGTTTTGCGTTAGTATTGTCTTTATTGAACTCTTTTGATAATAGTTTTAAGTAGGTTTTACTTGCTCTCTATCTAGTTTGCTATGTTCTTTACTTTTTAAATATCTTTACACATTATAAAATTTATTTTCAGGTCGCTTTGTTAACCACTCGTGCGAACCTAACTGTGAGATGCAGAAGTGGTGTGTGAACGGGTTGTTTCGTATGGCGTTGTTTGCTCTCAGGGACATCCAACCTCACGAGGAACTCACGTACGATTACAATTTCGCTCTGTTTAATCCCGCTGAAGGACAGGTAAGTTGTGTTTTGCTTTCAGTTAATAAACTAATATTTTATAATTAGGAAAAAGACACTCTTGTTAACAAAATTGTTGAGAAAATTTCAACCTCTGGGTTTGGCTCAGTTTTTATCACATTTTGAAGACAGAAATTTTTGATTTTACTTTTAATATGAACTATAGGGTAAGTTTGGTAAATGTACAAAATTTTGACCTCCGTTTTTTAACTGATTCATGGCTTCCGAAAAAGTTATTTTAAACATTCTGTCAGTTTGACATTGTTGTCTGTACATAACCACGATAGTGGCCACAGAAATTAAGATGGATAAGTGAAATTTGGTGTGAAGGGGCTGATAACCCTATTGAAATTCAAAAAATCTAATTAAAAAATGTCAAAATGGTTGTTATCTTAAATTGTTTTTTGTTCATATCTCATGTGTTATTCAACTTAATAACTTACTAAATTATATAAAAATTTGCTCATTTCAATTCTGCATGTAATGATAACAAACCAGACCTCTCTACAATGACAAATTATTGTCAAAATTGTAATTTCGAACCTTGATCTGAAAATTTAGTATTCTTGTAGTTATAAGATCTGGTAGGATTATCTCAGCAATACGAGCATAACAAGTGGAGGCTTCTGTACATATGTACAGCTTTGAGCCCCACCCAGGGCTGAAACCCTGATATGAGCAAAACTAGTGGATCTAGTCAACGTGAAGGAAATTAGTTATATACACAAATACAATGTTCAGAAAACCTGTGTAACAACTGTTTTAAACAAACTTACCCTACTGGTTAAGACTCCTTGATCTACCAAAACAATTTAACAATTCCTTCAAGGCCCAAGAGATCTTGGGCGCTACATTTAGAGAATCTGTTTGTACTGTATTGTATGATCCTTTGAAAGTGTTAAATAATAAATTTGAAAATGATACTTTCTAAATTGGATTTTTAGAATAAATAATTATTACTATAAACTAAATTTTGTTTGTACTTAATCTCAACAAATTAACACTACTAACTCTGTGAGAATTTTAGTTGAATTTAAATTCATATTTTATATTTACGTCCGTAAGTACAATAGATGTCAGGATTTAGTTGACTTAATTAGTTTGTTTAAGTCAAATTTTTATATCACATTGTTAATTTGTGTAGAAACATTTTTAATTAAATTGAAAAAGTCTCCTATCGGATGACCTATAAAATTTGTTTATGCTTTTAACGGTATTTGATTCTCATAAATTTTGCTAAAAACGGTATCTAGGTGGTATTGCTAACAATTTTTTATCATTTTGATCCTTTGTATTAAGGATCAGTTTTATAATTATATTAATTCAAAAATCTCTTAATATATTTATTTTTACAGAGATGTAAATGTGGTTCAAATAACTGCCGTGGTGTCATCGGAGGCAAGTCTCAACGAGTGGTAATCAACAACGGTTCAGTCTCAGCTTTGATAAACAGTATTGAAGAGAAGGCAACGCCTGTCGGAAGGTTAAGGAAGAACTCAAGGAAAGCTGCGAGTGGCAAGAAGTTATCAACAAAAACCATTAAGGATAAGGAAACTAAGAACGTACCTGTTAAGGAGAATATTGTTGCTAATATTAACGCACTAGCATCGGTAGCGGCAAGACTTAGTCATCTGACTCCAATGAAACCAATGTCACATCAGCAGAGATGTTTTGTGCAGTTGCATCATGTGTTCATGCTGCGAAACTTGGAGAAGGTGAGGAAACATTTTGTTCTTAGATAGTGTTAGGCACTGTTAGGATTGGCCCTCAAAAATATGCCTGGGTTCTTAATTTTTATCAAAATCATCAAATCAGTGGTTCAGTATACTAATTAATTTTTATTAACAATGACTATCTCCTATCTTATTATATATAATAATACAATATCTTTATTACTACTATTAATCCAGAATGACTCTAATTATTGTGACTCACAGATCTGATTCTACGTTATATTTTATTATTACTTGTGTCTGAAATAATTACAAGGTTTAGACACGAAGTTTGCTCACCCTGCTTGCCATTCATGGATGCTCATCTGAAGTCTCAAAACTCCTAGGTAGCTCGTATACGCCAAGTCCGTCTGGCTATCTTCCAGAATTATAGTCCCAGGATTCTCTTACTCGCCAAGTCCGTCTGGCTATCTTCAAAAATTCCTGCAGCACCTCCCTCGATTAATCTTGGCCCACTGACCAAGTTTTCTCCCACCCAAGGGTTTATATGTGTTTGTAGCATCAATGACGTCTACCTTGCTTGCAAGGTAAGCAATTTCATCATTTTTTCAGGTCTGTCACAATAATTGTTGTCATACTGTGTTCCTAAAAAGAACTTAGACTATATTCCTAACTAAAATTATCCTAATTCCTAACAGCACCTAACTCCCAATGTGATTACCCAGGAGATCACAAATAATAAAATGACAAAAGAAATAACTTGCTTGATAATATCTGTTAATGCAAGAAGTATTTATTTTGAAACTTAGTTATGTCTAAACCATATCCATATATTTAACAAAATTCATTCAAATGTTTATCTGTCCACACATAATTAGTCAAATTATTTCTACTCTGAGGGGCTTACTTTAGTAAGTACATGCTTGACAATCCCGAGGCACCAAGCTGGATCTACACCTTTTTCACATAGTCTTGGGTTAGATCCCTCTCTTCTTATTTATTATACATAGTTTAATTTGTAAATATCTAAATTAATGTGCAAGTAGTTATTGAGGCATTTGAAATATTAATTAATTTCACAATTAAAACTGGAGATGGTTTACATTAAAGAAAAACTGTTGCTGTTGAAATTTTTGATTTTACTTCAAGTTCATTCCTTTTCTATCATTTAATTAATAGATAAAATTCAACACTTATTATTTTTTTACTGTAATCTGTTAGTGAACAACCAATCAGTAATGAAATGATAATTTCTAGTGATGACAGACAAGTGATGTTTTTATCCGATTACTAGTGGCTGCGTCACAGCTAGTTTGGTCGAACTGTGTTATTGAAATGTATACTATAAGCTCCTTATCCTCACTTATTGTCAGTTGCAAAAGTATGGATACTCAAGTTTGGACATTAAAATAAAATTAACCAAGTGACCTAAAACAAATCTGATTATACTATAATTGCTGATGTTAAAATTGATAATGAAACTTTTATCAAAATGTTCATCATAAGCTCTAGAATCTGTTTAAACAATCTGGTTTTTTTTTTGTTTGTTTTTTTTTTTTTTTTAAGTTAAAATAAATCCGAAAATTATAACAGATTGTTTTATTTTTAGAAATAATTACGAAAAGCATTGCTTGTAACTATGAAATATCGTACAAACACCAAAATTTATGATTAAAATGTTGAACCTAAGCTAAAAGTTGAAAAACTGATACTTTTTATTCCAGCCGCAATAAAAATAATATAGTAGTAAAATAAAAAATCGACTTTGACATAATCAACGCAGAATTAAACAAGGAAACTTATGACATTATCGGATTTGTAATAAGTTATTTGGTTAATTTTACATTTAAGTCCAAACTCTAGTAACCATACTTTTCCATTCAACAGTTATCCATCTAAATACAAATCTTTTTCAGTTAATAATGAAGCAGTAGATAGTGACATTATATTTGAATACTTTCAGGTAAAACAGTTACGAGAACGTTTAAAGCAAGCTGTTAGTAGAGGAGGTACCACAACGACAACAGAACCTGTAACTACAGCTCCATCAACCAATACACCTGTAGTTAACCAAGCAGATGTGTTCTTAACACAGTTAAACGCGTTATCAATACCAAGAAATATACGTACGCGCAGACTAGCTCAGGCACAAGAGAATCCTGAAATGACTAAGACAGCTCGGCTGGCGAATATATTTAGAAATCTTTACAATGCTGTTGTTCATGCTAAAGGTAAGTGGGTTTAAACAAAAATGTATTAAATGCAGTTTGTTTTTAGAATTAAACTTCTACAAAAAAGTACTTTATTATTTATTGCGATAGGACCTAAGTAGGCAAAATGTTGAATTGCAAAAACCGTGTTTTTGAGGTCTTTAAACTAAGCCATGTGTCTGTGATCGACTCATCGACAGGTCGAAAAGCGCGTTTGAGAGTTAAATGGCAAAATGACTTCTACTTGACAACATCATTCATATTTGAGAAATGGATGTACCAAGTGATTCGCTTTTTCCTTCACAATTTAGGCTGTACACTGTTATTTTTGTTCACTTTAACAAAAAAAATTTACATTGTAACAGAATATTTTTCGATCAAATATATATATCGAGAACACGTAACATGTGAAGTATTTTATTGCATCGTGTTTTCAGATTAGATATATGTTGAATCAAAGAAAGTCTATGATCAAATAATAGGCCGAAAAATTTAGCAGTTTCAGTAGTTTGAAGTTGTGTTCCGTCAAGTATTAATAAAGGCTGATGGTTCAATCTTCGACCAGCCAAATAAAGTTCTAAAAATTAATTATGTATATAAAGTTATAATTTTATTCATGAAATTGTAAATAAAATGAGTGTTACGATCTTCCAAAAAGTTTGTTTCATAATTGAAGTTTGTATGGAGTAAATGTCCTGTGGAGGTATAAGTAAACCTCAAATTTTGTTATACCCAGTGCAGTGATTGTTCATGCCTATCTAGTGGCTATGTTTTGACAAGAGAAAAAGTAATTCTTAAATAAATCATTCTGTGGGTCCCGCATTACTCAGGGGTCATACAACACAATGCTGTACATAAACTTGATTTGCAATACTGGTACTATTTGTTTTCATTCTATCTAAATATGAACCAAAATTTATTAATCTACATTTTGTTTGCAGATGAGAGTGGTGACATGCTAGCGTCTCCGTTCATTAACTTGCCATCAAAAAGAAAACTTCCTGCCTATTACCAGAGAGTCAGTGAACCTATAGATTTAACAACCGTCGAGCAAAACATTGTAACAGGTGTTTACAAGACAGTTGAATCATTTGATCAAGATATAAGTCGAATTTTTACAAACAATGTGAAATTCTACGGTCGCACAACAGATTTTGGCATCGCTGCAACTCGTCTCAGGAAAATATATAATATTGCAAAGTTAGATTTTGTAGCAGAACTGGAGGAGATCTTGGGAGAAAGCCCACCAGCTTCGTTTATTCCTGAATTGGAAGATCCAGGTAAAGTGATTATAAGAGCATTTACCATGTTGGTCAGAGTTGAGTTATCCTCCAAATATAGTATTTTTTTTTATGTTTACGACTACTATGTTTATAACAACTTCAATGATTTTAATGATGATAAAGAAACAGTATAATTTTTTTGTTTATTTAAGCGTTTCATATTAGAGAGGTTGGATTGAATTGTCATTTCCTCCCAGTTGACAGAGTTTTTCTTTCACGTAATCCCCTTTGGTTCTTATAACACAAGCTTAATAACAAAAATTATAAAGTACCTGCTGAACACCACCTTCAACTTATGTAACACATACACATAAATATGTTATAATATAGTTTGTTTTTCATTAATCATCAATGTTCTCAGCTGGTTTTTGACCAATCTAAACCTTCTGGAAGAGATGATTTTATTTATCGCCAAAATAAGAAAGCATTGTAGAACAGAATATTATTGTCGGGTGGATTTGTAGGCTATCCGTCGGATGATTAATGAATGATTTATTGGGAGATTGTAGAACCATATTATATATATTCTAAAAATTCAAATTTTATTATAACCAATTTTAATAGAATTAATTTTTTTTTATTTATTGATTTTTTTAAATTTAACATTGTTTTTACCCAAATAATTTACAATTTGCATAAAACATATTTTTCCAGGTGGAGAAGAAGAAGATGTGATCCGCTGTATCTGCGGCATGTTTAGAGATGAAGGTCTGATGATTCAGTGTGAACGTTGTTTAGTTTGGCAACACTGTGATTGTGTTAAAGCTGATACTAAAGTGGAACATTACTTGTGTGAGCGTTGTCATCCTCGTAAAGTGGACTTGGAAATACCTTTAGAAATCGTACCTGACTATGCTGTAGAAGGACAGAAACATTTTATGACTTTATTGAGAGGGGATTTGCAGTTGAGACAAGGTAAATAACGTAGAAAACAACTAAAATAATACAATTTTGAAATTTATTATTGTATAATTTAAAAAAAAAGAGATTGTTTTTGTAAAAGAATGTAAATTTTAACCTAAAACATTTTTAGTTTCAGATGAATTTGACATGTAAAATTAGGTTTATAATACACTAAAGCTTCGATAGTTCGACACTTTGTGTACTAAGGGTATCAAAGTGTCGAACTATAGGGAATGTATTGGACATACACTAATAACATAGGGAGCATTAAAAACACGACTTTTATAAGAAAATTGCACAAATTTAATGAATACTATAACATTAAACAAAAGTAAAAGTACAGTAGAGCCACGGTTATCCGAACCCTGACTAACCGAGTTCCGGGTTAATCGAGGTAGTCAAAAAAAGTTCGGTTTGTAAAATAGAAACGGCGCACAAAGGAATGTTAAACAAGTTTCCATATTAACCCATGTGAATTCGAGTATTACGAAATCACCGAAAAATCACATTTTAACTTTCATTTTCATGGATAAAACTTCATTGATTTATTTATAGCTACCTAAAATAAAACTGTATACAGTAGTACAGTTTTAAGACACTCTAAAGTTTATAATGCATTGTTTGCCTGTATTAAAGTTTACTAGCAAAATTGTCATTATGAGTGGAAAGCGATACTGTATGTGTATTAAATTTCTTTCATTTGAATACATTATCAAACCTTTTTTGTTAATTTAACCTTGTTCTCGTGTCAAAGAATACAGATTGTCGAAATATCGAAGGTTTACTGTATTTTTGTTGTTCAATCATTATCTATTTATTACAATATTAACTGAAATTGGCAGCTCTTGAAATTTAATAATGATGTACAGTAATTTAATTTTTTTCAAAATCTTTCTGCATACTTTAACCCTTAAACTGCTAAGCTAAAACATGAGCTTACTGCTCATCTAGTAAAAAAACAAACAAAAACTATTTTTTCAATGTTTTTTAATTTTTTATTGTTAGGGTTATAAAAATTAATAATAGATTTCTCTTAAGATATTTAGAGAAATTTTAAATAGATAAAATTGGATTACTCTACTAATTACAACACTTCAAAAATAACATTGATTTTAATTTTTTTAAATTATAGTTGGAAAATCAATACAATATTTAAAATATAGATCAATTGAATTAGAGTTCTTGTGAGTTCATTTTACAGATTACATAAAATTTTAAAATTCATTGTATTATTTTACACACACACACAATATCTCGAGATGGGGCAATTGTTCTGGCTTATTAGTTCTTATTATACACATTTATTAATTATTTATAAGTAGTTGTATCTTTAAAATAAGTTCTTAAATATTTATCGTTCTTTTTTTTATCGTCGCAGAGCTCTTGACAACGAAAATTTTATATTTAACTTTTAAAATAGGATGTGCACAAATTTTTAACACATCTTGCCTGTTTGCCTATCTTATCTTAGCGTCACTCCAAAACTGGCTTCTATTCAGCCTTAGTAAAGAGTTAGTTGATGAGACGTACCTCTGATAACCTTGTCTCCAGAGTAATCCTGCTACCAGTGTTTACAATGCTTGTCCTTGGACCATTTACTTATAGTATTGTAGGTCAAAGATTTAGATATGCCACAGGCTGGATCTAGTCCTTCTTGGCCAATTCATTACCACGAATGTCTGTTTGGCCTAGTATCCAGCTTAGAGTTACGGAGTTAGTGGAACCTAGTGTGTATACTGTAGCACTCCCACACCAGCTAGGAGGAAAATTGCTCTGAGTTTAGAGCCTTAAGGGCAGCCGTGTCTGTTGGTATAACACCTAATTATACCTAAATTGGTGCATGTCAGAATTGCAGAGACCTCGGCCTGGAAAATTGTACTACACTTCCACAGGCTTGTGCTTAGAGCAGTTTTAGGGGACTTCCTGTGTGTATAAGCCATATTCGGATTTTCCCTCATTGACAGAGACGTCTATGTACAAGACAAGACTCCCTTGATCTAGTGTTATATTTTCCTTCCCTTTCCACTCTTCACAAGAGAGGAAACTTTCAGAAAAGGGTCTCGTGAAAACATATTCTGCTCCCATGACATCTGAAGTCATATTGAGCACAGAGCTATCTAAAGTCATCATAGTATAATCTAATCTAAACATCCCCAAGCACTCTCACTGATTTTTCGTGAATTATAACTCTTTCTACGGGTTAATATAAGTTTTTTTGAATGTAACTATTTTTAGTATTTAATTTTTTTTTTTTTTTTTTGACTAGAATACTTTTTGGTGTTTTTGAAAATACTCATAAATAATATTGTTTATAACATTGATGATGACCGAGACCTTTTTTGCCTTTAAATATTGATTTTCCCCAGTGTTTAAATATGTATAAAACATCCATCTGTTGTTAAAAGTATGATTTCTAGAATATCTGAAAATAAAATAACATTTTAAAATATACATTTAATAGTGTTCTTAGAGTATGAAGGTTTTTTTTTTTTCAGGGTCTTCTTTATCAATTTGTCATTTAATTGTTAAAGCAAAACAGGAGAGTGTAGATTTTTCACATGAAACCTTGATATTAACTTTGGAAGACTTGCAAAACTACCAAAATTTTATTACATCATAAATATAAACAATCAGGGTTTCACTTTAGTGGATATAGGCTTGATAACCCCGAGGGAACCTAGCTAGACTTTTTTCATGTAGTCTTAGGTTAGATCCTTCTTTCATCTTTCCTATCAGGTATCTTGACCAACTCTTGTTCTTTTCTGACCCTGATGTTATTATAGTATTCGAGGGCTAGGGGTTTTTATTTTATGGTCTGTTCTTACTTTTTTTGTAAGGCGACAACAGGGCAGAAATAAATATGCATATTGTTATAAAAAATATTTAAAATATTTCATTGAGTAAAAAACAAATATTGTCCTCTTGCTTTTTAAAGAGGGGATATCAGTCTGTCATTTTAATAAAACCTAAACAAAATTAGCTGCTACATGACCCTGTTAAAAAAATTATGATTTTCAAACTTTAACCCACTACCTGGCACTTAATTTCCTTCTTTTTGAAAAAAATTCGTAGTAATTTTATGCAAAACTAACTTATAAGACATCATTTTTCTCAGAAAAATACAAAGAATTTATCTGTGTCATTAATTTTTTTTTTATCTCTTACAGTTTTGGAATAATATGTTAGGAATCAAACAATGAAGTTAACATTTTTCAGAAAAATCTCAAAAAAAAAATGTTTTTTTTTTCTTTTTCAAGATATACATATTTGGAATGTAATTTATGAATAAATTTTTGTTTATAAAATGAAGTAAAACGTTAGGCCTAATTTGAAAAAATAAATGGAAAATACAACTTCTTTACGTCATTTTTTTCAGAATAATTTACCTTTTTAATGAAAATTAATATATGTAAAAAAATTTGGAATTATTATGTAAGGAATCAAAAATTCTTACAATATTTGAAGCCAAAATTAAAAGTAAAATTTGGAGATTTCAATTGTGCAAGTAATGAGACCAACCAGAAACTTCTATGATGATAAATAGCGAAGTTATTGTCAGAAACCTTGACCTCCAATAATATGTGATAATTGTTATAGTCAAGTGTATACTCCTTCGGATTTATACAGCATTGAGGTCACTGACAAGCAAAGTGAGTGGAGTCTTTTGAATACATACACTTTTACGAGGCTTGATAAGGCCTACCCGACGTTGAAAAAGTAGCAATATCCAACTTACAAGTTTCAGGAAACCTGTGTAACAACTGTTTTAAACAAACTTGAGCCCTTGATCTGCCAATACAATTTAACACTTCCTACAAGACCCGTGTAACCAACTTTTAAAGATTAGATTTAAAGAATCTCCTTGTATTACATTGTATGGTAGAGCTGGGCAAGTACCATGATGGGCCCATCAACTTGTTTTAATTTGAACATCTATGAAATAATATTTTCCATTAATTTTATTCAGATAATTGCAAATTTATACGTAACCAAAATAAATTTGTAGTCTAGAAATAAATTTACCATTTGTGTTTCAGGAGATACCGTTTATGTTCTAAGAGACATGACGAACGAAGAGAGCGGGTCGCAGACGACACCTCCTTCCAAACACACGTACAAAACTATTAAGAATGTTAAATATTCTGACTGTGATATTTTTAAAATAGAAAGGTTGTGGAAAGATGAAAAGTAAGTGTTTTTTTTTTTTACATATTATAAATATTGAAACATTTTGAATGGATAGAAGACACAGGCTTACCTTGGAAAGTGGTCAAATAGTACACAAATAAGAAAAGACAACACAAAAAAACACTGAAGTTCTGAAATATTTTGTTCTTTTTTATAACTGACTCAATTGTTATGTAGGATGAATCTGTGCTGAGTGTTGAACCACAGACGATTTTTTTTCTTCTTAAGTCTGTTGGCAGAGGAAATAGGATAAAGGATGATTTATCTAAGATTAAGGTTTAGGTGGGTTCTGTAGATTTTGTGACACATTGATGATACAGTTCTGAGGAGTTACATGCTGGAGGGAGTGATTTTATAATTTTTGTCGTGGAGGTTAGTTCTTCGAAAAAAATATTCGTCTGTGGATCAACACTCAACAGAGATCCATACTAGATTACAACCAATAGTCTTCTTTTTATACTCTCTACTGATTGAGAAATTAAAGTGTTTACAAAATATTTCAGAACTGGAATGTTTTTTGTGTGTTTTTCTATTTGTGTACTACTAGGTAATATCAAAGACCACTTTCAGAGTGTCTAGCAGCCTTGAAAATCGAGGAATTATGCTTGAATTTTTTCCTAGGAAAATTTAAAATTATGATTTTAGTATAAAAAAAATCACAATACAAAAAAATATTTTGACAATGGAGCTCATAAAGACTTAATTATTTTTTTCTCTCTTTTAATATATTCGGAGTAATGATATGGTCTCGTAACAGCGGACGAACATTAGCTATATTACCACAAATTATAAACTTTACATTAAGAATTTTTGTAAAAGTATATTTCATTGCCAAAAGACGATTACAATACAAATTTGACTATTTTAGTTCACGTGTTTTAGTTGTTTTATTTTTGTAGTGTTTCGTCTCACTATCTTTTTAAAAATCGAATGTTGAATTTTTAACAGTACTTTCACTACATTAAATGATAAAAACAAAATTTCACTGAGTTGATTTAATGTTGCTTTGATTATTTTTATAGGTTTTAAAAGACATTAACACTTGTAGTGTTTGGCATGGTGTTACAAGTACTGCACTACAAACTATCAGTTTATCTGTTCGTGTGGTGTTTTTACTCATGGGGGGGGGGATCAGTACACAGACAGTACGGATTGATGGACATTCAAAAATAAATCTTACCATAGACAATACACTAAATGTACTTTACAAATAATATACTATATATCGCCCAGACTTTTGTAGCCTTTACAGTAAAATAAAAGTATTAAAATTCAACATGAAATGTAAATATGAACATCTTTGCTCTTCATAAATATCTACTAAATAATGTCCAGTGTCTTCATGTGTGATGGTGCTCCACCTCCACAGGCTTAACATGCATAGATGATTTTAAACTATAAGATTATAATTGCCTCAATGTGATTCCAGCATATTTGCTTGATACAATTTTTAATAGATTATTATTCGTCAAGCATTACACATTACTTTGTAAACACTGATTTATCCCAATAAACAGCTTTTGGCTCCTTGTTTTAATGAAATTTAGAGACGACAACGGACAGCATGGAGAGAGAATGAGCGATGAGTTAGTGTGTATATATATAGGTATATTTATATGTGCGTGCATCCGTGCTATATATATATATATATATATTTTTTTTTTTTTTTTTTTTTTTTTTTTAATTGTATTATCAGTAGGGAAAAATTAGTTGTTTCTCCACGATGAAACAATTTTTTCTTTTTGAATAAAATTTACATTAAATTTTGTAAGCGTACCGTGTGTATCTTACATACATTGGGTGTAATTTTTGTAACGTTAAGTTACTTACTTATTTTTGTGTTTAACAAAGTTACTTACTAATTAATTATTATTAATTTTTACTTACTAGGTTCTTCCCTTCATTTCTGTATTTCTCAGCCTCAAGATGTCCAATGTGTTTAGCTGAAAAGGTCCTCTTAATAATTTTTAGAAACTCATCTTTTTTTTAAGTACATAAAATTTTATTAGCCATAAAAGGAATTCTATATTATTGATTTTGAACAATTTACATTTGAAACAAGAGTCTTAATTTTTACATCTATACATCTAAAAAAACTATTAAAGTCTGATTATTTTAGTGATTACATAATTTACTTACAATTTTATTTTGTCCATATTTTTAATTACATAACTCTTTACCTTTATAGGTTCATAAAATACCTTTATTTTGTACAATTATATCACACTCACTTCTTCTTTTAACTTCCAAAATAAAACCTCGCTTTGAGGACATCAGTCTTGCGCGGCTGACAACATCGCCGTCTTCTCGAAAAGTGACTACAAATTCTGTTTTTCAACCAGAGTTGCTTTTTCCTTTCGGAATATACAACTCCTGCTATTTCGTGTTTGAATTTTTACATCCCGAACCAATCACATTAGAGGATCAGGATTATATCCTTTTATGTCATATCATGTAATGTTAGGTCTCTGTTTCACACGAAAGCCATCTTTCCCGCATACAGTACATTAATTTTAATTCACTTTTTTATTCGTCATAAAAACACCTTTCTCCTTTTACAGTAGACTCTCATAAATCCGGACTATTGTGGCGGACGGCCGGTCTGGATTTACCAGAGTCAGATATAAGTCGGCCGCGGGGCCGATACGAGCGGTGATAACCCGCACATGGAATCGCTACCGGCCCATGCCGATACCCAACGACACTTGTTACATTCTGACACATTAACTAATGGTACTGTTACTGTAATGTACGTAATACAGTACTGGACTGCAATTAAGTAAAACACAGAGTAGGGTGTGTCAATTAAGTCAAACACCGTGTGGAAACTTCCACTGCCTGTGAATCATTACAAAATACCTCATTCATGCAATGTGGAAGATCGCGTGAAAATAGAAGGCTCTAAAGCGGTAAATTGTTATAAAAAAAATTTTACCGTCCGGTCCGGATTTTCGTGATCCAAGTTTATGAGAGTCTACTGTACCATTTTTAAAAATTCAAAAGGTATTATTTTTTAAACAATTATCTTTTTATTTCCTAATTTAACCATTTATATTACTTAATAATTATTACAATTACTAACTACAAATGATTATTGGTTGGAGATGTCCCATGCTTACAATTTTGACTGTTTCAGGTGTGAACGATTTGCATTCGGCCACCACTATCTTCGACCACACGAGACCTATCACGAACCTACCAGAAAATTCTTTCCAAATGAATTAATGCGAGTTCCACTATACGAAGTTGTTCCTTTGGATCTAATCATGGGACATTGTTATGTATTGGACATCAATACATTCTGTAAAGGCCGTCCTGTGGCCACAGATCCACAACATATCTACATCTGTGAGTACAGAGTGGACAAATATGCAAGACTGTTTGCTAAATTAGCCAAGCCTAAAGCACCACCTGTTTGTATCAAGAGTTATGCATTCGAGAAGTTTGATTCTAGGCTGAAGATCTCCAGAACGTATAAGGTAAGGGATAAATATTATGTCGGGTTAGACAAATGAGTGGGGGAAAGTTAAGGGTAATTTATTAGTTAACAAGATTTAAACCTAGTAACACTGTCGAAATAGACTGTGATTAGGAAACGACAAATTGAAACCTGTTATTATGTGATAGATCTTATTCAATCAAAATTAAATTTAGTTGTAAATCCATCAAAAACAAAATTTTAACTAATCAAATACAATCTCGTCAAATAATCTCTGGTAGTGGTAATTAACAAAAACAAACTGGAAATCATATATTATTATCTTTCTTTAAGTGTGACCTACTGGGTATATATATAGGCATCATTCAATCACTATTGCATCACTATTAATCACTATTATTCAATCATTATTCAGCATTTCTGGCCAGTTCCATATAGAACGAAAGATACGTGGTGAGAAAATAAGCAGTCTTGTTCCATAAGTTTCGCTGCCCAGACTAGTGGTGGGCATTAACGCTAACAACGGTCAACGTCAACACCAGTTAACGTTGAACGTGATTAACTGTTGAAAAAAACTGCTAACGTTAACCTGCCAGACAGAACAGAAGACCAAGCGTCTTTGTTCAGTGAGAAGTGAGAAGGCTCTAGTCATCAATCGACTGTCACCTGTTTCTTTAGAATCGGACGAGTTTACAAACATTATCTAGCGATATATTACAACTATCGTAATAACGTTCACTTTTTAGGTAATGTAGGCTATCCGTCATTACATATATTTGATTTATTTGATCACGCAATGGAATTATTGTAATAATTGATTATAATAACTGATTACTTACAGAGGAATAAGTTTTAGAGTTATTTGTATTATTATTTACTACCATAAACTATATTCTAATAGTTCTGTTACAACAATAAGTTTAAAATTTAGTATATGATCTACAACGAAAAAACTTTTTTATGAGCTAGACCGCACGCTTCCCTATCTTATTTACTAAGCGCACTAGCCTCGAATCCTGAAATTTTTTGTCCAGGATTCGTTTCCGCGAAACAAAGAATGAATTATTCAATCCCCTGGAAGTGTAGGCTTCTGTATTTTGTCTGGCCTGGATTGAATAACCCCTTCAACAGTTTAGGTTGCCCCAAACTGCCGGTACCCCCCTTTTTATTTAATTACTTCCAGTTACTGTCTTTAATTTACCCTTATGCTCAGGGAGAACACGATTTTACTTTTTTATTCCCTAGGGAGCGTGTTCATGAGAATACCTTTGTAAATACACTATATCTTACCTTTATTCAAAATATTAGCTGTAAACATAACCAAGATGTGTGGATAATTATAAAAGACTACACATTATTTTTTATATTAATAACTGAAACTTATTTATTCTATTTAATTGGACAGAAACAAAAATCAATTTTTCTCAATAACCGAGAACAAAATTATTTAAAAAAGAAAATTACAAAAATTATTTAGTTTTCATCACTGAAAATATTCTCATACAATTTATTACATTATTACTTTTATCTTTAGGTAGCAGATAGGCAATTATTTTAATTCAGAGGAAAATTCTATACTGTATATTATTTTGTTAACAAAGAATTTCCTCTTATTAATCTCTGAACACTAGTTTCTAAGTTTTAAATCTAATTAGTTGTTCAGGATTATTATATTAACATTTTATTAACTATGAAAAAGAAATATCCACACACAAGTATTATATCTTAACCTACTCAATTTTTAATTGATTATATTAAATTTATATCCCAGGAAAATCAGTTTGACTCTAAATTTAATTTTTGGCCAATTTTGCCTTAATAAGAAAAAGGATAGTTTGAATAGCTTTTCAGACCTTGACTGCCGTCTGGAAGATCCTGATCTCGATGTTCCTGGATGGTGGGATGATTTTAATTCTCTGGTTGTTGAAGTTTACAGTTGATCCATGTGTCCTTAGCGAAGTTCCTGTGGCGTGTTAATTTTCATTAACTCTGGATGTTTAAAATTTTCCACCTTTTCGGAACTCGCTGCAGATTCGCTAGTTTAACATTTCACTTCTCATTTCAACTTATTTCCTTTACGATTTGGTCTTTTGCACTGATACTTAAACATTTTAACAACTTTTTCGAAATAGCTTCGGGCATAGTAACACCTTACACTTGTTTCAAAAAAAATTTTACGAGAGAGCGATCGGGCATAGTAACCCCTTACACCTGCTTTAACATATTTTTTAAGAGAGAGCGTCGGGCATAGTAGCCCTTACCGCTGTTCCAAAAACTTTTTTAAGAGAGAGCGATGAAGTCTCGTGCAACTGTATTTATAGACTAAAACTATCGTATTCCCATACCAATTTCTTTCCCTCGCAGGGATAATACGATAGTTCTTTATTTTCGTATTTCTTATGTAATTCTTGCGTTAATTTTCAGTTTTAATGTTTGGTTTGTTTACCTATGAGTGAATTACCATGGTCTAAGTCCTCTAATCTTTTGTTTTAATTATTTTCCTGTAATTAATCATTTTCATTAATATGGCTGTCGGTTGGTACGCTGACTCCTCCCTTCATACGTCACGAAGTCCTAGAGTTTGGAACTCTACATCTTCAAACTTGCTACTGCAAAATTCCCTATTGTTTCTTCTTTATTCTCTTCTAACGGTTTTCCTAATTGTGTTTTCATTTTTTATTTATAGCATCTTGTAGGTCTTCATGTCAACTTTCGCGAGAAGTAATCAGGTTTTCTTAATTTTGAAACTTTAAATTTATCCATTTCCACACAAATTTTTGAAAACCATATCTTTTCTATTTTACTCAACTTTTTATTTTTTACTTTAATTACTTGTGAAACTTTACTCTATTAATTATCCCTATACAATACATTCTCAAAATTTATATTTTATTTAAATTTCAAATTATATCATTTCTCTTAACTTTTTTAATATAAATTTTTTCAAAATTTGTCCAAGAATCTTTTATTCTTAGAATTATTTACCAATCGCAGAAATACCAAGGTTTTTTTATTTTGAGTAATTTTGAAAAAAAAATTAATTCTTCATTCAAATCTGCTGCAGCGCATGTTAATTTTTATGAAATAACCGAAACTGATCTGTATTGCGTACAACTTGTACTACAATTACACATCCTTTGTATTAGGATTAAATTTTGATTTTTCTCATTTTTGACCAAAATATAATCCCATACAACGAATTTCCGTTGTAGATCGTTTCAAAGGATAGCAAAAAACCATACAAATAAATATGGAAAATATTTTTATCAATAGATGGTTGGTACAGTTGGTGGTAAAAAATATCAGCTAAAACTAAAGTTATTTACACCACACTATTTTCGTATTATCCAGTCGTCGTTTTATACAGTTTTAGATTTAGTAAAAAACAAACAGTAAAATAGTAGGCTACAGCAGAAACATACGTTGATTCGTTGATGAATAAACGTTGACGTTAATTGATTCGCTTTAGTTGCTCAACTAAACTAACAGACGACTGAAAGGCGTACAAGTAGCTAGGTGCATGTACATCAAGTGGGCTGCTGGCGCTAACAAACAACCACTGATGCGTCAACTGCATTGAGCGTTGACGATGGTCAAGGTTGACGGTTACAGCACTAGTCCAGACATACAGCTTGGTTCCCTATTTTGCATATTGCCAATCTGCATTATATAGTATGTAGGAAGAGCCAGTAGAATACCTAATTTATAAATAAAACTTGTCTTAAATCAAACTACTGTTGCCTTTCTTTCTCCGCATATCATTTCGCCCGCCTTTTCTAGCTCGGACCCATCCTGACAACTTCACAGTTAATGAAGAATCTGAGTCTCTCTTCCAAAACATCTGGACAGGGACTATAAGTAACGAAAGGAGCTGCACCACAACTGCTACAAGAAGAGGGACTCGTTTGCACTACACAAGAAAACCTAATTCTGCTTATTTTGTACTTCGTGGTATTTCACAAATTTCTAGTCCAGTTAAATTAGAACCGTTTATTTTGTGTATGTTTACTTTCATCTCGGATATGGTGTTTCACTTTGAAGTAACTTGTTAGTCTGACAAATTTTTTGTATTCAAAAGAAATTTTTAAGAATAATTTGCATCTTAAAATCTCAGTAATCTTGTAGAAATTTATTTAAAATTTAATGCTTGCCCATACGTTTATTCTGAATGTCCTTTTTTTGTAAAAGTAATTAAATTGCTGTCAGTCGGTACAAGTGTAGGAAATTTCATGAGGCGGCAAATGATTCAATACCCAATCTACAGATTAAAGCTGTGTACTACTCTGATCTTAAATTGTACTGGACATCAAGGAAAATTTCTTGTAAACTCTTCAGCAGGAATTTTACTCTGAGTGTTTGTATCTATGTCTTGTTATATATATTGTAAATTTGTACTGTGTATCTGTGACAACTCAAATGTTCACTCCAACATTGCTGCTATTTGTATACCAAATGAGACCTCAATATATTATTATACCTTATGCAGTACAAACTGAAAATGACACATTTACACTACATAAAAATAAAATTTTGATTTGTTTCAGCCACATGGGCCAGTTAAAGGAAGTACTGTGCTAAGGGGCCGAGGAGGACGTAATGCACAAGAAAATGAAGAAACAGCGCCACCACCACCACCACCATCATCAACAGCTGCTGCTGCTGTTTCTCCTTCGAATCCTGAAGATGATGAATTACCATTGGCTAGAGTAAGGGACACGGCGTTGGCTTTCAAGGCATGTTCATTGCTTTATTCATTCTGCTTTTACACTCTTTTATCCATTACAATCAGCAAACATTACCTAACCTATACATACATTAACCTAATGTGTACATAGATTAATCTAACCTATACATACATTAACCTAACCTTTACATACATTAACCTAACCTAACCTGTATTGATATCAGGTAAACCAAATATAATCTGTATGTATATTATCCGAACGTAACCGGTACATATAACTAGCGTTTGACCTATAAATGTATAGGTTAATAATATGTTCTAATAATAGTTTCTGTGATCTCCCTCATAGCAACACTAACTGCTCTAGACCATTCCTACCCATTGGTGTAATTTGTCACTAATTTCCAGAGGTCACTGCAGGCTTAGTTTTACAAATCGTAGGACAGAAATTCATTAACCATAGATATAGGCCAATAAATTTCAGTACAGCATTCAATTTTCAAATTTAAAAAATAATTTTTTACACGAATAATATTAGATTCCACTTATCGTTCATCTAGTACTGATTGTAAATCTGTATCTAGTAGGCCCTTGAGTGTTTTAGAATAAGAAATAAGTAGAGATGTGATGTAATATATAAAAATTAAATTTATTAACTATAAATCAGCACATAATTAGCAGTAGCAGCTCTAGTAGCCGAAATTGTAATTAAATTTCAATGAAATTTAATGTATATGTTTGGTTTAATTATTCGATCAATTGGAAACAATTCAATTTGTTTGGTTCGATTCACCCCAACAGCATGGGTCACTATAGGGTTAGTCTGAAAATAATAGGGGTGGTATGAAGACATAGTCAAGGAGAGTTAAGGTGGAAAAGGGTGGACGGATCTATAACCTAACTTACCAAAACATCAACAACACCTAACCTTACTAACACAATAGCCTAGCACCATTTATAACTTACGTTTCTATAATTTCATTGGTTTCTGGTCTAGAATATACTTTGTTGGGTTGGCAGCATTGTGTGATTTATAATTTATGTGATTTTTAAATTTTAACTTTGTCTACTGTTACGGAATTACAGTGCATGCTATATCGAACACGCTTGTCAATTGAATGTTTTCGCTAGTGGCTTTCACTGATGTCAACGGCTTAGTTTAAATAGGCAATTAAATGGTGGACACAATTGCACAAGACCATATTAAAATATAACCGTTTTTAATAAAGAATGTACATTTACTGCATGACATTTGATGGCGGTCAAAGTTCAATTATTTTGTTTATTGAAATTTTATATGTAGGGTAATTTTTCAAAAATTCGTAATGCAGAAGTAGAATTAAAAAATTTGACGATTAGGAGGGCCAGGATTCACTGTGCTGGACATGCCTCTTAGTTATATAGCTTATAGTGCATCCTCATTCACAAGACAGATGGCTATGGAAAATCCACTGATCCGCCACAAATCCAGTCACTCTCTGCATATTAGTCCTGTTCAGTCTAAGGGCCTCTTCTGTGTGGAGTCTTAAAGGATCCTTGAAAGTATCCTCCTAGACCCTTCATTCTCTCCCAAAACTTCTGGTGTCCTTTCATAACCCATTGGTAGACAGTAAGGTATAGGATACTCCACAGGCAGGTTTTGAGCTAGCGAAGGGGCATTGAGTTCCTTTTTTGGCATACCTGTCTGCCTCTTCATTGAGGCAACCAAATTCTGGAAAAAATTTTGTTGTTTTAAATTCTTTATCTACAAAACCTAAACCAAATTTCTAGCTTAAATCCTGCAACGCCCAAGAAACAATCCTATTTTAACGGGCTAAACAATGAAAATTAAATTTTATATAATGATTTCCTAGGAATGTTGTTGTACCAAAGATATTCATTATATCGGAATGATTTTAGAATCAATTGATAGAAGAAGAATCAAAATCTCTTATATCATTTCACATTGTTGGTTACAGCATGACGTTTTACTGTAGATTTCAGTTTGACTCTGTTTTATCGTAGATATTTGTTTATTTTGTATTTACGGTATATTTTTGTACTGTTTACATAATTAGTAATGTCTAACTTGAATTCAAGTTATCTTCCTGAACTACTTAAAAAAATAAGTTGACATGGATAACAATAACCGTACTAAAAAATTGTAATAATTACAAAATATTTCATACACTGGCCTAGAAATATTTCTTAACAAAATGATGTACACGTCTCATTAATTTTATATAAATTTTTGATTAAACATTTGTAATGTATTATAAAAACAACTGGCCCTACAGAATAAACTGACCGGTTGTTGCAGGGTTGAAAGGATCTGTATTGATGTGCTGGGGAAGTACCATGTATCCATCAATTTGTTTTCTTTAAGGCAAACTTTTTTTTCTACGTCACGTCGAGGTTGCTACAACTTGGACTCTATTCGAATAGTCGCACGCAAGTCACAAGATAGTAACTCTGAAATCATCCCGCCAAAGATTCATTAACTCCATAAAATACATGGACTTGCATATGACATAAAATGTTTTAAAAATTTGTATCAAAATAAAATCTCTTTGAAATTTTTTATTTCAAATATAAACTATTTTGTAATTTTTTTTTTTTCTTTCATTCCTCCAAAAATAATTAAAACTCAATAACTGATACAAAAACAAAGATTGTATTAAATTAGTTTTGGAACAATTTTAGGCCCTCTAATGCAATGCCTTTGTGTTTAAGCCAAACACTTGTTTTGATTATACCATGAGTTCTCAGTTTAAATAGAATATATATAAAAATTACATCTTTTTTTGCAAGTACAGGCAAAATTCCGATTCTGTTTTTCCTCTCAATTATGAAGCTATTGTTGCATCCTCATTCAGAGGTCATTTTCAATCCAATCTCATGTTTTTGGAAAACCGTGAAATACTTCAAATGATCTTATCACTCCACTTACCACCTAATGATAATACATTTCCTACACAGGTCTAGTACTTTCCGTAGGTCTGCCCTGTTCATCAATACAAAACAGAGGGCTTCCTCTGTGTTGAGCCTTGAGCGTTCTCTTAGACTATGCTTTGCCTTCAGGTCTCTAATGTTCCCTCAAGACTGATTGGGAGATACACTTACTTGACAAAGTATAAGATATTTCACACACAGGTTCTCAACTCCTGCTTTAGCGCACCTGTCTCCTTCCTCATTTCTAGTATTGTCCTGAAACCCACATTAGGTTTACATTTTTAGTTTTTGCCAAGATTTTGAGAGTGATATGACAATCCCACATGATAATGTGGTTTGCCAAAGCCAGAAGTGCTGTTTTGCTCTCCTCAAGTTTATACAGTCTTTAAAAAAAAAGTTTTAGCACCGCCAAAATGTAAAAAACAACAAAGAAAACTAATAACTGTAGACAACAACAAAAACAAACCGACAAAATGAAAACAACAACAATTACAAAAACAAACCTACAAAATGTAAACAATAACAAGGCTAATTGTAAACAACAACAAAAACTAACCACAAACTGTAAATAACAAGAAAAACCAACCGAATAACTGTAAACAACAACAAAAACAAACCCACAAAATGTAAACAACAACAAAGAAAACTAATAACTGTAGACAACAACAAAAACAAACCGACAAAATGAAAACAACAACAATTACAAAAACAAACCTACAAAATGTAAACAATAACAAACGCTAATTGTAAACAACAACAAAAACTAACCACAAACTGTAAATAACAAGAAAAACCAATGAATAACTGTAAACAACAATTACAAAAACAAACCCACAAAATGTAAACAACAAAAACAAACTGACAAAATGTAAACCATGTCAAAAACAAACCTACAACAAAGAAAACTAATAACTGTAGACAACAACAAAAACAAACCGACAAAATGAAAACAACAACAATAACAAACTGCTAATTGTAAACAACAACAAAAACTAACCACAAACTGTAAATAACAACAAAAACCAACCGAATAACTGTAAACAACAACAAATCAAACCCACAAAATGTAAACAAGAACAACAAAGAAAACTAATAACTGTAGACAACAACAAAAACAAACCTACAAAATGTAAACAAGAACAACAAAGAAAACTAATAACTGTAAACAACAATAAATCAAACCCACAAAATGTAAACAAGAACAACAAAGAAAACTAATAACTGTAAACAACAACAAATCAAACCCACAAAATGTAAACAAGAACAACAAAGAAAACTAATAACTGTAGACAACAAAAAAAAACCTACAAAATGTAAACAACAACAATTACAAAAACAAACCTACAAAATGTAAACAACAACAGCTAATTGTAAACAACAACAAAAACTAACCACAAACTGTAAATAACAAGAAAAACCAACCGAATAACTGTAAACAAGAACAAAAACAAACTGACAAAATGTAAACAACATAAAACAAACAGACAAAATGTAAACAACAACAAAAACAAACTGACAAACTCTAAACACCAACATAAACAAACCGACTATCTGTAAACCAGCTTGCTGAAGCTTAGGTTGACACTCTCACTGAGCAGTGGCAGCTTTTAAGGTGCAGCAGATACAGCCCAGAACACTTAATTTTATACAACTGTTTATCAAATTATAATATTAAAAATAGTTGTTAACAAGGGGTTGTATTTAGAAAAATCTTTTGTCAAAAATTTGGTGACTTTAAAATTACTATTTAATGTTGGCGAGTAACTGAATTTGATCTCTCGAGTCAGATAGCACCAAAAGTGTGTCAGTTGATTTATTTATTTATTTTGTCCACAATAAATTTATTAGTAAGTTCAATTCCATATCCCAGACTTTGTTCTTGACACAAAAGATGTTTTCAAAGAACATGTTTAAATAAAATAATAACATATTTCAGAAATGTCTCATCACAAGGTAGGCTGAATGACTTTGTGAGCTTATGAAGACATCATCAATTCTACTACTATCAAAGACATTAGATTATATCTTATTTTTGGTAGCTACGGAATTGGAAAGGATTATGTAACTGAGCATCTCGGGAATAGTGAAAGGGAGGAACAATAAGTGTCACAGTGCTGTGGTCACCCCTATATACAATACAATCTTATTTTTTAGAAACGTCTTTGTTTTTCATATCTTCAAAACAATTTATTTCATAAACTTAATTGTTTTTGCACATTAAGATATTGTTAAATGCTTTCCTAGCTACAAGAATGAATGTTAATTTCAAACATTTAATTTAATTACAGAACTATTTTTAATAACAACTACGTTCTCATCTTTAGTGTTTATTGCAAGTGAACCCTCAAATGTAAATCTACTGAAGGTTAAACTGGCAGTATTTGGTATTAATCCATTATAGATATTCTTACTTTTGCAGTGTGCGAGGGTAAAAATCAAACACATCAACGATCCAAACCAACATTCCACCATCTGACCCAGTACCCTTAGAAGCCAAAAGCAGTGTCCTTACTTTTATTCACTTCAGCAGTGTGTCCTTATAAGTGAAAAAAAAATACCACAGTACAAGTACAAGTTTTAATAAAGTTCTTAATTTTATTTTAATAAAAAATCTGCACATTTACATATAAGAACAGTACAGTACTGTACATAGCTAACATTATTTTATATAAATACAGTATTAGCAATAAGTGTCTAACTAATGTACTGCAGCATAAACCGATAAAAACCACAACTTAATTGAAATACAATACAGTAGGCATATACGTATACACAATGTGAATAATAGAGCTGTACTTGACCCAACTGTGGAAGAGGAGGAAGTTCATGTCTTAATATGAAAATTTTGTCATCTCTCAACTTACTAAGGTCCACTGAACTAAACTGGATAAAAGTGATTTTTTTTAAACTTTGACAAGTAAAATTTTTTGAGTTATAGAGGATCCAATGCATCCAAGAAATGAACAATTTTGTCTTAGTGAGGTTCTTTCTTTAAAATATTCGACTTATAGAAGGAAAATTAGCGTTATGAGAAGTGAAGATGAATGGCAAAAATTAGAGATATCAAGGAATTTGAGCTTAAAATTATATTTTTGCCAATATTTGTTATAGTGAGCTGGGGTTATTACGTCCAGAATTGAAATCTGTAAGTTTTTATCTAAATGAGCACACTATAGCCTTGTACCCAATTTTATATTCCTATCTTAATTTTCATGCCAATAAAGGCGGACAATTTGGAAATGACTTTTTCAGTTTTGTGAAGCATGAAACGTAAAGATCAGTCAAAAATGGAGGTCCAATTTTATGTGATTATCAAACTTCCTCTATATTTTGAAATCTTGTAGTTTTGTTAACAAATTTCTTAATTATTTGAAAAGAAATTGAATCTGTTAAGTTTAATCTTTTCATGTACATATAGTATAGAGAAAGTTATGTGATAGGTCAAAAAATCTATGTCTTATACATTTTGAGGTCTAAATTGTTATTTTTGGAATGATATCTGTCATATATGCATTCCACTGCAGCCCTTTCACTTTAAACAAATTTGGTATATAGGCATACGTTGTTCATATTTCAGGAAGTTTTTCGTTTTTTGAAATTTGATAGTTGCTATCGAACAAAAAGAGAAAATTCAGCAAAAACAACTAAAAGAGAAAATTAGCTGTAACGATTTTAATAAAAAATGTTCCAAGCTTAGCCTCTGAAGACCCACCCAAAATATATTTGTCACCATTTCTCAAGAAAGAACAGTTTGTGAGTTATCGGTTTAAAAAAAAAAAAAAAAAAAAAAAAAAAAAAAAAATGAAGCATAAAATATATACTTTTTCAAAATCAGCTTTATCAATTCGAGAAATCAATTGTAAACACTAATTCCCCCTATCACAAGTATAGGTACAATAATACAACACAAATAAACTTATGGTAAAAATTAACCTATGTTATTACAGTTACCTGATGTACATTTCAGTAACCAAGTTACCATCATCGGAGGGTTCTAAACTAATATTAACAAAATAAAATAAAAGTTGTAAAACTAAACTGACAATCCCCCCCCCCTTACTTCAGATTTTGTATGGATAGGAGACACAGGCTTACCTTGGAAAGTGGTCCTTGGTATTACCTATTAGTACACAAATAGAAAAACACAAGAACTTTAGTGTTGCATTGTGTTTTTCTATTTTTGTACCAAAGTAAGATTTTGTCTCCTATCCATACAAAATCTTACTTTTAGAATTAAAAACACACAAGGCAATCCATGTCGTATCATGTTAAACAATGGGTAAAAACTACTCTAAGCAGTGTTGATGTCGAATCTATCAATCCTTATTTTGTAATTGTTGATTTCAAACTAAGCTACATTTTTTAAAACTAAACAAATTTTAAATTAAATATTTAATAATTAAATAAACATAATTTGTTCATTATAATCATACCGTTTCGTATCAGTACTATTTTTGGCCTAACTCTGGATTTTGTTATTTAAAAGCCTATACGGAATTTCTTACTGGAAAATGCGTCATTGGAAAGTCTGTGTCAAGGGGACAATATAGCAGTATTGAGTTGTCCAAGTGGTGGTGGCTCCCTCAACTTTTTGTAAACAGTATTGTCAATTTGTTGCTTCAACGGGAGACGCAACACAAACCACTATTTGTGTCTTTAGACTAAATCACTAAGAAAAAATTGTTGAAATTTGGAAATTACGGGACCGATTTAAAATAAGTTTTCGAAAAATATGTTGTTCAAATAAGTCGTAAATTATGAATTTCCTGTTTCAGCACGAAAGTTGTCTCATTTGCTTATATGTCTTCAAGCCTGTGTAGTAAATTCTACTATTATTACTTTCCTTTCAGGATACTCAGTTATCCATCTAAACATTTGCTATTAAAACATTTTAAATAATATCCATTATTGTTTATACTGGTGACTGACGGTACTTGATAGAATTCCATGTTATACAAATAAAACACACACAAATTATTTTGTTAATTCTATATTTATTGGTCTAGCCGACCATGGTATCGCCAGTTACAGCATTGACGAAAATTATACAAAGACTAAATAACCTAAGAAGAATTGTACACACCTTGTGGGCTTGGGCGAAACCATGGTCGGCTAGACCAATAAATGTAGAATTTTACAAAAGAATTCGTGTGTGTTTTATTTGTATAATATCCATTATTTTAAGCATAATTAATGTCTCTCAATTTCTATAGAGACAACTTTAGGGTTAAGGGTTTTACGGTTTACTTGAAATTTGTCTTGTATTTCAAATGTTCTATTTATTGGTAAGTTGATTATTTTAGAATGTTATTTGCTTAATAATATATAATCTTAATTTGTATTTAATTTGTTTTCATTACAGCGTTCACAGCAGAAACAACGACTGAACACCATTCTCCTTCGTCTATTATCAAGGCTACCAAGTAAACAACCGATCGATTTGTCGTATCTCCTAGAACCTGGACGACGACATCGTAAGAGGCCAGCACTTCTAAGTCCATGAGAATGGCTTCTCCGCTGAACTGAACGGAACTTTAACTAAGATAGGAATTAGATGAGTTAATGCCAGGTTTTTTTTTAAATTAATTCGAAGCTTTAATAGATAAGGTTAGGATAGTTAAATAGAAAAATGGAAAGAAAAGATAGAATTCAAAAGAAATTGTCATCGTGGGATGTATTTGAAATTTCTATTAGAAACAAGAGTTTTGTAAAATTTTACAATATGTTTAAAGATGGAAAAAAACTTGAAAAATTACAGGAAATTTTTGTAAAAGGCGAGGGAAATTTTTTGTTAATTTAAGGAGTATGTTCCAAATATTGTTATTTTCTACCAAAAATAAGTAGGCCTACTTGTATTGTAAGTTATTTTATCTGTTGTAGAGTGAATCCGTTGTGGTGTTAAAATAAATGACTTAAACTTGCTATTAGGATCATTTTAGGAGGAGGAGAGTTCAAAAGAGACTTAGAGAATTGTATGAATTACAAATTGAACATGATTTTAGTTATGTTTTAATTTACATTGGTATTGGTTTATTAAATACAGAATTTAAAATAACACTTATATTAAACAGTTAAACATCTTACCTCATTGATTTGCCATACTTAGTAGTTATTATTGGTTACTAGAATTTTGAATAGATCTTCATTTAAAAGAGCCTACAACTCGGATAAATCATTTAATTTATTTGACATGACATTTTGTGATTAGATCATTATTAAAAATACTTTTAAAACTTTTGCATTACCAGACAATTTATAGGTAGGACTTACCGAACGTTGAGATGATCGTCATAACGTGTACACTAGCAGGAGCACAACACCACTCTCTCAGGGGCCCTGTCCTGCAGTTGGTTTTGTTACTCTTTGAGCCACACCCAAGATGGACGCCAGTTTCCATCATATTTGCTATTTCATTGGCTAATAATGATGAACGGGAGGGAATTATACGACTTTGAATAAGTCACGTAGGCTATGGAAACTGGCTCATTCGGTTAACCCAAGATGTTATAGCTTATTTTTAAAGCCCACAGTGTTCTGCTATAATGTTGCAACTTAATTTATTTGCAAAACTACTCAACTTCTATTTAACTTTAAATTATTAATTTGATGTGTAATTAGAATTAAGGGTGTAAACTAACTGTGTGGCTGGCCACTGCACTGTAAAATCTCTGTCACGTCCTTTTCTGTTAATTTCAAGAACCGTTTAAACAAATTCTTATAAATCCGAGTAACTTTGTGAGGGGGGGCGCAGGTTCTACTAAACATAAAACATCTCTGTAGCAGTAAAATCATTCTAGCATATGCACGGTTAAACTTTATAATAATAACATAAAACTTTAGAAGTATATCGTATGTATTAGCGGTGATATTTATAACAAAAGATTATCCAATTTAATGATATAAAAATTGTCATATTCTCTCAAACTCAGCGTTAGAATATTCGTAGCTTAACAAGTGTATTATTCTTTAACGTAGTGTATATCTTGCACTCGATTGTGATGATAGTGTTTACTGGTTTATCCTAGAAACTGATATACCTTTTGTTACAGACAAAGATTTGATTTAATTAAATAATTTGATATAATCATTTTCTTTCTGTCTATTGCCGCATAAATTTATCTAGAAAGAGAAATTTGAATTTTCTGTTTTCTTACCATTTTTTCTACTAAACACCTATCTTTAATGTATGGTGATAAGCATCACAGTATATAAAAAATCTAATTTTTTATTACTAAAATAAGAGAATGTTCATATATTATAATTTTAGAGTATGTTTTAAACATTTTTTAAAATTAAAATGAATTTGAACGTAATATATTTAATTTATTTTAATATGTTTATATGAATTTAGTTTTTGTATTATTGTGCAATTAAAATTGCAACAAAAAAATTTATATATTAAAAATAATAATTATTATTTTTTCAGAATGTGAAAGAATTGATGTTTTAACTGTAAAATACAGTGTATATTGTATGTTTGTATAAATGTAATGGATAAATTTATTTATTATTTTTCAAAAAAAAATATATAAGGGTTGTGAATCACTATGAAAACAAAATGAAAATAGTTTAATTTTACAGTTTGAAAAGTTTCAATTTTGTTTTTTGGGCATATTGGTAAATATTAGTCAATTTATCTGCTATTACAATATAACTGTTTTATTATAAAACGTGATATTTTTGTTTTAGAATCAATGTTTTTACTATTGATAATATAAGTTTTTATATTTTTTTATTTTATAGAAGCTATCCATTATTTGTTTGAGAATTGTTAGTAAAAAGAAGAAGGGGGGAAATTGAACTTTTTGAAGATTTCAATTTTAATGGCCCAAAGTATCAGGAAAAGCTATTTTTGACAAGCTTATTTGTAAAAACAACGGTTGCTTTAAAAGTGGGAGACTTTTAGTGTGTATATTTTAAAATCATATTTGGGAGTTATTCAGTTTGCTATGCACTATATTTGCTCTAAATTTTAATTGAGCAATGTAGTATTGTAAAACCAAATTTTCTACGTTTAGAAACAAAGTAATTGTGAATATTGAAATTTCAAACCGAGATCCTTCAAGAAAATGTTATAATCGTGTAGTTATGACATTCCTCAAGGCACAAGATAACTATTCTTCATATTATAAAGAGATGAGCTACTGGAAGTTGTTATTGTCAGGTTCCAAGTTGTAGTAAACTTTTGTATGGATTGGTTTCAACATCAGGGACTGGGTATGTACTATAATGAAACTTCATCAGTCTCTTGTCTATTTATAATAATAGATGAGGTTATAAAACTAGCTGAGCAGGGCATCATTCTTTACTTTACAAAATTAAATTGGAAAAATCATTTTTTCCAGTTCTTCAAATGTCATATAATGGTCTTTGTGCAATATAGAATAATGTATCGAAACAGAAAATGTTTGAAATAGAAAACCATGCAGTAAGAAGTCCAAAGACCCGTCCGTTACTTCCTTCCATTTATATTTTATGCGGTATAAGTTATTATACATTTCACGCAGATCCCGAGTTAGATATATAGATACAACACAAGGAAAACGCATATATTCCAAAACATAGGCTTGATCAAACTTCTTAATTGCAAACATTTTCTCCCATAAAAATTTTTAAAGATATTTTATAAAAGAAATATTTAATTATTTTTATTCCGTCGAGGAATTCGTAAGACAGCTTTGATGACCTCTGACAAACATCAGTGGAATAGTTTCTTTTTCTTGTATCAATACATTTTTATATCGCACAGCTGCTGAAAAATATTAAGAAAATATTATTGCTAGGCCTAAGTCAAATTTATGACACAAACCAATCAAGTGGAGGATTTTTAGAGCAGAGTTGAAATTATTTTTGTGAGTTTCTGGGTTTATCTGTAATATATATTGTTTTTATTAAAAAATTGAAATAGCAGATAAATTTTTGTTGAAATGCGAAAGATTTCTAAGTTCCATTCAGAACAGCTGAGTGTTTTTATTTACTGATATATATATATATATATATATATATATATATATATATATATATATATATGTATATATATATATGTGTTTATATATATGTGTGTGTATATGTATATAGGATATATTTGAGCTTTATTCAGTAAGGTCGATATTTGTATATAAACCAATTTTGTACAAAACTGTGTATATACTATTTATACTTAACAATTATAGTTGATATTTATTCATAAAGTTTTTGTTTTTAGTGTTTTATGTAAAATGTTATATAAGGATCCATAATATGTGAAGTTTCAAATCATATTTGAAAATATTTTTATATAAAATTTCTTTGGTGGAAATAAGTTAAAAAAAAGAAGTTTTTTGGGTATAGTGAAAAGGTGACTTCAAATCTATTTAGATTTCACTCGTCAAGAAGAACCAAAAAATTGCCATGTTGAATTCTACTTACAGTTATTGGTAGACATTTTAGGACTTTGCAAGCCTGATTGTTTCAAACACACTATACAATGTATGTGATCTGTTAGGGGATTTCTTATGTCCATATTTAAAGTTTAAACTCATTACACCAAGGAATTATGTCTTTTTGTTATAAAACATCCTATGTTACTATTTTCTATAATAGAACATTTTTCCATAATATACATATAATTTTGTAATTTTCCTGTTTTTGCGGCTATATGTATACCAAATTTCGAAGTTTTTCTTTGAAAGGTCTACAATTTTACCGGAACAGACTGTCGAAAGATTGGTAGAAGTAGACTTTACTAAATGACAATTTTTTCCAAGAGTAGAATCTAAATTTTTAATTCAAGTGACATCTTGTTTAATAAATAGGTTAGATTTTTGTGTGGTTTTACTTCATAAAAAAAACCTGTCATACCAATTTAAATTATTTTGCATTAGAAAAATATTGGTGCAAATTTTAGTTTTGTATAAATATAGAACCTATTGTCAATTTTTATTCTTACAAAGTATAATTTTGTTTTTTTTTACTCCTGTAAGCTTAATATTTTGTTTGCTTTATTATTTTTTTTCCAAACTAAGCTAGTCATTTTTGTATAAATGAAAATGTGAAAATTAAGCATTAAAAAAAATAAAAAAGTATTTATTTACCTTATACTAGTGAATTACCAGTTTATAAGCCATAATAATTCACCAAACTTAGAATAATTTTATTTGATAAAGTCACATGGAATAAGTACACATTGAAGGAAGTAAAATAAATCAAAACAACTTGTAATGTATATTTGTATACTTTTTAATTTGTATTTAAGGTTAAACATATGTTAATTTTGTGCCTTTATATGGTTTAAGTTCTTGTATGGTTAAATAAATATTGTAAATGTTACTCTCTGCATGTGTTTATTGTTTTACGTTTTTCCTAATTTCCTAAATTAATAGGATTGTTATTTATAATCTTCTGTTTTTTTAAATTTGTGAATTCAAGGATGGGTTTATGAATGGGCGAGTCGCTTTTTACATTATTTAAATTTTTTGTTGCATTGAAAGGTCACTTGGTATTTACTTTTATTACAAATAGTTTTCACAGATCCTGTTTTTTGTCAGAATCTTTAAAAAAAAAAAAATTATGTACCAAAATTTTAGTTATTTTTCTTATAATTTGATTGTCTATGATGATTTTTTAAATTTTTTTTATTGGTTAAATTAACTAAGCTTACAGCATTTGCTCATAAGAAGAAATTGTAATTTTTTTTATAACAAGTAGCATAGCTTTCAACGGATTGTGGAAGGATCTATCTAAATTCTTTGACCTGCTCAGGAAGAAATCATTCAGAGGCCAATACACTAATAAAACCATTGGAATTTACATACAATTTATTTCATACCGTGAAATCTGCTGAATTACACTTCCGATCCTATGGTTAACAAATACATGGTTCCCTATTTTGAACCAGTATAACATCTTGTTTTGTAATAAATCTGTTCAAGCCATTTCAAAAGTAAAATAACTTAGAAAATCATCTCGACAAAATGAACGAACCCTCAAATCAGACCTATAATTAAATCCATCTCTTGGATGTTACAATGTCTCTGTAAATAAGTGGATCTGATAGTCTTAAGTAGCAAATATTAGACTCTATTTATCGTTGACCTAAGCAATATTTGTACAATAGCATTAACAAGTCTTAAGTTTGTACTTTAGGTTTCATCACATTTACTGAGAAATAAAAGAAAAGGCTGCTTTATTTTAAATTTTCATTTTATTTCTGATTTCCTATTTTTCCTCTGTACGAACATTGAGAAGAAACTTCCAAATCATTTTTTATCCAAGTAAATCAAGATTAAAAGCATTAGATGGAACATTTATTGAGTTAAATTTTTTGTACCGAGTGAAAAAATAGGATTAATAAATAGCATGGCCAATCAAGACTTTTTGTTTATTTAAAAAAAAAAAAATCAAATTTAAACAGTGATGTCATAAAAACTGTAAATAAAATTTTCATTAGAACAAGCTGTAAAAATTTCGTTACATTTTTATGCTATTCGGTGGCCTAGTATGTTAAATTCTATCTGATTTAAATTACATTTTTATCAAATCATCATAAAATTTGCTACCTCAGGAGAACATTATAGTGTGGGTTTGACAATTTAGAAACCTAACTGGATCCACACATAGTCTTATGTTCGATCATTTTCTCATCTTAATAGGTCACTATTGATTAACTTTTGCTTTCGTCTGATTCTGACATTATTAGAGTATTCGAGGGCTAGGGGGTCTTTATTTTATAATGTATAAATGTCTTGTGGCTATACCCACCGTTTTTAAAAGGTATTACAAGTGGCGAAATGTGAAATGTTAAAATCAGGTATTTTTATTGACATATAAATTGCAATAACTCTTAAACCATTTGAGATGTCAAAGTGATTTTTTCAGGGTTTATTATCCTTTCAATTCTGCATCTTTTGATACCCATATCGTTGGTTTAAAAAAATTTTGATCTTTTTTGAAAAAACTTTTAACTGCAATTACTCGTAAACCCTTTGAGATTTCAAAGTCATTTTTTCATGGTTTACTCTCTATTAAATTCTGCATCTATTGATGTGCATATCATTGGTATTGTTAAATGTTGAAATATTTACCTAAAAATAGATAAAAATGAAAAAATATTAAAAATTTTGAACTTTCAATAGCACCACTCGACTCCAAATTTAATTCTGCTTCTATTAAGCTATAGAAACATTCAAAAATCAAAAACTCACTTTTTCGCCTAAAAAAACTGCAAGGGGGGTACCTTAGCATTTAGCAAAGTTGGAAAATTGGCTGTTTTCACGAGTTAATTACTCAGAAACTATAAGAGATATTTTCGAATTGAAAACACCACAGTAAAATTTGAACTTTCTTCTTTCCTCATGTAAAATTTCGTATCATTACGACGTATAGTTAGGGAGCTACAGGCGTTTTAAAAAGGTATTACAAGTGGCGAAACGTGAAATGTTAAAATCAGGTATTTTTATTGACATATAAATTGCAATAACTCTTAAACCATTTGAGATGTCAAAGTGATTTTTTCAGGGTTTATTCTCCTTTCAATTCTGCATCTTTTGATACCCATATCGTTGGTTTAAAAAAATTTTGATCTTTTTTGAAAAAACTTTGAACTGCAATTACTCGTAAACCCTTTGAGATTTCAAAGTCATTTTTTCATGGTTTACTCTCTATTAAATTCTGCATCTATTGATGTGCATATCATTGGTATTGTTAAATGTTGAAATATTTACCTAAAAATAGATAAAAATGAAAAAATATTAAAAATTTTGAACTTTCAATAGCACCACTCGACTCCAAATTTAATTCTGCTTCTATTAAGCTATAGAAACATTCAAAAATCAAAAACTCACTTTTTCGCCTAAAAAAACTGCAAGGGGGGTACCTTAGCATTTAGCAAAGTTGGAAAATTGGCTGTTTTCACGAGTTAATTACTCAGAAACTAGAAGAGATATTTTCGAATTGAAAACACCACAGTAAAATTTGAACTTTCTTCTTTCCTCATGTAAAATTTCGTATCATTACGACGTATAGTTAGGGAGCTACAGGCGTTTTAAAAAGGTATTACAAGTGGCGAAACGTGAAATGTTAAAATCAGGTATTTTTATTGACATATAAATTGCAATAACTCTTAAACCATTTGAGATGTCAAAGTGATTTTTTCAGGGTTTATTCTCCTTTCAATTCTGCATCTTTTGATACCCATATCGTTGGTTTAAAAAAATTTTGATCTTTTTTGAAAAAACTTTTAACTGCAATTACTCGTAAACCCTTTGAGATTTCAAAGTCATTTTTTCATGGTTTACTCTCTATTAAATTCTGCATCTATTGATGTGCATATCATTGGTATTGTTAAATGTTGAAATATTTACCTAAAAATAGATAAAAATGAAAAAATATTAAAAATTTTGAACTTTCAATAGCACCACTCGACTCCAAATTTAATTCTGCTTCTATTAAGCTATAGAAACATTCAAAAATCAAAAACTCACTTTTTCGCCTAAAAAAACTGCAAGGGGGGTACCTTAGCATTTAGCAAAGTTGGAAAATTGGCTGTTTTCACGAGTTAATTACTCAGAAACTATAAGAGATATTTTCGAATTGAAAACACCACAGTAAAATTTGAACTTTCTTCTTTCCTCATGTAAAATTTCGTATCATTACGACGTATAGTTAGGGAGCTACAGGCGTTTTAAAAAGGTATTACAAGTGGCGAAACGTGAAATGTTAAAATCAGGTATTTTTATTGACATATAAATTGCAATAACTCTTAAACCATTTGAGATGTCAAAGTGATTTTTTCAGGGTTTATTCTCCTTTCAATTCTGCATCTTTTGATACCCATATCGTTGGTTTAAAAAAATTTTGATCTTTTTTGAAAAAACTTTGAACTGCAATTACTCGTAAACCCTTTGAGATTTCAAAGTCATTTTTTCATGGTTTACTCTCTATTAAATTCTGCATCTATTGATGTGCATATCATTGGTATTGTTAAATGTTGAAATATTTACCTAAAAATAGATAAAAATGAAAAAATATTAAAAATTTTGAACTTTCAATAGCACCACTCGACTCCAAATTTAATTCTGCTTCTATTAAGCTATAGAAACATTCAAAAATCAAAAACTCACTTTTTCGCCTAAAAAAACTGCAAGGGGGGTACCTTAGCATTTAGCAAAGTTGGAAAATTGGCTGTTTTCACGAGTTAATTACTCAGAAACTATAAGAGATATTTTCGAATTGAAAACACCACAGTAAAATTTGAACTTTCTTCTTTCCTCATGTAAAATTTCGTATCATTACGACGTATAGTTAGGGAGCTACAGGCGTTTTAAAAAGGTATTACAAGTGGCGAAACGTGAAATGTTAAAATCAGGTATTTTTATTGACATATAAATTGCAATAACTCTTAAACCATTTGAGATGTCAAAGTGATTTTTTCAGGGTTTATTCTCCTTTCAATTCTGCATCTTTTGATACCCATATCGTTGGTTTAAAAAAATTTTGATCTTTTTTGAAAAAACTTTTAACTGCAATTACTCGTAAACCCTTTGAGATTTCAAAGTCATTTTTTCATGGTTTACTCTCTATTAAATTCTGCATCTATTGATGTGCATATCATTGGTATTGTTAAATGTTGAAATATTTACCTAAAAATAGATAAAAATGAAAAAATATTAAAAATTTTGAACTTTCAATAGCACCACTCGACTCCAAATTTAATTCTGCTTCTATTAAGCTATAGAAACATTCAAAAATCAAAAACTCACTTTTTCGCCTAAAAAAACTGCAAGGGGGGTACCTTAGCATTTAGCAAAGTTGGAAAATTGGCTGTTTTCACGAGTTAATTACTCAGAAACTATAAGAGATATTTTCGAATTGAAAACACCACAGTAAAATTTGAACTTTCTTCTTTCCTCATGTAAAATTTCGTATCATTACGACGTATAGTTAGGGAGCTACAGGCGTTTTAAAAAGGTATTACAAGTGGCGAAACGTGAAATGTTAAAATCAGGTATTTTTATTGACATATAAATTGCAATAACTCTTAAACCATTTGAGATGTCAAAGTGATTTTTTCAGGGTTTATTCTCCTTTCAATTCTGCATCTTTTGATACCCATATCGTTGGTTTAAAAAAATTTTGATCTTTTTTGAAAAAACTTTGAACTGCAATTACTCGTAAACCCTTTGAGATTTCAAAGTCATTTTTTCATGGTTTACTCTCTATTAAATTCTGCATCTATTGATGTGCATATCATTGGTATTGTTAAATGTTGAAATATTTACCTAAAAATAGATAAAAATGAAAAAATATTAAAAATTTTGAACTTTCAATAGCACCACTCGACTCCAAATTTAATTCTGCTTCTATTAAGCTATAGAAACATTCAAAAATCAAAAACTCACTTTTTCGCCTAAAAAAACTGCAAGGGGGGTACCTTAGCATTTAGCAAAGTTGGAAAATTGGCTGTTTTCACGAGTTAATTACTCAGAAACTATAAGAGATATTTTCGAATTGAAAACACCACAGTAAAATTTGAACTTTCTTCTTTCCTCATGTAAAATTTCGTATCATTACGACGTATAGTTAGGGAGCTACAGGCGTTTTAAAAAGGTATTACAAGTGGCGAAACGTGAAATGTTAAAATCAGGTATTTTTATTGACATATAAATTGCAATAACTCTTAAACCATTTGAGATGTCAAAGTGATTTTTTCAGGGTTTATTCTCCTTTCAATTCTGCATCTTTTGATACCCATATCGTTGGTTTAAAAAAATTTTGATCTTTTTTGAAAAAACTTTGAACTGCAATTACTCGTAAACCCTTTGAGATTTCAAAGTCATTTTTTCATGGTTTACTCTCTATTAAATTCTGCATCTATTGATGTGCATATCATTGGTATTGTTAAATGTTGAAATATTTACCTAAAAATAGATAAAAATGAAAAAATATTAAAAATTTTGAACTTTCAATAGCACCACTCGACTCCAAATTTAATTCTGCTTCTATTAAGCTATAGAAACATTCAAAAATCAAAAACTCACTTTTTCGCCTAAAAAAACTGCAAGGGGGGTACCTTAGCATTTAGCAAAGTTGGAAAATTGGCTGTTTTCACGAGTTAATTACTCAGAAACTATAAGAGATATTTTCGAATTGAAAACACCACAGTAAAATTTGAACTTTCTTCTTTCCTCATGTAAAATTTCGTATCATTACGACGTATAGTTAGGGAGCTACAGGCGTTTTAAAAAGGTATTACAAGTGGCGAAACGTGAAATGTTAAAATCAGGTATTTTTATTGACATATAAATTGCAATAACTCTTAAACCATTTGAGATGTCAAAGTGATTTTTTCAGGGTTTATTCTCCTTTCAATTCTGCATCTTTTGATACCCATATCGTTGGTTTAAAAAAATTTTGATCTTTTTTGAAAAAACTTTTAACTGCAATTACTCGTAAACCCTTTGAGATTTCAAAGTCATTTTTTCATGGTTTACTCTCTATTAAATTCTGCATCTATTGATGTGCATATCATTGGTATTGTTAAATGTTGAAATATTTACCTAAAAATAGATAAAAATGAAAAAATATTAAAAATTTTGAACTTTCAATAGCACCACTCGACTCCAAATTTAATTCTGCTTCTATTAAGCTATAGAAACATTCAAAAATCAAAAACTCACTTTTTCGCCTAAAAAAACTGCAAGGGGGGTACCTTAGCATTTAGCAAAGTTGGAAAATTGGCTGTTTTCACGAGTTAATTACTCAGAAACTATAAGAGATATTTTCGAATTGAAAACACCACAGTAAAATTTGAACTTTCTTCTTTCCTCATGTAAAATTTCGTATCATTACGACGTATAGTTAGGGAGCTACAGGCGTTTTAAAAAGGTATTACAAGTGGCGAAACGTGAAATGTTAAAATCAGGTATTTTTATTGACATATAAATTGCAATAACTCTTAAACCATTTGAGATGTCAAAGTGATTTTTTCAGGGTTTATTCTCCTTTCAATTCTGCATCTTTTGATACCCATATCGTTGGTTTAAAAAAATTTTGATCTTTTTTGAAAAAACTTTGAACTGCAATTACTCGTAAACCCTTTGAGATTTCAAAGTCATTTTTTCATGGTTTACTCTCTATTAAATTCTGCATCTATTGATGTGCATATCATTGGTATTGTTAAATGTTGAAATATTTACCTAAAAATAGATAAAAATGAAAAAATATTAAAAATTTTGAACTTTCAATAGCACCACTCGACTCCAAATTTAATTCTGCTTCTATTAAGCTATAGAAACATTCAAAAATCAAAAACTCACTTTTTCGCCTAAAAAAACTGCAAGGGGGGTACCTTAGCATTTAGCAAAGTTGGAAAATTGGCTGTTTTCACGAGTTAATTACTCAGAAACTATAAGAGATATTTTCGAATTGAAAACACCACAGTAAAATTTGAACTTTCTTCTTTCCTCATGTAAAATTTCGTATCATTACGACGTATAGTTAGGGAGCTACAGGCGTTTTAAAAAGGTATTACAAGTGGCGAAACGTGAAATGTTAAAATCAGGTATTTTTATTGACATATAAATTGCAATAACTCTTAAACCATTTGAGATGTCAAAGTGATTTTTTCAGGGTTTATTCTCCTTTCAATTCTGCATCTTTTGATACCCATATCGTTGGTTTAAAAAAATTTTGATCTTTTTTGAAAAAACTTTTAACTGCAATTACTCGTAAACCCTTTGAGATTTCAAAGTCATTTTTTCATGGTTTACTCTCTATTAAATTCTGCATCTATTGATGTGCATATCATTGGTATTGTTAAATGTTGAAATATTTACCTAAAAATAGATAAAAATGAAAAAATATTAAAAATTTTGAACTTTCAATAGCACCACTCGACTCCAAATTTAATTCTGCTTCTATTAAGCTATAGAAACATTCAAAAATCAAAAACTCACTTTTTCGCCTAAAAAAACTGCAAGGGGGGTACCTTAGCATTTAGCAAAGTTGGAAAATTGGCTGTTTTCACGAGTTAATTACTCAGAAACTATAAGAGATATTTTCGAATTGAAAACACCACAGTAAAATTTGAACTTTCTTCTTTCCTCATGTAAAATTTCGTATCATTACGACGTATAGTTAGGGAGCTACAGGCGTTTTAAAAAGGTATTACAAGTGGCGAAACGTGAAATGTTAAAATCAGGTATTTTTATTGACATATAAATTGCAATAACTCTTAAACCATTTGAGATGTCAAAGTGATTTTTTCAGGGTTTATTCTCCTTTCAATTCTGCATCTTTTGATACCCATATCGTTGGTTTAAAAAAATTTTGATCTTTTTTGAAAAAACTTTGAACTGCAATTACTCGTAAACCCTTTGAGATTTCAAAGTCATTTTTTCATGGTTTACTCTCTATTAAATTCTGCATCTATTGATGTGCATATCATTGGTATTGTTAAATGTTGAAATATTTACCTAAAAATAGATAAAAATGAAAAAATATTAAAAATTTTGAACTTTCAATAGCACCACTCGACTCCAAATTTAATTCTGCTTCTATTAAGCTATAGAAACATTCAAAAATCAAAAACTCACTTTTTCGCCTAAAAAAACTGCAAGGGGGGTACCTTAGCATTTAGCAAAGTTGGAAAATTGGCTGTTTTCACGAGTTAATTACTCAGAAACTATAAGAGATATTTTCGAATTGAAAACACCACAGTAAAATTTGAACTTTCTTCTTTCCTCATGTAAAATTTCGTATCATTACGACGTATAGTTAGGGAGCTACAGGCGTTTTAAAAAGGTATTACAAGTGGCGAAACGTGAAATGTTAAAATCAGGTATTTTTATTGACATATAAATTGCAATAACTCTTAAACCATTTGAGATGTCAAAGTGATTTTTTCAGGGTTTATTCTCCTTTCAATTCTGCATCTTTTGATACCCATATCGTTGGTTTAAAAAAATTTTGATCTTTTTTGAAAAAACTTTGAACTGCAATTACTCGTAAACCCTTTGAGATTTCAAAGTCATTTTTTCATGGTTTACTCTCTATTAAATTCTGCATCTATTGATGTGCATATCATTGGTATTGTTAAATGTTGAAATATTTACCTAAAAATAGATAAAAATGAAAAAATATTAAAAATTTTGAACTTTCAATAGCACCACTCGACTCCAAATTTAATTCTGCTTCTATTAAGCTATAGAAACATTCAAAAATCAAAAACTCACTTTTTCGCCTAAAAAAACTGCAAGGGGGGTACCTTAGCATTTAGCAAAGTTGGAAAATTGGCTGTTTTCACGAGTTAATTACTCAGAAACTATAAGAGATATTTTCGAATTGAAAACACCACAGTAAAATTTGAACTTTCTTCTTTCCTCATGTAAAATTTCGTATCATTACGACGTATAGTTAGGGAGCTACAGGCGTTTTAAAAAGGTATTACAAGTGGCGAAACGTGAAATGTTAAAATCAGGTATTTTTATTGACATATAAATTGCAATAACTCTTAAACCATTTGAGATGTCAAAGTGATTTTTTCAGGGTTTATTCTCCTTTCAATTCTGCATCTTTTGATACCCATATCGTTGGTTTAAAAAAATTTTGATCTTTTTTGAAAAAACTTTTAACTGCAATTACTCGTAAACCCTTTGAGATTTCAAAGTCATTTTTTCATGGTTTACTCTCTATTAAATTCTGCATCTATTGATGTGCATATCATTGGTATTGTTAAATGTTGAAATATTTACCTAAAAATAGATAAAAATGAAAAAATATTAAAAATTTTGAACTTTCAATAGCACCACTCGACTCCAAATTTAATTCTGCTTCTATTAAGCTATAGAAACATTCAAAAATCAAAAACTCACTTTTTCGCCTAAAAAAACTGCAAGGGGGACCTTAGCATTTAGCAAAGTTGGAAAATTGGCTGTTTTCACGAGTTAATTACTCAGAAACTATAAGAGATATTTTCGAATTGAAAACACCACAGTAAAATTTGAACTTTCTTCTTTCCTCATGTAAAATTTCGTATCATTACGACGTATAGTTAGGGAGCTACAGGCGTTTTAAAAAGGTATTACAAGTGGCGAAACGTGAAATGTTAAAATCAGGTATTTTTATTGACATATAAATTGCAATAACTCTTAAACCATTTGAGATGTCAAAGTGATTTTTTCAGGGTTTATTCTCCTTTCAATTCTGCATCTTTTGATACCCATATCGTTGGTTTAAAAAAATTTTGATCTTTTTTGAAAAAACTTTGAACTGCAATTACTCGTAAACCCTTTGAGATTTCAAAGTCATTTTTTCATGGTTTACTCTCTATTAAATTCTGCATCTATTGATGTGCATATCATTGGTATTGTTAAATGTTGAAATATTTACCTAAAAATAGATAAAAATGAAAAAATATTAAAAATTTTGAACTTTCAATAGCACCACTCGACTCCAAATTTAATTCTGCTTCTATTAAGCTATAGAAACATTCAAAAATCAAAAACTCACTTTTTCGCCTAAAAAAACTGCAAGGGGGGTACCTTAGCATTTAGCAAAGTTGGAAAATTGGCTGTTTTCACGAGTTAATTACTCAGAAACTATAAGAGATATTTTCGAATTGAAAACACCACAGTAAAATTTGAACTTTCTTCTTTCCTCATGTAAAATTTCGTGTCATTACGACGTATAGTTAGGGAGCTACAGGCGTTTTAAAAAGGTATTACAAGTGGCGAAACGTGAAATGTTAAAATCAGGTATTTTTATTGACATATAAATTGCAATAACTCTTAAACCATTTGAGATGTCAAAGTGATTTTTTCAGGGTTTATTCTCCTTTCAATTCTGCATCTTTTGATACCCATATCGTTGGTTTAAAAAAATTTTGATCTTTTTTGAAAAAACTTTGAACTGCAATTACTCGTAAACCCTTTGAGATTTCAAAGTCATTTTTTCATGGTTTACTCTCTATTAAATTCTGCATCTATTGATGTGCATATCATTGGTATTGTTAAATGTTGAAATATTTACCTAAAAATAGATAAAAATGAAAAAATATTAAAAATTTTGAACTTTCAATAGCACCACTCGACTCCAAATTTAATTCTGCTTCTATTAAGCTATAGAAACATTCAAAAATCAAAAACTCACTTTTTCGCCTAAAAAAACTGCAAGGGGGGTACCTTAGCATTTAGCAAAGTTGGAAAATTGGCTGTTTTCACGAGTTAATTACTCAGAAACTATAAGAGATATTTTCGAATTGAAAACACCACAGTAAAATTTGAACTTTCTTCTTTCCTCATGTAAAATTTCGTATCATTACGACGTATAGTTAGGGAGCTACAGGCGTTTTAAAAAGGTATTACAAGTGGCGAAACGTGAAATGTTAAAATCAGGTATTTTTATTGACATATAAATTGCAATAACTCTTAAACCATTTGAGATGTCAAAGTGATTTTTTCAGGGTTTATTCTCCTTTCAATTCTGCATCTTTTGATACCCATATCGTTGGTTTAAAAAAATTTTGATCTTTTTTGAAAAAACTTTGAACTGCAATTACTCGTAAACCCTTTGAGATTTCAAAGTCATTTTTTCATGGTTTACTCTCTATTAAATTCTGCATCTATTGATGTGCATATCATTGGTATTGTTAAATGTTGAAATATTTACCTAAAAATAGATAAAAATGAAAAAATATTAAAAATTTTGAACTTTCAATAGCACCACTCGACTCCAAATTTAATTCTGCTTCTATTAAGCTATAGAAACATTCAAAAATCAAAAACTCACTTTTTCGCCTAAAAAAACTGCAAGGGGGGTACCTTAGCATTTAGCAAAGTTGGAAAATTGGCTGTTTTCACGAGTTAATTACTCAGAAACTATAAGAGATATTTTCGAATTGAAAACACCACAGTAAAATTTGAACTTTCTTCTTTCCTCATGTAAAATTTCGTATCATTACGACGTATAGTTAGGGAGCTACAGGCGTTTAAAAAGGTATTACAAGTGGCGAAACGTGAAATGTTTAAAATCAGGTATTTTTATTGACATATAAATTGCAATAACTCTTAAACCATTTGAGATGTCAAAGTGATTTTTTCAGGGTTTATTCTCCTTTCAATTCTGCATCTTTTGATACCCATATCGTAGGTTTAAAAAAATTTTGATCTTTTTTGAAAAAACTTTGAACTGCAATTACTCGTAAACCCTTTGAGATTTCAAAGTCATTTTTTCATGGTTTACTCTCTATTAAATTCTGCATCTATTGATGTGCATATCATTGGTATTGTTAAATGTTGAAATATTTACCTAAAAATAGATAAAAATGAAAAAATATTAAAAATTTTGAACTTTCAATAGCACCACTCGACTCCAAATTTAATTCTGCTTCTATTAAGCTATAGAAACATTCAAAAATCAAAAACTCACTTTTTCGCCTAAAAAAACTGCAAGGGGGGTACCTTAGCATTTAGCAAAGTTGGAAAATTGGCTGTTTTCACGAGTTAATTACTCAGAAACTATAAGAGATATTTTCGAATTGAAAACACCACAGTAAAATTTGAACTTTCTTCTTTCCTCATGTAAAATTTCGTATCATTACGACGTATAGTTAGGGAGCTACAGGCGTTTTAAAAAGGTATTACAAGTGGCGAAACGTGAAATGTTAAAATCAGGTATTTTTATTGACATATAAATTGCAATAACTCTTAAACCATTTGAGATGTCAAAGTGATTTTTTCAGGGTTTATTCTCCTTTCAATTCTGCATCTTTTGATACCCATATCGTTGGTTTAAAAAAATTTTGATCTTTTTTGAAAAAACTTTGAACTGCAATTACTCGTAAACCCTTTGAGATTTCAAAGTCATTTTTTCATGGTTTACTCTCTATTAAATTCTGCATCTATTGATGTGCATATCATTGGTATTGTTAAATGTTGAAATATTTACCTAAAAATAGATAAAAATGAAAAAATATTAAAAATTTTGAACTTTCAATAGCACCACTCGACTCCAAATTTAATTCTGCTTCTATTAAGCTATAGAAACATTCAAAAATCAAAAACTCACTTTTTCGCCTAAAAAAACTGCAAGGGGGGTACCTTAGCATTTAGCAAAGTTGGAAAATTGGCTGTTTTCACGAGTTAATTACTCAGAAACTATAAGAGATATTTTCGAATTGAAAACACCACAGTAAAATTTGAACTTTCTTCTTTCCTCATGTAAAATTTCGTATCATTACGACGTATAGTTAGGGAGCTACAGGCGTTTTAAAAAGGTATTACAAGTGGCGAAACGTGAAATGTTAAAATCAGGTATTTTTATTGACATATAAATTGCAATAACTCTTAAACCATTTGAGATGTCAAAGTGATTTTTTCAGGGTTTATTCTCCTTTCAATTCTGCATCTTTTGATACCCATATCGTTGGTTTAAAAAAATTTTGATCTTTTTTGAAAAAACTTTGAACTGCAATTACTCGTAAACCCTTTGAGATTTCAAAGTCATTTTTTCATGGTTTACTCTCTATTAAATTCTGCATCTATTGATGTGCATATCATTGGTATTGTTAAATGTTGAAATATTTACCTAAAAATAGATAAAAATGAAAAAATATTAAAAATTTTGAACTTTCAATAGCACCACTCGACTCCAAATTTAATTCTGCTTCTATTAAGCTATAGAAACATTCAAAAATCAAAAACTCACTTTTTCGCCTAAAAAAACTGCAAGGGGGGTACCTTAGCATTTAGCAAAGTTGGAAAATTGGCTGTTTTCACGAGTTAATTACTCAGAAACTATAAGAGATATTTTCGAATTGAAAACACCACAGTAAAATTTGAACTTTCTTCTTTCCTCATGTAAAATTTCGTATCATTACGACGTATAGTTAGGGAGCTACAGGCGTTTTAAAAAGGTATTACAAGTGGCGAAACGTGAAATGTTAAAATCAGGTATTTTTATTGACATATAAATTGCAATAACTCTTAAACCATTTGAGATGTCAAAGTGATTTTTTCAGGGTTTATTCTCCTTTCAATTCTGCATCTTTTGATACCCATATCGTTGGTTTAAAAAAATTTTGATCTTTTTTGAAAAAACTTTGAACTGCAATTACTCGTAAACCCTTTGAGATTTCAAAGTCATTTTTTCATGGTTTACTCTCTATTAAATTCTGCATCTATTGATGTGCATATCATTGGTATTGTTAAATGTTGAAATATTTACCTAAAAATAGATAAAAATGAAAAAATATTAAAAATTTTGAACTTTCAATAGCACCACTCGACTCCAAATTTAATTCTGCTTCTATTAAGCTATAGAAACATTCAAAAATCAAAAACTCACTTTTTCGCCTAAAAAAACTGCAAGGGGGGTACCTTAGCATTTAGCAAAGTTGGAAAATTGGCTGTTTTCACGAGTTAATTACTCAGAAACTATAAGAGATATTTTCGAATTGAAAACACCACAGTAAAATTTGAACTTTCTTCTTTCCTCATGTAAAATTTCGTATCATTACGACGTATAGTTAGGGAGCTACAGGCGTTTTAAAAAGGTATTACAAGTGGCGAAACGTGAAATGTTAAAATCAGGTATTTTTATTGACATATAAATTGCAATAACTCTTAAACCATTTGAGATGTCAAAGTGATTTTTTCAGGGTTTATTCTCCTTTCAATTCTGCATCTTTTGATACCCATATCGTTGGTTTAAAAAAATTTTGATCTTTTTTGAAAAAACTTTTAACTGCAATTACTCGTAAACCCTTTGAGATTTCAAAGTCATTTTTTCATGGTTTACTCTCTATTAAATTCTGCATCTATTGATGTGCATATCATTGGTATTGTTAAATGTTGAAATATTTACCTAAAAATAGATAAAAATGAAAAAATATTAAAAATTTTGAACTTTCAATAGCACCACTCGACTCCAAATTTAATTCTGCTTCTATTAAGCTATAGAAACATTCAAAAATCAAAAACTCACTTTTTCGCCTAAAAAAACTGCAAGGGGGACCTTAGCATTTAGCAAAGTTGGAAAATTGGCTGTTTTCACGAGTTAATTACTCAGAAACTATAAGAGATATTTTCGAATTGAAAACACCACAGTAAAATTTGAACTTTCTTCTTTCCTCATGTAAAATTTCGTATCATTACGACGTATAGTTAGGGAGCTACAGGCGTTTTAAAAAGGTATTACAAGTGGCGAAACGTGAAATGTTAAAATCAGGTATTTTTATTGACATATAAATTGCAATAACTCTTAAACCATTTGAGATGTCAAAGTGATTTTTTCAGGGTTTATTCTCCTTTCAATTCTGCATCTTTTGATACCCATATCGTTGGTTTAAAAAAATTTTGATCTTTTTTGAAAAAACTTTGAACTGCAATTACTCGTAAACCCTTTGAGATTTCAAAGTCATTTTTTCATGGTTTACTCTCTATTAAATTCTGCATCTATTGATGTGCATATCATTGGTATTGTTAAATGTTGAAATATTTACCTAAAAATAGATAAAAATGAAAAAATATTAAAAATTTTGAACTTTCAATAGCACCACTCGACTCCAAATTTAATTCTGCTTCTATTAAGCTATAGAAACATTCAAAAATCAAAAACTCACTTTTTCGCCTAAAAAAACTGCAAGGGGGGTACCTTAGCATTTAGCAAAGTTGGAAAATTGGCTGTTTTCACGAGTTAATTACTCAGAAACTATGAGAGATATTTTCGAATTGAAAACACCACAGTAAAATTTGAACTTTCTTCTTTCCTCATGTAAAATTTCGTGTCATTACGACGTATAGTTAGGGAGCTACAGGCGTTTTAAAAAGGTATTACAAGTGGCGAAACGTGAAATGTTAAAATCAGGTATTTTTATTGACATATAAATTGCAATAACTCTTAAACCATTTGAGATGTCAAAGTGATTTTTTCAGGGTTTATTCTCCTTTCAATTCTGCATCTTTTGATACCCATATCGTTGGTTTAAAAAAATTTTGATCTTTTTTGAAAAAACTTTGAACTGCAATTACTCGTAAACCCTTTGAGATTTCAAAGTCATTTTTTCATGGTTTACTCTCTATTAAATTCTGCATCTATTGATGTGCATATCATTGGTATTGTTAAATGTTGAAATATTTACCTAAAAATAGATAAAAATGAAAAAATATTAAAAATTTTGAACTTTCAATAGCACCACTCGACTCCAAATTTAATTCTGCTTCTATTAAGCTATAGAAACATTCAAAAATCAAAAACTCACTTTTTCGCCTAAAAAAACTGCAAGGGGGACCTTAGCATTTAGCAAAGTTGGAAAATTGGCTGTTTTCACGAGTTAATTACTCAGAAACTATAAGAGATATTTTCGAATTGAAAACACCACAGTAAAATTTGAACTTTCTTCTTTCCTCATGTAAAATTTCGTATCATTACGACGTATAGTTAGGGAGCTACAGGCGTTTTAAAAAGGTATTACAAGTGGCGAAACGTGAAATGTTAAAATCAGGTATTTTTATTGACATATAAATTGCAATAACTCTTAAACCATTTGAGATGTCAAAGTGATTTTTTCAGGGTTTATTCTCCTTTCAATTCTGCATCTTTTGATACCCATATCGTTGGTTTAAAAAAATTTTGATCTTTTTTGAAAAAACTTTGAACTGCAATTACTCGTAAACCCTTTGAGATTTCAAAGTCATTTTTTCATGGTTTACTCTCTATTAAATTCTGCATCTATTGATGTGCATATCATTGGTATTGTTAAATGTTGAAATATTTACCTAAAAATAGATAAAAATGAAAAAATATTAAAAATTTTGAACTTTCAATAGCACCACTCGACTCCAAATTTAATTCTGCTTCTATTAAGCTATAGAAACATTCAAAAATCAAAAACTCACTTTTTCGCCTAAAAAAACTGCAAGGGACCTTAGCATTTAGCAAAGTTGGAAAATTGGCTGTTTTCACGAGTTAATTACTCAGAAACTATAAGAGATATTTTCGAATTGAAAACACCACAGTAAAATTTGAACTTTCTTCTTTCCTCATGTAAAATTTCGTGTCATTACGACGTATAGTTAGGGAGCTACAGGCGTTTTAAAAAGGTATTACAAGTGGCGAAACGTGAAATGTTAAAATCAGGTATTTTTATTGACATATAAATTGCAATAACTCTTAAACCATTTGAGATGTCAAAGTGATTTTTTCAGGGTTTATTCTCCTTTCAATTCTGCATCTATTGATACCCATATCGTTGGTTTAAAAAAATTTTGATCTTTTTTGAAAAAACTTTGAACTGCAATTACTCGTAAACCCTTTGAGATTTCAAAGTCATTTTTTCATGGTTTACTCTCTATTAAATTCTGCATCTATTGATGTGCATATCATTGGTATTGTTAAATGTTGAAATATTTACCTAAAAATAGATAAAAATGAAAAAATATTAAAAATTTTGAACTTTCAATAGCACCACTCGACTCCAAATTTAATTCTGCTTCTATTAAGCTATAGAAACATTCAAAAATCAAAAACTCACTTTTTCGCCTAAAAAAACTGCAAGGGGGGTACCTTAGCATTTAGCAAAGTTGGAAAATTGGCTGTTTTCACGAGTTAATTACTCAGAAACTATAAGAGATATTTTCGAATTGAAAACACCACAGTAAAATTTGAACTTTCTTCTTTCCTCATGTAAAATTTCGTATCATTACGACGTATAGTTAGGGAGCTACAGGCGTTTTAAAAAGGTATTACAAGTGGCGAAACGTGAAATGTTAAAATCAGGTATTTTTATTGACATATAAATTGCAATAACTCTTAAACCATTTGAGATGTCAAAGTGATTTTTTCAGGGTTTATTCTCCTTTCAATTCTGCATCTTTTGATACCCATATCGTTGGTTTAAAAAAATTTTGATCTTTTTTGAAAAAACTTTGAACTGCAATTACTCGTAAACCCTTTGAGATTTCAAAGTCATTTTTTCATGGTTTACTCTCTATTAAATTCTGCATCTATTGATGTGCATATCATTGGTATTGTTAAATGTTGAAATATTTACCTAAAAATAGATAAAAATGAAAAAATATTAAAAATTTTGAACTTTCAATAGCACCACTCGACTCCAAATTTAATTCTGCTTCTATTAAGCTATAGAAACATTCAAAAATCAAAAACTCACTTTTTCGCCTAAAAAAACTGCAAGGGGGGTACCTTAGCATTTAGCAAAGTTGGAAAATTGGCTGTTTTCACGAGTTAATTACTCAGAAACTATAAGAGATATTTTCGAATTGAAAACACCACAGTAAAATTTGAACTTTCTTCTTTCCTCATGTAAAATTTCGTATCATTACGACGTATAGTTAGGGAGCTACAGGCGTTTTAAAAAGGTATTACAAGTGGCGAAACGTGAAATGTTAAAATCAGGTATTTTTATTGACATATAAATTGCAATAACTCTTAAACCATTTGAGATGTCAAAGTGATTTTTTCAGGGTTTATTCTCCTTTCAATTCTGCATCTTTTGATACCCATATCGTTGGTTTAAAAAAATTTTGATCTTTTTTGAAAAAACTTTGAACTGCAATTACTCGTAAACCCTTTGAGATTTCAAAGTCATTTTTTCATGGTTTACTCTCTATTAAATTCTGCATCTATTGATGTGCATATCATTGGTATTGTTAAATGTTGAAATATTTACCTAAAAATAGATAAAAATGAAAAAATATTAAAAATTTTGAACTTTCAATAGCACCACTCGACTCCAAATTTAATTCTGCTTCTATTAAGCTATAGAAACATTCAAAAATCAAAAACTCACTTTTTCGCCTAAAAAAACTGCAAGGGGGGTACCTTAGCATTTAGCAAAGTTGGAAAATTGGCTGTTTTCACGAGTTAATTACTCAGAAACTATAAGAGATATTTTCGAATTGAAAACACCACAGTAAAATTTGAACTTTCTTCTTTCCTCATGTAAAATTTCGTATCATTACGACGTATAGTTAGGGAGCTACAGGCGTTTTAAAAAGGTATTACAAGTGGCGAAACGTGAAATGTTAAAATCAGGTATTTTTATTGACATATAAATTGCAATAACTCTTAAACCATTTGAGATGTCAAAGTGATTTTTTCAGGGTTTATTCTCCTTTCAATTCTGCATCTTTTGATACCCATATCGTTGGTTTAAAAAAATTTTGATCTTTTTTGAAAAAACTTTGAACTGCAATTACTCGTAAACCCTTTGAGATTTCAAAGTCATTTTTTCATGGTTTACTCTCTATTAAATTCTGCATCTATTGATGTGCATATCATTGGTATTGTTAAATGTTGAAATATTTACCTAAAAATAGATAAAAATGAAAAAATATTAAAAATTTTGAACTTTCAATAGCACCACTCGACTCCAAATTTAATTCTGCTTCTATTAAGCTATAGAAACATTCAAAAATCAAAAACTCACTTTTTCGCCTAAAAAAACTGCAAGGGGGGTACCTTAGCATTTAGCAAAGTTGGAAAATTGGCTGTTTTCACGAGTTAATTACTCAGAAACTATAAGAGATATTTTCGAATTGAAAACACCACAGTAAAATTTGAACTTTCTTCTTTCCTCATGTAAAATTTCGTATCATTACGACGTATAGTTAGGGAGCTACAGGCGTTTTAAAAAGGTATTACAAGTGGCGAAACGTGAAATGTTAAAATCAGGTATTTTTATTGACATATAAATTGCAATAACTCTTAAACCATTTGAGATGTCAAAGTGATTTTTTCAGGGTTTATTCTCCTTTCAATTCTGCATCTTTTGATACCCATATCGTTGGTTTAAAAAAATTTTGATCTTTTTTGAAAAAACTTTTAACTGCAATTACTCGTAAACCCTTTGAGATTTCAAAGTCATTTTTTCATGGTTTACTCTCTATTAAATTCTGCATCTATTGATGTGCATATCATTGGTATTGTTAAATGTTGAAATATTTACCTAAAAATAGATAAAAATGAAAAAATATTAAAAATTTTGAACTTTCAATAGCACCACTCGACTCCAAATTTAATTCTGCTTCTATTAAGCTATAGAAACATTCAAAAATCAAAAACTCACTTTTTCGCCTAAAAAAACTGCAAGGGGGGTACCTTAGCATTTAGCAAAGTTGGAAAATTGGCTGTTTTCACGAGTTAATTACTCAGAAACTATAAGAGATATTTTCGAATTGAAAACACCACAGTAAAATTTGAACTTTCTTCTTTCCTCATGTAAAATTTCGTATCATTACGACGTATAGTTAGGGAGCTACAGGCGTTTTAAAAAGGTATTACAAGTGGCGAAACGTGAAATGTTAAAATCAGGTATTTTTATTGACATATAAATTGCAATAACTCTTAAACCATTTGAGATGTCAAAGTGATTTTTTCAGGGTTTATTCTCCTTTCAATTCTGCATCTTTTGATACCCATATCGTTGGTTTAAAAAAATTTTGATCTTTTTTGAAAAAACTTTGAACTGCAATTACTCGTAAACCCTTTGAGATTTCAAAGTCATTTTTTCATGGTTTACTCTCTATTAAATTCTGCATCTATTGATGTGCATATCATTGGTATTGTTAAATGTTGAAATATTTACCTAAAAATAGATAAAAATGAAAAAATATTAAAAATTTTGAACTTTCAATAGCACCACTCGACTCCAAATTTAATTCTGCTTCTATTAAGCTATAGAAACATTCAAAAATCAAAAACTCACTTTTTCGCCTAAAAAAACTGCAAGGGGGGTACCTTAGCATTTAGCAAAGTTGGAAAATTGGCTGTTTTCACGAGTTAATTACTCAGAAACTATAAGAGATATTTTCGAATTGAAAACACCACAGTAAAATTTGAACTTTCTTCTTTCCTCATGTAAAATTTCGTATCATTACGACGTATAGTTAGGGAGCTACAGGCGTTTTAAAAAGGTATTACAAGTGGCGAAACGTGAAATGTTAAAATCAGGTATTTTTATTGACATATAAATTGCAATAACTCTTAAACCATTTGAGATGTCAAAGTGATTTTTTCAGGGTTTATTCTCCTTTCAATTCTGCATCTTTTGATACCCATATCGTTGGTTTAAAAAAATTTTGATCTTTTTTGAAAAAACTTTTAACTGCAATTACTCGTAAACCCTTTGAGATTTCAAAGTCATTTTTTCATGGTTTACTCTCTATTAAATTCTGCATCTATTGATGTGCATATCATTGGTATTGTTAAATGTTGAAATATTTACCTAAAAATAGATAAAAATGAAAAAATATTAAAAATTTTGAACTTTCAATAGCACCACTCGACTCCAAATTTAATTCTGCTTCTATTAAGCTATAGAAACATTCAAAAATCAAAAACTCACTTTTTCGCCTAAAAAAACTGCAAGGGGGGTACCTTAGCATTTAGCAAAGTTGGAAAATTGGCTGTTTTCACGAGTTAATTACTCAGAAACTATAAGAGATATTTTCGAATTGAAAACACCACAGTAAAATTTGAACTTTCTTCTTTCCTCATGTAAAATTTCGTATCATTACGACGTATAGTTAGGGAGCTACAGGCGTTTTAAAAAGGTATTACAAGTGGCGAAACGTGAAATGTTAAAATCAGGTATTTTTATTGACATATAAATTGCAATAACTCTTAAACCATTTGAGATGTCAAAGTGATTTTTTCAGGGTTTATTCTCCTTTCAATTCTGCATCTTTTGATACCCATATCGTTGGTTTAAAAAAATTTTGATCTTTTTTGAAAAAACTTTGAACTGCAATTACTCGTAAACCCTTTGAGATTTCAAAGTCATTTTTTCATGGTTTACTCTCTATTAAATTCTGCATCTATTGATGTGCATATCATTGGTATTGTTAAATGTTGAAATATTTACCTAAAAATAGATAAAAATGAAAAAATATTAAAAATTTTGAACTTTCAATAGCACCACTCGACTCCAAATTTAATTCTGCTTCTATTAAGCTATAGAAACATTCAAAAATCAAAAACTCACTTTTTCGCCTAAAAAAACTGCAAGGGGGGTACCTTAGCATTTAGCAAAGTTGGAAAATTGGCTGTTTTCACGAGTTAATTACTCAGAAACTATAAGAGATATTTTCGAATTGAAAACACCACAGTAAAATTTGAACTTTCTTCTTTCCTCATGTAAAATTTCGTATCATTACGACGTATAGTTAGGGAGCTACAGGCGTTTTAAAAAGGTATTACAAGTGGCGAAACGTGAAATGTTAAAATCAGGTATTTTTATTGACATATAAATTGCAATAACTCTTAAACCATTTGAGATGTCAAAGTGATTTTTTCAGGGTTTATTCTCCTTTCAATTCTGCATCTTTTGATACCCATATCGTTGGTTTAAAAAAATTTTGATCTTTTTTGAAAAAACTTTGAACTGCAATTACTCGTAAACCCTTTGAGATTTCAAAGTCATTTTTTCATGGTTTACTCTCTATTAAATTCTGCATCTATTGATGTGCATATCATTGGTATTGTTAAATGTTGAAATATTTACCTAAAAATAGATAAAAATGAAAAAATATTAAAAATTTTGAACTTTCAATAGCACCACTCGACTCCAAATTTAATTCTGCTTCTATTAAGCTATAGAAACATTCAAAAATCAAAAACTCACTTTTTCGCCTAAAAAAACTGCAAGGGGGGTACCTTAGCATTTAGCAAAGTTGGAAAATTGGCTGTTTTCACGAGTTAATTACTCAGAAACTATAAGAGATATTTTCGAATTGAAAACACCACAGTAAAATTTGAACTTTCTTCTTTCCTCATGTAAAATTTCGTATCATTACGACGTATAGTTAGGGAGCTACAGGCGTTTTAAAAAGGTATTACAAGTGGCGAAACGTGAAATGTTAAAATCAGGTATTTTTATTGACATATAAATTGCAATAACTCTTAAACCATTTGAGATGTCAAAGTGATTTTTTCAGGGTTTATTCTCCTTTCAATTCTGCATCTTTTGATACCCATATCGTTGGTTTAAAAAAATTTTGATCTTTTTTGAAAAAACTTTTAACTGCAATTACTCGTAAACCCTTTGAGATTTCAAAGTCATTTTTTCATGGTTTACTCTCTATTAAATTCTGCATCTATTGATGTGCATATCATTGGTATTGTTAAATGTTGAAATATTTACCTAAAAATAGATAAAAATGAAAAAATATTAAAAATTTTGAACTTTCAATAGCACCACTCGACTCCAAATTTAATTCTGCTTCTATTAAGCTATAGAAACATTCAAAAATCAAAAACTCACTTTTTCGCCTAAAAAAACTGCAAGGGGGACCTTAGCATTTAGCAAAGTTGGAAAATTGGCTGTTTTCACGAGTTAATTACTCAGAAACTATAAGAGATATTTTCGAATTGAAAACACCACAGTAAAATTTGAACTTTCTTCTTTCCTCATGTAAAATTTCGTATCATTACGACGTATAGTTAGGGAGCTACAGGCGTTTTAAAAAGGTATTACAAGTGGCGAAACGTGAAATGTTAAAATCAGGTATTTTTATTGACATATAAATTGCAATAACTCTTAAACCATTTGAGATGTCAAAGTGATTTTTTCAGGGTTTATTCTCCTTTCAATTCTGCATCTTTTGATACCCATATCGTTGGTTTAAAAAAATTTTGATCTTTTTTGAAAAAACTTTGAACTGCAATTACTCGTAAACCCTTTGAGATTTCAAAGTCATTTTTTCATGGTTTACTCTCTATTAAATTCTGCATCTATTGATGTGCATATCATTGGTATTGTTAAATGTTGAAATATTTACCTAAAAATAGATAAAAATGAAAAAATATTAAAAATTTTGAACTTTCAATAGCACCACTCGACTCCAAATTTAATTCTGCTTCTATTAAGCTATAGAAACATTCAAAAATCAAAAACTCACTTTTTCGCCTAAAAAAACTGCAAGGGGGGTACCTTAGCATTTAGCAAAGTTGGAAAATTGGCTGTTTTCACGAGTTAATTACTCAGAAACTATAAGAGATATTTTCGAATTGAAAACACCACAGTAAAATTTGAACTTTCTTCTTTCCTCATGTAAAATTTCGTGTCATTACGACGTATAGTTAGGGAGCTACAGGCGTTTTAAAAAGGTATTACAAGTGGCGAAACGTGAAATGTTAAAATCAGGTATTTTTATTGACATATAAATTGCAATAACTCTTAAACCATTTGAGATGTCAAAGTGATTTTTTCAGGGTTTATTCTCCTTTCAATTCTGCATCTTTTGATACCCATATCGTTGGTTTAAAAAAATTTTGATCTTTTTTGAAAAAACTTTGAACTGCAATTACTCGTAAACCCTTTGAGATTTCAAAGTCATTTTTTCATGGTTTACTCTCTATTAAATTCTGCATCTATTGATGTGCATATCATTGGTATTGTTAAATGTTGAAATATTTACCTAAAAATAGATAAAAATGAAAAAATATTAAAAATTTTGAACTTTCAATAGCACCACTCGACTCCAAATTTAATTCTGCTTCTATTAAGCTATAGAAACATTCAAAAATCAAAAACTCACTTTTTCGCCTAAAAAAACTGCAAGGGGGGTACCTTAGCATTTAGCAAAGTTGGAAAATTGGCTGTTTTCACGAGTTAATTACTCAGAAACTATAAGAGATATTTTCGAATTGAAAACACCACAGTAAAATTTGAACTTTCTTCTTTCCTCATGTAAAATTTCGTATCATTACGACGTATAGTTAGGGAGCTACAGGCGTTTTAAAAAGGTATTACAAGTGGCGAAACGTGAAATGTTAAAATCAGGTATTTTTATTGACATATAAATTGCAATAACTCTTAAACCATTTGAGATGTCAAAGTGATTTTTTCAGGGTTTATTCTCCTTTCAATTCTGCATCTTTTGATACCCATATCGTTGGTTTAAAAAAATTTTGATCTTTTTTGAAAAAACTTTGAACTGCAATTACTCGTAAACCCTTTGAGATTTCAAAGTCATTTTTTCATGGTTTACTCTCTATTAAATTCTGCATCTATTGATGTGCATATCATTGGTATTGTTAAATGTTGAAATATTTACCTAAAAATAGATAAAAATGAAAAAATATTAAAAATTTTGAACTTTCAATAGCACCACTCGACTCCAAATTTAATTCTGCTTCTATTAAGCTATAGAAACATTCAAAAATCAAAAACTCACTTTTTCGCCTAAAAAAACTGCAAGGGGGGTACCTTAGCATTTAGCAAAGTTGGAAAATTGGCTGTTTTCACGAGTTAATTACTCAGAAACTATAAGAGATATTTTCGAATTGAAAACACCACAGTAAAATTTGAACTTTCTTCTTTCCTCATGTAAAATTTCGTATCATTACGACGTATAGTTAGGGAGCTACAGGCGTTTTAAAAAGGTATTACAAGTGGCGAAACGTGAAATGTTAAAATCAGGTATTTTTATTGACATATAAATTGCAATAACTCTTAAACCATTTGAGATGTCAAAGTGATTTTTTCAGGGTTTATTCTCCTTTCAATTCTGCATCTTTTGATACCCATATCGTTGGTTTAAAAAAATTTTGATCTTTTTTGAAAAAACTTTGAACTGCAATTACTCGTAAACCCTTTGAGATTTCAAAGTCATTTTTTCATGGTTTACTCTCTATTAAATTCTGCATCTATTGATGTGCATATCATTGGTATTGTTAAATGTTGAAATATTTACCTAAAAATAGATAAAAATGAAAAAATATTAAAAATTTTGAACTTTCAATAGCACCACTCGACTCCAAATTTAATTCTGCTTCTATTAAGCTATAGAAACATTCAAAAATCAAAAACTCACTTTTTCGCCTAAAAAAACTGCAAGGGGGGTACCTTAGCATTTAGCAAAGTTGGAAAATTGGCTGTTTTCACGAGTTAATTACTCAGAAACTATAAGAGATATTTTCGAATTGAAAACACCACAGTAAAATTTGAACTTTCTTCTTTCCTCATGTAAAATTTCGTATCATTACGACGTATAGTTAGGGAGCTACAGGCGTTTTAAAAAGGTATTACAAGTGGCGAAACGTGAAATGTTAAAATCAGGTATTTTTATTGACATATAAATTGCAATAACTCTTAAACCATTTGAGATGTCAAAGTGATTTTTTCAGGGTTTATTCTCCTTTCAATTCTGCATCTTTTGATACCCATATCGTTGGTTTAAAAAAATTTTGATCTTTTTTGAAAAAACTTTGAACTGCAATTACTCGTAAACCCTTTGAGATTTCAAAGTCATTTTTTCATGGTTTACTCTCTATTAAATTCTGCATCTATTGATGTGCATATCATTGGTATTGTTAAATGTTGAAATATTTACCTAAAAATAGATAAAAATGAAAAAATATTAAAAATTTTGAACTTTCAATAGCACCACTCGACTCCAAATTTAATTCTGCTTCTATTAAGCTATAGAAACATTCAAAAATCAAAAACTCACTTTTTCGCCTAAAAAAACTGCAAGGGGGGTACCTTAGCATTTAGCAAAGTTGGAAAATTGGCTGTTTTCACGAGTTAATTACTCAGAAACTATAAGAGATATTTTCGAATTGAAAACACCACAGTAAAATTTGAACTTTCTTCTTTCCTCATGTAAAATTTCGTATCATTACGACGTATAGTTAGGGAGCTACAGGCGTTTTAAAAAGGTATTACAAGTGGCGAAACGTGAAATGTTAAAATCAGGTATTTTTATTGACATATAAATTGCAATAACTCTTAAACCATTTGAGATGTCAAAGTGATTTTTTCAGGGTTTATTCTCCTTTCAATTCTGCATCTTTTGATACCCATATCGTTGGTTTAAAAAAATTTTGATCTTTTTTGAAAAAACTTTGAACTGCAATTACTCGTAAACCCTTTGAGATTTCAAAGTCATTTTTTCATGGTTTACTCTCTATTAAATTCTGCATCTATTGATGTGCATATCATTGGTATTGTTAAATGTTGAAATATTTACCTAAAAATAGATAAAAATGAAAAAATATTAAAAATTTTGAACTTTCAATAGCACCACTCGACTCCAAATTTAATTCTGCTTCTATTAAGCTATAGAAACATTCAAAAATCAAAAACTCACTTTTTCGCCTAAAAAAACTGCAAGGGGGGTACCTTAGCATTTAGCAAAGTTGGAAAATTGGCTGTTTTCACGAGTTAATTACTCAGAAACTATAAGAGATATTTTCGAATTGAAAACACCACAGTAAAATTTGAACTTTCTTCTTTCCTCATGTAAAATTTCGTATCATTACGACGTATAGTTAGGGAGCTACAGGCGTTTTAAAAAGGTATTACAAGTGGCGAAACGTGAAATGTTAAAATCAGGTATTTTTATTGACATATAAATTGCAATAACTCTTAAACCATTTGAGATGTCAAAGTGATTTTTTCAGGGTTTATTCTCCTTTCAATTCTGCATCTTTTGATACCCATATCGTTGGTTTAAAAAAATTTTGATCTTTTTTGAAAAAACTTTGAACTGCAATTACTCGTAAACCCTTTGAGATTTCAAAGTCATTTTTTCATGGTTTACTCTCTATTAAATTCTGCATCTATTGATGTGCATATCATTGGTATTGTTAAATGTTGAAATATTTACCTAAAAATAGATAAAAATGAAAAAATATTAAAAATTTTGAACTTTCAATAGCACCACTCGACTCCAAATTTAATTCTGCTTCTATTAAGCTATAGAAACATTCAAAAATCAAAAACTCACTTTTTCGCCTAAAAAAACTGCAAGGGGGGTACCTTAGCATTTAGCAAAGTTGGAAAATTGGCTGTTTTCACGAGTTAATTACTCAGAAACTATAAGAGATATTTTCGAATTGAAAACACCACAGTAAAATTTGAACTTTCTTCTTTCCTCATGTAAAATTTCGTATCATTACGACGTATAGTTAGGGAGCTACAGGCGTTTTAAAAAGGTATTACAAGTGGCGAAACGTGAAATGTTAAAATCAGGTATTTTTATTGACATATAAATTGCAATAACTCTTAAACCATTTGAGATGTCAAAGTGATTTTTTCAGGGTTTATTCTCCTTTCAATTCTGCATCTTTTGATACCCATATCGTTGGTTTAAAAAAATTTTGATCTTTTTTGAAAAAACTTTTAACTGCAATTACTCGTAAACCCTTTGAGATTTCAAAGTCATTTTTTCATGGTTTACTCTCTATTAAATTCTGCATCTATTGATGTGCATATCATTGGTATTGTTAAATGTTGAAATATTTACCTAAAAATAGATAAAAATGAAAAAATATTAAAAATTTTGAACTTTCAATAGCACCACTCGACTCCAAATTTAATTCTGCTTCTATTAAGCTATAGAAACATTCAAAAATCAAAAACTCACTTTTTCGCCTAAAAAAACTGCAAGGGGGACCTTAGCATTTAGCAAAGTTGGAAAATTGGCTGTTTTCACGAGTTAATTACTCAGAAACTATAAGAGATATTTTCGAATTGAAAACACC